>CM069912.1:26823826-27079352 GCA_036172215.1 Camellia granthamiana | reverse complement strand
ACAAAGTTAGAACTTTATATCTAATTTAGTGCAGAGTCCCACAATCCCTAGGAGCCCATATGCAAGGTCACAATGTTATATAAATGGCTGAGTGAAACAATTGATAAAATAAAGAATGAACTTACAACTTTTCATTCAGAACAGCCATTGCATGACAACCCCTTGGTGTACTCATACCCTCAATTTTGGTCCAGGAATGTTCTCTTGGGTCAAACCTTTCAGCAGATCTGAAACAGTATAAATTTTCAGTGTTGATTTTTAATGATTCACTTTTGAGTATTGATTTTCAGTACAAAATTTTCAATATGTGATCAAAAACAACATATTTTTAATGATTCACTTTTGATCTTTCTTTATAGATCAGAGACCACCTATCAGGCCTCTGCGGATGAAAAAAGGCTAACCGGTATTGATTTTATCACTATGAAACATGGCTAGCCGGTATAAATTTAATCACTAAGAGTCTGGATTCTAAATTTCAACACAAATATAATTCCTTCTCTTTCCAAAGCAGGAGGGCTTATAGGGATCACAAAAAACTTCCACCTATCCGAACATATATTTAATAAATGAGGTAGATGAAACCATAAGCAAGAAAAACTCTTGCCACTTCACCAAGGGGAAATTGTAACAGTTCATGATTTTCATCTAAAAGCCAGGCACAATGGATCCAAGTCTGTGATAGAGTGGCAAGATATAAAAAATTAGATTACAAGCAAGGCGCAATGCATGGTTATTAACAACAAGAATTTTGTAATAAGTGACAGGTGCACAAACCCATATATTTTCACAACTCAAGCCCTCTAAAAATAATATGCATGGACATGTTTTTAAGTGCATTCATAAGTGAGCCACAGCTCACATATAGTTTAACATGAAGTAAAAATAAAGGGGATTTGATATCTTACTTTAAATATTCCTTTCCATTGTATCCACCAACAGCATAGATTGCACCATTAAGCTCTGCTGCAGCAAGAGCAAATCTCTAAAAAAAGCAAAAAACAAAACAAAATAAGCATATCAGCAGCCTACATGTTAAATTACCATTCCAAGCAATACACCTTAGTGCAAAACTGATGCATAGCTAAAATAATACAAGGTGCACACATCTAGAAATAATTAATGCTCAAAGGGGACCACAGTACAATCTGAAAAATTAGCATGAAGAAAGCCATATTGAAGGTTATATTCCTTAAATACCGTGCTCTAATGTTTTGGTTCTTCTGCAAACAAATTCCGTATGTTCCCTTACCATCAAATGTATCAATAACTACTATTATATTACCTGAATATATCATGAGCAACATAAAGACTACATAAAGCATTGTGTACCGCTCATTAATTTAGTTTAAAATATTACAAAGCTCAAGCACAGATTTAACTTCCAAGAAATGAGGCAAGCGAGAAGCCTTACAAGCAAATTCAGGTAAACTCATATTATGCAGCCCAACATATTTTTAGGAATTACCTTTTGTAGCATTGACCGTGAAGAAATCCAGCGACCAACATCTAAATCAAACATTTCAACATCTGCATAGCAATCTACCCCATTTGCACCACCCATTGCAAAAATTCTGTTATTTAGAGTAGCACCTGCTAAGCTTCCCTTTTCACCATTCAAAGAAGGTCGCAGATGCCACTGGTTATTGGCCGGATCATATGATTCAACTTCATGGAAATAAATTTCCAAAGTTAGTGACATAAATATTTAAGTGAATCAGAGAGAAAAAAGTGCAAGCTAATACCTGTGTCAACCCACAAACTACCATTTCCACCACCAAATACATAAAGCTCACCATTCAACCATGCCATAGAGACATAAGCACGGCCGTGGTTCATTGGCTTTAGAGATTTTATCACATCCTTCGTAGGAGAGTAGGAATCCAATGCCGATAACCATGATACACCATTGTATCCTCCCACAAGATATATCAACTCATCAAGATCCGGTTCAGGATCATTAACTGACTCCATCACCATTTCATCAACGTGTACTGCAAAAGGATGTGATGTGCATTCCAACATCATACATCGCTGTTTTAGTTCTTGAATTTCTATTTCTGCCTCAACCTGAAATGCCAGTACAAAGGTATATACATAAGCACGTCCACTTTAGGAGGAGAGCAGAGGCAAAGCTTATTGTCCTTTAAAGAGGGAAAGCCAAAGTTGACACCTATGGCATTAGTGTCAGAATTTTGAGCTAATTTGAGATACAATGATGATAAATAAAAGAACGAGGAAGTTACAGATGATGAGCAGTAATAAACTTACAAAATTAGGTCCAACAAACACCACTACATTAAGAACAAAGGATAAGGGTCACTTCTATTTTGGATCAGTGGATTTCTTTGTTATCAGAGTAAGCTACTTCAGTAAACAATCCTATCGAATCTTATCCATCTGTTTTCGACTTTTATGTATCTTACTGGCCTAGTGCAGTTGTCCAATCATCATTGTAATATTTTCTTACACCACTTACCTTGATTTCATTCCACATGTATGTGAAGGTTAAAATTGCTCTGATTCTAACACATCCTTTAAACTCTAGCTTTTGCCCTACTTGAATCTGAAATTTTCATCAACAATTCTTTTGCATTCTTTTTTATGTTGCTAACTACTGAAAGAGGCCAGGGAGAAGGAAAAAACTGATCAGGTTTTTGGTGCAAGGTGCAATTGCTAATTTTAGTATGTGAAAAACATTTACTAGAGAGAATTGCAAACTTCAAAATCTATGAAATAAAAAGACATACCAGCTTGTGCTCCAGATAACCCATCTTATGAATTTGTTCTATTTTAAAAGCGTTTAACTCTTCCATACCTTGCATCAACTGCATGTGTACATAAAAATAATAGAACATTTGTAAATGAAACAAAATATAATAGAAATGCCCATGATGGAAAATTAAGGGATGGGTGGAGAATTGACATCACCAAGTACCTGAGCTATGACAGAAGGATAATCAAATGAGTCGATGAGACTTTGTCCATTCCTTTCTTCTGAATTTGTTTGTGCCTCTGATAAACCTTTGTGCCTTGAGTGCACACCATTTACTGTAGCAATATCTTCAACACCCATTAAAGGTGGGTCTGACCGTTGCCGATTAAGAGCCAACTCTTTTAGTTTCATGTATATAAGGTCCTCCTCCTTTTCCACCACCTGCTTAACTAAATGATCTTCCAATGGATGGTTGTTTCCATCTAAATGCGTAGTAACATCTGAAGAACCCAACCCATTGCCATCATAGAAATAAGGAAAGTCAACCTCCAAGGCTGGTGGCATCAAACCTTCAATTTCCTCTTTCTATCATTTGAGGGTGGAGCTTGGGATAAAGTTCTACACTTTGTGGTATTCTGAGGAGAAAAAGTACTTGAGGCAACAGCTAGAGATGATAGTAAGGACATCAACTTGCTTGTTTGAGCATGGTCCAGCTCAAACCAGAAATGGTTCTGACTGTAGTAGTTGTCTATAATTACTGACTTAAATTGTTCTTCAGGAAGTGGACGGCAATGCAACCGGACACGAACTTGAACCTTATCATAAAAATAACCAATTTATAAGTAATAAACCTTTCTTTATCATAATCCAGCATGTCCTCAAACATAACCATAAAACTCAATAATCAACTATACTATGGAAGAAAAAAATCTCATATAAATACCTGAGCAGGATATAGTGTGCTCTCTGAGCCATCTGTGGTCCATGCATATGGATTAATATTCATTTGGCCTGAGCTAGCGGCCTCAAAGATGCCATGAAGTTTCCTGTCACTATAGTTGAATAGAAACAGTGGCAGACCTGGATCAACATTCTTTACGTATGAAAAGTGTTGAGCTGGCAGCCTGTTAAATTTCCAAACATTTTCATCAATTGAAGGAGCCAAAAATAAAATGAAACAAAGGAGCAGTGATAGTCATATTACTTGAGAGAAATACAAGTTCATCAAACATAGAATGATATTAATCTACACATGTTACTGATGCACATCCTTGAACCGAACCATGAAGGCGAGCATGAAGAAAAATGGAAACACTTTTGTAGCATGAGCTATATGAGCAGAGGGCAAACGAAAAATATAATTTGCTATTGGATTATAGATAACTGACCAAAAAGCTGTTTGAAAAGACATTCTTTTATTGTGCTCTTCTTGCAACCAAATATGACACCCCCAAGGTGATTCTTCGACAAATTTCTATTGTTTACAGGGCCAGTAGCCTGGTTTGGAATGGAAGGTGCAGTTTCATTTGGTATGAAGATCTGTGTTCTCCTCCCTTCCCCCATCCTACAATCCGAAATGATGAAACTATTACAACCCTGCACTGAAATAAAGTACTCTCGTGCTATTAGAGCTAAATATGTAAAACATTGTACAAGTTATATGCAAGGAATGAAAACACGAGGATCAAATAAGACACAAAAAAAAATGGAGGGGGGGGGGGGGGGGGGGGGGGGGTGTTGATTAAAACAGATATCAACAAATTTTTAAAAGTTGCGCAATGCATAAGACTTAAGCCATAAGCATCAGTTCCTATATCATCAAATCTGAAATGAAAATAAATAAAAAAATAAAGGGCTCGACAGAAATTTTATTTTCAAAGAAGGCTAGAAGATCAACGAAAGGTATGATGAGTAACGAGTTACTGATTTCAAACAGCAGAATACATTATTGGGTGCAAGTGTGTACAATTATCACCACTCAAATCCACCATATACCCAAATTCAATGCGAAGACTGGAAACATGGAGTTCGCAATGATAAATCATTCCACACCTATTCATATGATTACATCTTTACCATTACCATCAATTGCTTATTCTTCCTGCCTTTTCATCATTTACTAATGTAAGAAACATTTGCAGAGGCTACTCGTAAATATTATTTGTTCAAAAGAGGAAATAAAGATTTTCAACCAATACAACCTTGATGTTTCATACCCCCTAGCAGAAGTCATAATGCGTTTGTCCCAAAGAAATAAATGAAAAATGAGTTTGAAACCCCTGCCATCATCCACGATGGTTTTGAACTTCCAATTCATACCAACAAGCTCCTACAAACCAACTCCTCCGCCAAACTCATTATGTTATGATTTTCATAGTTTCAACCAAGGATTACATTTTTCTGTACAACTTTCAGAATTTCAATCAACGGAGAAGTTAGAGGAAATTTTCATTAGTTTTTTCAAGTCCTGGATTTTCTCAAAGTATATATTCCTTCATTGGACTGCTATTACTAAGTAGTGCAGTGAAACCTTAAAGCCTAGAAGAATGTTCCCAAGGTTCTTTTATTCAATCTTTTGCAGCTCATTTAGGATAGCACAAGGGCATTACCAAAAGGTTCTTAAGTCAGACCCGTGATCCATTTGGCGCTTCATTCCCATAAACAAACTGATGAAACTTATTAACCTGTTGTGTTTCCATTCTTTTCTCCTCTTGATTTTGTTGTTCACTTTTTTGCAGGTAACGAACCAAACGGTGCATACACTTCATTTTCATGACAAATCCACTTCCAAAACAAGCACATGTATCTATATTTATGAATTTATTCATGTTTGTGGGAATTAACAAACATTAATGCTGTGTTTTGGTTGGAGGATTTGGGGAGGGGATTTGGAAAGGGAAATGGAAATGAAAAAGGTAGGTGAAATGTGAATAAAACATGCCTACATTTCACCTAATTTCACACACCTTTTCCTTTTCCCTTTCCCTTTCCAAATCCCTCCCAAATCCCCCCACCAAACACAGCATAAATGAACTACTCTCAACTCTCAAGCATTGCCTCAACCACACAACCTACCCACATTCAAGCAAAAACAAAACCAAAATGCAAACCCAATACAGAGGAGTAAACCAGACCAATTACTAGCACTCAATAACTTCACCCACATTAAAATAAACCCTTATGCTGTATTTGGTTCATGGATTTGGTAGAGATTTGGAAAAGAAAATGAAAAAGAATGATGAAATATGAATAAAATATAACTACATTGCACACACATTTACCTTTCCATTTCCAAATCCCTTCCAAATTCATGAACCAAACACAGCCTATAAGAGTCCAAAAAATCACACAAAATCATAATTCAATTGAAACCTCGCCAAAATCCATCATACAACCCGGTGAATTGAGAATGGAAAAGACATTCATGTCCCAATCTAATTCCTGTACCCCAACAATAAATGCAAACGAAAACTAAAACCGATAAAAATTTAATACATCAATCAACTAAAAGAGCAAGAACAAGTTGGTTGCCCTACAAAACAATCGGTCCATTCTAATACAAAACAAGTGCATTATATACA
The DNA here is from genome assembly GCA_036172215.1 of Camellia granthamiana. Classification (NCBI taxonomy): domain Eukaryota; kingdom Viridiplantae; phylum Streptophyta; class Magnoliopsida; order Ericales; family Theaceae; genus Camellia; species Camellia granthamiana. The sequence continues at coordinate 27,073,055 of CM069912.1, read as the reverse complement.
TCTTTATGCATATAGATAGCAAGTTTTGAGAGAGAGAGAGAGATTGTGAACCTGAAACTGAGAGGGAGGGAATGAAAGGAAAGCTTCGAGTGAAAATGAAAGCAAAGCTTCGAGTGAAAGTGATGAAGAAAGAGGCCGAAGCGCGAAATAAATGGGTTGGGTTTTACGAGGGGTGAGGGGGACGTGTTTGATGATAATGAAACAAAAGTACTACTGGAGTATTTAATTTTAAATAAATTTATTTTCAATTCATATGATTAATTTTTAAAAAGGCAAATTATATATACATTTCTCGAGGTTTAGTTAAATTACAGATACTCTCTTGAGTTTCGAAAATTACATCTCGTCTCTTAAGATTTATATTTTCATAACAATTTGTCTCCTGTGGTTTATATTTCATAACAAATTACTCCCTAATTTGTTATGCAAATATAGCATTCAGGGAGAAATTTGTACTTTCTCAAACCTCAGGGGGTATTTGTAATTTAGCCAAATCTCGAGAGGTATATGTAATTTGCCCTTTTTAAAATAATATCAAATTATTATAATTTCTTTCACTTTTAAATTATAATCATAATCCTAACACATTAGTCACTGCTCACTCACCATCCACATTCCCATAGCACAACCACTCCTCTATTTTTGTCACCTCTTTTTTCACCTGTCTTCTTATTCCTAATTAATATTTTTAATGTTCATTCACTTTTATCCGACATAATCAAAAATAACAAAAAACTATTAGAATATTCAAAGCTAGTGGTGGAGAGGTAGCGATAGAGGATATCTATAATATGGAAATCTTTAATTATTGCACTTAGTGATGGATGATGTATTGAAATGGAAATGAGAGATTGAAGAAATGCGGCAGCACTGGAATGAAATAAAGAATGGAGAGGAGGGAAGAAGAGAGGAGTTCACCATAGTCGGGTTCTTTGCGCTGGAAATAGTGGTTAGTGGTATATGGAAGATGTGCAGCGAAAATTTGTATTTTAGATTTTCTGTCCAAAAAGATAATTCATTTGGGACACAATTGTAATTGAAAAAAGTTCAACAATGGTATGGGGATTGTTTGGCATCATCTACCGTAATACAAAAAATTAAAAGTTATTAAAAAGTCAAAAAAACATATTATTTGGGATTTTGGACGGGAAGTGTGTAGGGGAAGCCCTACACTGCAAAAAGACAGTTTTGCCCTTACTTTTGCCATCACATGCAATTGTCCTTTCAATTCAACATTGTTCTGATAGACGACATCCCATCTCCCTGGCTGAGCTCTATGGCACAATGTGAACTACGGAAGCATATGCGGAAATTTAAAAATAAATAAATAAATAAATTTGAACTGCACAGTTTTTTTAGCTACTGTAGCATATGTCAATGGTGAAAAAGTAAGGATAGAACGGTAATTTCTATTCTTTTTGAAATATTTTATAACACATTTTTATAAAAAGCCAAAAAATTATTCCCAAACATGCATTTTTTTTTTCAATATTTTTTTAGCCAAAAAAATAAAAAAAAATACACTTATATAGCACATCTCAAACAACTATAAATAATGTGGAATGTAAAAATATCCCACACTTACCAAAACAAACATTAGAGATAATCCATATTAATGGATTGGATCATACTATTGGTTTATTTGGGCTTGCAGGGTTTACTTTTATGATTTGGTCCTTTTATTTTGTAGGACTAAAGTTTGTAGATTATTTATTAAAAAAAATGATTGAATGAATAATTTTAGTCACATAATTTATCATTAAACAAATAGATAACAAGTATAATTATGAAAGCATTCAATGAAACAATTATGATAAATCAAATAATTATAAGTATTAAATCAAATTATTATTTTGGGTCCGTTTGGGAAGAAACAGTTTGGACCTTTTTTAGTTTGACATGTCTAAAAAAAGACAAAAATCAAAAGTTACTTAAAAAGTTAAAAAATTATCACTATTCATTAAAAATATATTAAAAAATTAATTTTACATACAAAATTACAAGACAGATGTGACCGACTCAGATCTGGGGCTGCCTTTTTTTAAGAAAAATTGCACAGTTGAGGTGCAATTTTAACACACTGTTGTTCGGCCCCATGGGAGCCCATCACGGGTCCCGTTTTGATAATCTAAACCGTTCAATGTGTAGAACTCGTCGAGTACTATATATCTATAAAAAATCACATCGATCAGATATCGCTAACTAATATGATCAAATCAGTTTTGTATAAAAAAAAGGATAGTGTTATAGTTAACGGTTGAAAAAAAACTAATCTGATCAGATAACTATCGATATCCGATCAACGAGATTTTTTATAGACATATAGTATTTGAAGAGTTCTACACATTGAACGGTTCAGATTATCAAAACAGGACCCGTGATGGCCCCCACTGCCGAACAGTGCGTCTAGTGTAATGCTCGAAAAGTAGCCAATCATTTCTTAGCATTAATTCATCTACCCAGATGGTACGGCTGTCCAACTCACCCTCCTAATCTTCTGTTACACACTAATTTATACAATTTTTTAATACATATTTTTTCATAAAAAGTCAAAAAGTTAACCCAAACAACTATCTTTTTTTCCTCAACTTTTTAGTCCAAAAAGTCAAAAAATAAACTTATTTAGGACACCCCAAACAACCCTTAAATAGTCACCCAAAAAAAAAAAGACTAAAAAGTCAATAAGACAAAATGTTACATCCAAACCATAATCATTATATTTTTTCTCCTACAAAAGTCAAAAAAAAGTCAAAAAATTTATCCCAAACGAAACTTTTTAACCCAATACTCAAATAACTAAAAAGCCAAAAAAATCAAAAAATTAAAAAACTAACCCACATCTCAAACCAACCCTTTATGTTGTGTGAATGACTTAGAAGATAAATGATCTCAATTATTAAAGTTGCGTTCAGTTTTTTTTATTTCTCAATTTCACTGTTTTGTCATTTTTTTTTCTGTTTCATTCTAGAATTTTTAATTTGATTTCCTAATAATTTTGCATGTAGATTTCTTTTCTAATTTTTAATTTATTTATTTTTTTAAACAGTTGGCAAGTAGATATTTGCTACTTGTTTGTGTGTTTATATATATACATGTGTGTACATATGGAGAGATAAAATGGTTACAGATTTGTATAACATGTCTTCTGCATGATGTGAGAAAAAGAATCATACTAGTAAAACGAATAGAGACATACATATGGCCTTTTTGGGAAGAGATTAAAGGTTAATTTTTTTTTATTTTTAACTTTTTTGGAATTATATCTTTATTTTTTTATATATATTTTTTAAAAAGTCAAAAAATTAATTTTAACCTAATTTTTAAAATAACCTATAGTCCAACAAATTGAAATTATTAAATATAAAAAAGTACGTGAAATATTTTCAACAATAATGTTTAGCTTTGACTCGCAATGAATTCTGAGTTAGGGTCATCTCAATCTTATGCATTCATCTCATCAATTATCAAGTGTAAATGCATCACACTCGATGTTATTTTTTTAACTGTTTATGAAAAAATTAAAGAAAAGAAAGTGATTTAATAACTTATAATAAGATTTTAGCTTTTTAATTATTTTAGTTTATTGACAAACGAAGGCCTTATTGCATTTTAATTCCACTAAATTTTTGCAAGTCAGACCATCTCCAACAGTGAATCAAATTTATTATCATATTTGAATTTAGTGAAAAAATATCACTTTTATGTCTCCAACGATTTCACCAAACATATATTAAATTGAGAATGGACCAAAAGTTTCATCAAAATGAAAAACTGAAGCAAATTTCACTAAAATATTGTGCGTTTATATTAAAAGTGAGTTTACTGAACAACTGGCCAGATGTTCAGCCCGGATGTCCCACCGGTCGTCTCATGGGTCATCCCACCCGTCGTACTCTGTGGTTGACTATCAAAATAATATAAGGAAAAGAAGAATTGAGTGTAAGAAAGAACACATTCTCTCTTATGTTTAATGTCGGACTCACTTCCAATTAACTCCAAATTTTCCACTCATCCCTTGCATGTTACCAGCCTGTTTCAGAACCCAAGACCTCACGAGCGCGCTCTCTCTCTCTCTCTCTCTCTCTCTCTTTCTCTATTTTAATCAAAAGCCAATCAATCAATCTTCTCTTCATTACCTCTCATATAACTTCCACTCACTCTCTCTCCTCCTACCCCACCAGAGACCCATCATTTTCTCTCACTTTTTCCAGGAAAGAAAATGATGGGAAACTGAGAAATCAACCAAAGATCAATCAAGAACAACACTAGCATGAAGCTCCAAACACATTTAGTTTTTTTGTTCTTATTCTACCTTTTTTTCAGCTGTCTTGGTTGATGATCATAATGAAACTAATATCTATTTTACTATCCATAAAAACAAGCCTGATTGATCCATTGAATCAGCTTCAAAATTAGAAAGTTCCCAACAATGGGTTGTTGGGAAACACTTCACTCCACTGTAATTGGACTGGTGTGTGGTGCAACTCTAATGGCACTGTATCAAATGAAATCCAACAATTACAGAGTCTCACTTCTCTCAACCTCTGCTGCAATGGGTTCTCAGCCCCATTGCCAAAATCTCTCTCCAATCTCACTTCAATTCAAACCATTGATCGCAGCCAAAACTGCATTTTTGATTCCTTTCCAATCGGCATTGGCAGAGCTGCAAGATTGACAGCACTCAATGCTTCCAGCAACAATCCCTATTGGGTTTGGCAAACTTGGGAGGCTTCAGAGGCTTGATTTGGCAAACAAAAGTCTAGCTGGCCAAGTTCCAATTGACATTGCTGCTTCTACTTCACTTTTGGAAGGAAATTATTATTGGAGGCAACAAAAAATGAAAAATATTTAATGGAGGGAAAAAGAACGGCAGTGATTGGTAGCTCGAAAGTGAGGCTCGAATTGTGGCTCGAGGGGTCAAAACGACGTCGTTTTGACCCCTTTTTTTTTTTTTTTTTCTTTTTTCCTGGTTTTTCTGGCAGAACAAAGAAGGGAGAAGAAAAGAAGGGAAAGGGAGGAGGGAGGGGGAGGAGGGAGGGGCTTCGAGTTTTGTTTTTTTTTTGTTTTTTTTTTGTTTTTTTTTTTGTTTTTGTTTTTGTTTTTTTTGTTTTTTTTCGTCTGTGTTGCAGAACGAAGAAGATGGTGGAGGGGGAGGAGGGGGAGGGGAGGGGGCCCTAATAACAGGGGAGGAGGAGGCGGAGGCGGCGGAGGCGGAGGCGGAGGGCGAGGCGATCTGGCGGAGGGAGGACGGCGGTGACGATCTGGAGCTGGGCGAGGACGGCCGGAGGCGAGGCCACGACGATCGATGGTCTGAAGCTCCTCCATCCCTGCGACGATCGGCCACGGTCTGTTGCGACGGACGATCGGCGGCGAGCTCCTCCCTCCCTTCTTCCTCTCCCTCCCTTCTCTTCTCTCCCTCCCTTCCTCTTTCCATTTTCGAGCCTGGTAGCTTCGAGCTACCAGGCATTTTCCGAAAAAGAAATGGGAAACAGAAAAGGAGGGGAAAAAAAATTCAGAACCCCTAACCGGTCAACCGGCCGGTTGTCCCACCGGACGTCCCCTTTGTTTTGATGCACACTACAGTGCAACGGTTGGAGTTGCTCGTATCAGATTGAGGAAATTATATTTTTTTTATTCAGATTTGATGAAAAATTTGCTAAACCATTGAAGATCCTCTCATTGAACATTATTGAAGCTAATCAACATAAGAAAATGTTTGAGCCCTACAAAAACCTCTTATAATTTAACTTATAAAGGATAGGCGTTAACTTTTAATTTATTGTACATCTAATAATAAAGGTTCAACTCTCATGTCACGTCATTGTAAGTAAATTTAGAATTGTGGGTCTATCTTGAAAGCTATGAGAGAGAATGACAATGATAAAGGTCCACCTTCAGTGTCACATCATTGTAAGTAAATTTATGAGTTTAGAATTATGGGTCTATGTTGAAAGCTATGAGAGATAATGACTTTGAAAAGAGTAATAACCAATAGAAAAAATGGTGGCTCACCTGCCCAAAACACACCAGTTACTGTTGTAAGCTCAATTGGGCCCATTTTAAGTCTTACTTTGATAATTCGAATCTGTTAGGTTTTTATTCTTGGCAATCCCGTTTGACAAAACTCCTTTCTGTTGTACTTGTTTTCGCACTTTTATTTCAGTGAGGTTATGAGTTTGTTAGATGCGAATCCAACCCGAATTGTGCCGTGCAGAGAAGTTTGTGATGTTAATTTTTTCGAGATTGCCACTTCGCTGATTATGACGGGGATCGAGCTGCCCGGTCAGCCGCGGAGGTCTAGGGGGTAGCGCCCCTTGGCGGGTCCGGGGCAACGCCTAAGCGGGGTCGAAGGGCAGCGCCCCCAAAGCAACATGCAAAATTGTATTCGAAATTGCATGTCCACCCTTGCTCGCTCGAGCGAAGGAGTTCTCGCTCGAGCGAAGGCTGCGTCTGGCAAAAAAGCTGAGAAGGATGAATGTACACTTGAGCAATGGTTGTGTGGCTCGAGCGAAGCCACTTATGGAAAAACACACGAGATTAGTTCCTCGCTCGAGCGAGAGAGTCTTCCCTCGAGCGAGTTTCACAGTCCCAGATTTATATAAGTACGTGTTTCTGTCAGATTTTAGGATTACTGCTCCAGATCTTCTTTTTGGATATTAAGGTTTATATCTGGGGATATTTTGCTAGTTTTCTTTAATGTTTAATTGAATATTCAACTCATGGGTTAAACAGAATACATCAAAGGTTCGTTTGTTTATTCTATAAAAAAGAGAGAGTTGTTCTTCGGTGGATTCTGAAGAATTTGAGCCTGAAGCTTTGGTGGACTCTGGAGTGGCTCATCGTCAAGACAATTCCGAGGTGAAGACGGGGTTGGAAGAGACACATAGGGGTTAGTTAAATTCGGGCGTGGATTCGCTAGGTAATTAAGAGTATACCTGTGTAATTCCTTTATATCTTCTTAGCGGATTGTTTTGTGGCTGTTGCCCGTAGTTTTTTTATCACAATTGGAGGTGCTCCAATTGTGGTTTTTCCACGTTAAACTCGCTGTGTCGATTTGTCTTGATTGTTTGATTGGGATTATTTTATTGCTTTAGATTGATACATAATCACAAATCAATATCTAGCGGATTTCTAAATTTTTCAGAATCATTTATTTTTTAAAATATATTGAATAAAATATGTCTATAAAAATAAAGTTAATTGAATATCGATAACCTTTTCATTAAGTAACATTCGTATTCAATTTTATACTTAAAATCACACTTATTATTATTCATTTTTTTAAAGATACAAATGTAATTTGTTGGCTAATTTTTTGTTTTTAAAACATTTTAAATCACTTCTATCTTTTTTTGCTTTTGTTTGTGTCCATTTCCAAATTCCAACTATGCTTCCAATTTTTCTTGCTTTTGTGTGTTGTGCAGTTCCAACTATTCTTTCCTCTTTTGGCAACTACTCTATTGGCTTTATCAGTCTTGCTCTCTATTTTTGGCTATCTCAAAGTATATGCACAATACAAAAGTTAACACAAATGTTTTTTTTTTTGGGTAATAAAATTGTTGGAAAATTGGTTTTTATATGGCTTATTTTGGGTCAATTTTGAGTCCAAAATTGAGGGGCCCCAAACATCTTTTGGAGTGGGTCCGAAGAGGTGACGTGTTCCTTGCCGCATGGCAAGTCACACGGTGAAGACGGGACGTCAAAACCATTTATGAGTGAATGGGAAGCTGACGTTGTTTTAGGGTCTAACATTAATTTTTTAGACAAAATTCATTTGAATTTTTTCAAAAAAAAATAAAAAAATTATTGTGGGAATTTAATTTAAATTTAAATTCAAATTTTGGTTTCCTAAATAATGTACATCTTCCTTTATTGATTAAACTGTTCAAACAGTTTAATAAAAATATTCCAACAGTTTAAAAAACTATTCCACCAACGGATACTTTTTTCAAACAGTTTGAAAAAGTGTTCTAAGCAACGGACAGATCATTATTTAATAGTTATCTGTTTGGATAGTGCTTGCACCTGTTCAATTTAAATGTGCACCTATTCACTTCAATTTGGTACCTGTTCGGGTCAGTTTTTTGCCTATAAATTCAGACCATTTTCCATCAGTTTTGGACACCGAAAATCTGTCTAAATTTTGTTTCTCTTGCTGTCCAGATTTTTTTATTTGCATTATTTCTTCATATTAGTTTTAGAATAAAGAGAGTATAGAACACAAGGTTCTAGTTCGCCGGACAAATTTGTTTGGAGTGCTACTACAAATTTGTGAAGATCATTGTATCCTGAGAGATAGACGCCACTCAACCGTAAGCACCGTAGCGGGGCGAATCTGTCTTAAGGATAAAGTGTCACACACTCGACTTAGTCTTTTATTTTCCCATTCGTTTCGATAAAATAAATTCTGTAAGTTATTTACTTTATTTTGTTTCAGTTAGTTTCATTTTATTTTATTTACACAGAAGGTTATTCCAACAATCTTAAGACAGATTCGAATTATTCTGTTTACAGAATTTTTCGTTTGTTTCCCTTTCTCTTCTTTCTTTTATAGAAATTATTTTCTGTGAATTTACAATATAATATTCTGGTTGGAAAAACAAATAGTGATTATATGCTATTTGACAGATAGTAGTAATATACTGTCTATTTTCTTTGACAACTAGTAGTAATATACTGGTGTCATTAACAATTCAGAATATTTATTTGTGAAATTTTGTCAGAAATTAATTTTGGTTTTCTTAATTTATTTATGAGTGTTCATTAATTAAAAAATTCTATTTTAGTTTTTTTTTAATTATTGAAGTGTTACAAAAATTTAATTTTCTGTGTAAAATTAATTTAGTTAAATAAAATTTTATTTTATTTCCAACTTAATTGAAAAATAAAAGTTACATTTTTGTTTCTTTTATTTTTACAGAATTTAATTCTGTGAATTTGGATTAATTTTCTGTGTAGTATAAATTCTAATTATAATTTTGTTTTATAATTTAGAATTAATGGCTACTGAAACAAATGCTCAAACAAGTACTACTATGGTGGCTGCAATTGTACCAACCCCCTCTACTGTTGTGACAGTACTGGTAAATCACGGTGAGAAGCTAGAGAAGTTCTCAGGAACTGATTTTAAAAGATGGCAACAAAAAATGTTGTTCTATCTTACAACTCTGAACCTGGCTCATTTCCTCCGTGAGGATGCTCCTATATTGAAAGAGGATGAAACCGACCGGCAAGTGGTTGCTGCGGTTGATGCCTGGAAACATACTGATTTCCTTTGCCGGAATTACATCTTGACCGGACTTGACAACACATTATACAACGTATACAGTCCTATCAAGACAGCAAAGGAACTTTGGGAGTCTTTGGAGAAAAAATACAAAACAGAAGATGCTGGCTCAAAGAAATTTGTGGTTGGCAAATTCTTGGACTTTGTAATGGTTAATTCTAAAACTGTGATTAGCCAAGTTCAAGATCTCCAACTCATTATGCATGACATTCACGCAGAAGGCATGTCTCTTAGTGAATCCTTCCAAGTTGCAACCTTAATTGAGAAATTACCACAAGGTTGGAAGGAATTCAAGAACTACCTCAAACACAAGCGCAAAGAAATGTCTTTGGAAGAATTACTTGTACGTTTGAGGATTGAAGAGGACAACCGCAATTCTGAAAAGCGGGCTGGTAAGTATTCTATAGAGTCTAAGGCAAATGTGGTAAAACATGCTTCAAATACCAAGAAACGGAAGTCTTCTGGAGAAAGTTCATCACAAGGCTCTAAAGAGGGGGGAAATAAAAAGTACAAGTCTAATGACAAATGTTACATCTGTGACAAAGAGGAACATCGGGCCAAAGATTGTCGTAGCAAAGGCAAAAACAAAAGAAGAACAAGCAAGAAGCCTACTCAAGCCCATATGACCAAAGTGGACAATATTTCCAATGGTGTAAATGACATCAATCTTTCTGCAGTTGTTTCCGAGGCAAATCTTGTCGGAAATCCTAAAGAATGGTAGGTGGACACTGGTGCTACTCGCCAGTGGACAAAAAGATGACAAAAAGATGTTCACATCTTATTCAACAGTGGACAATGGTGAACAACTTTTGATAGGCAACTCCTCAACTTCCAAAGTTGAAGGACAAGGGAAGATTGTTCTGAAGATGACATCTGGAAAGGAACTCACTCTCAACAATGTGCTGCATGTACCGGACATTCGCAGGAACCTTGTTTCCGGATCTTTATTGAGTAAGAATGGGTTTAGGCTAGTGTTTGAGAGTGATAAATTTGTACTTACTAAGAATGAGATGTATATAGAAAAATGTTACATGACTGATGGCCTTTTCAAGATGAATGTAATGACCGTTGTACTCTCAGTTATTAATAAAAATACATCTTCTTCTTACTTGCTTGAGTCTTCAAATTTATGGCATTGTAGACTAGGACATGTTAATTATGGATCTTTGCGTAGATTAATTAATATGGAATGTTTACCTAAATTTGACATTGATTCAAATCAGAAATATGAAATTTGCGTTGAGGCAAAATTATCCAAAACTCCTTTCCATTCAATTGAAAGAAGTACGGAACCACTTGAATTAATTCATAGTGACATTTGTGATTTTAAATCAATTCAAACAAGATGTGGGAAAAAATATTTTATCACTTTTATATATGACTATACTAGATATAGTTATGTTTATTTAATTCGAACCAAGGATGAATCTTTGGAAACTTTCATTCAATATAAGAATGAAGTTGAAAATCAACTTAATAAGAAAATCAAGAAACTTAGAAGTGATAGAGGTGGTGAATATGAATCACCTTTTGGTGAGTGTTGTAAAGAACATGGAATAATTCATCAAACCACCGCTCCTTACTCACCTCAGCAAAATGGAATTGCTGAAAGGAAAAATAAGACTTTAAAAGAAATGATGAATGCCATGTTAATAAGTTCTGGATTACCTCAGAACTTGTGAGGGGAAGCAATACTTTCTGCTAATTATATACTTAATAAAGTACCCCGAAAAAAAGTGAATCAAACACCTTATGAATTGTGGCATGAAAGAGTACCATCCTACAAATACTTAAAAGTGTGGGGGTGTTTGGCTAAAGTGGCTATTCCTAGTCCTAAAAAGACTAAGATAGGTCCTAAGACCATTGATTACATTTTTATTGGTTATGCCAAGAATAGTAGTGCATATCGGTTTTTGATTTATAAATCAGAACATACCGAAATGCATGTAAATGCTATTATTGAGTCTCGGAATGCATCTTTCTTTGAACATGTATTTCCAAATAAGACTGGACAAGTGACTAGTACTAATAAAAGATCTTTTGATGTTATTACTAGTAATGATCAAGAACATGATCAAGAGCAAGAGTTAGATCAAAATGAGGAAGAAGAACTTAGGCGTAGTAAACGTGCTAGAACCTCAAAATCTTTTGGTCCAGATTTTCTAACATTTTTGTTAGAAAATGAGCCTTTAACTTTTAAAGAGGCTATGTCCAGTCCTGAAGCTCCTTTATGGAAAGAAGCTGTCAATAGTGAAGTTGAATCCATCTTGCAAAATCACACTTGGGAATTGGTAGATTTGCCACCAGGTTATAAACCTCTTGGGTACAAGTGGATTTTCAAAAGAAAAATGAAAGCGGATGGATCAATTGACAAATACAAGGCAAGACTTGTGGCCAAAGGTTTTAGACAAAAAGAAGGTATTGATTACTTTGACACATACTCATCAGTTACCAGAATAACATCCATTAGAATGCTAATTGCCATTGCATCTCTATACAATCTAGAAATTCATCAAATGGATGTGAAAACCGCTTTCTTAAATGGTGAGTTAGATGAAGAAATTTACATGGAACAACCTGAAGGATTTTCTGTTCTAGGAATAGAAAAGAAAGTATGTAAATTGGTTAAATCATTATATGGTTGAAAACAAGTGCCAAAGCAATGGCATGAGAAATTTGACAAGGCAATAATGTCAAATGGATTTAAAATTAATGAGTGTGACAAATGTATTTATATTAAAAACACAGATAAATGTCATGTCATTGTATGTCTTTATGTAGATGATATGCTCATCATAGGTAGTAATAATGACATGGTTAAAACTACCAAGAAAATGTTGAATAAACATTTTGACATGAAAGACATGGGTATTGCTGATGTAATTCTTGGTATGAAAATTACCAAAACATCAGAAGAATATGCTTTATCACAATCTCATTACATTGAGAAAATACTTGACAAATTCAGCAAAGATGATAATCATCTTACTAGAACACCTGTAAATGTTAATTTGTATCTTTCTAAGAATATACAGGAAAGTATTTCTCAATTAGAGTATGCCCAAATTATTGGAAGCTTAATGTACTTGATGAACTGCACTCGCCCGGATATAGCTTATGCAGTAAGTAAATTAAGTAAATATACGAGTAATCCAAGAGTGAACACTGGAAAGTCATTATAAGGGTTCTTAGATATCTCCGATTTACTCGTAACATTAGGCTGAATTATACTAGATATCCAACAGTACTTGAAGGTTACTGTGATGCAAACTGGATATCGGATATTAAAGACTTAAAGTCCACCAGTGGGTATGTCTTTACTCTTAGTGGGGCAGCTGTATCTTGGAAATCTTCCAAACAGACTTGCATTGCTAGGTGTAACAACCCTCATACTGTTTATCGACTAATGACTAATTGATTACCGAATACTGGTAAACTGAGACTGATTATGATAAGTAATTGAACTGACTGAATTACTGAACTGACTGATCGAAATCTGAAACTGATTGATTGACCATATCTGTTTAAATGCATTTCCTATCTGTTGCCTGTTTAATTATATGTTTATGTTTTTAAGTTCAAACTGTTAATTGAATGCCTTATCGGCGGCCGAATCCAAAATTTACTGATGTTTTATAATCATCATAATTTATAGGATTTTATGGTGTATTTAATTGAAAACTGTTTTGGTATGATTAAACTAGATTAAAATAAGCTAGGTACATAGTTTGACTTAATTACCTTATTGCCATCCTTAGTGGCCCACTATATCAACACTTTGATATTCATATTACACTTGAGCCAACTCATTTCATCAGCCATCTTCTTGTACTCAACCGACCAAGGAAGAGAGAGAGGGAGAGAAATAAGAGAATTGTGAAATCAACTAGGAGAGTGGCTTGAATTTTTGGTAGAATTGAAGGTTGATAGCAACATTGAGCTCCTACACCTTAAATTCAAGACTTAGGTAAAGAATTCACCTTCTTATTGTTGTGTTTAAGTTCCTTCTAGCATGGATCATGGTAGTTTAAAGAGTTAAGGCATGAATTGGTTCATAAGTGTTGAATGAGAGCTAAATTGTTGCATGCATGTACACATCTCACATTATTGAGGTTGTTCTTCAAAGATTTTCACATGCATGTCCATGTCAATGTTAAGAACCATGTTTTCAACTTGTTTTTGGAATAATTGGCTCATTTGAGCTAGTATTGAAGCTTTGAGTTGATTTGAGTTCATGCATGTTCATTTGAAATCATGTTCATGAAATTGGGTTTGAAATTGGATTTAATTGATCTTCCCTTGGGCCTTGATTTTGCAAATTGAGCTTTGAATCATGTTATCCCATGTATCTACAAGTGTTTTCCAAGAAATGGGCCCAAAGGAATTGATTTTGATGCATTTGTGTTTGATTTTGAACTTGGAGCTCGAATCTGGATTTTTCCAGATTTTGGTATTCCGCTCGAGCAGGGATATCGGCGCTCGAGCGGGGAATTTGTGCTCCCAGTACTTTGCACTGTTTTACAATCAGCTCGAGCGGGGTAATTGGCGCTCGAGCGGGACCTTGTGTCTTACGCTCAAGCGGCTATCGAGCGCCCTATCGAGCATGATTTTCACCCATCCAGTACTTTTGACTGTTTTGCAGACCGCTCGAGCGGGGTAAGTGACGCTCGAGCGGGAACCCTTGTCTGCATTTCCGCTCGAGCGAAGTGACCTACACTCTAGCGGGACTCTGTTTTTCTAAAAGTTCTGAAAATGCTTTTAAAAGTGCATCTTTGCATCCTCATCCCATCCTAGGCATTCCTAGGCCTAGTTTAAAGCATCTTAATGAGGATTAAATGTAGAACACACCGAGGCAAATTTAGGGATTAAGTTATTATCTTTCCCAACTGTAAAACTTAGTGTGTGTTCAATCTGTTAACTATATAGGGTTGGCATTCTGAGGAGACGCTCTAGCTTACTGTAGCCCAGAACTCTGTGAGTAACAATTGTGTAAAGATATGTTCAAAATGATTATCTTCTGAATACTGAACTGTACTGTTTTCTGAACCGTTACTGTTAACTGAATGAATGTATGTCATATATTATGAACTGTATTGTGGCATCCTTAGCAACTACTGTTACTGACTGTTACTGTTACAGAGATCTCTGTCGGTTCCCTCGTGGAACCACTGCTGTTCACTGACTGATGGCCATCATTACTGTTCGGTCTTTAAGACCTACTGCTTACTGTACTGTTATGCTAATGAATGTACCACATAAGACCGTTTACTGTACTGAACAACCGATATACTGATTGAAATGAACTGTTTTCATTACTGTAAGGACATTCATTCTAAACCCCTTTACGCTTTATGTTATTCACTGGGCTTTAGCTCACTGCTCATATATATATGTAGGTGTACAAGCACCAGACCGCAGCTAGGAGCGTCGGGGTAGACTCCAGTCTTGTCAAGCCAACCACTGTACCTCACTATGAGGTTCCGAGACAGCCAAGCTATGGCTTAGGGGTGTTTTTATTTCCCCGTCCGTCCTTGTACTGTTTTTGTAATATTGTATAGACCGTATTGTACTGTTTAATAGGGATTTGGTCCCTGCTCTGACTGGTTGTATATATTGTACGTACTGGTTGTCTCTGACTGCATAAATGTATGAAAAATCTTTTTGGCATACAGACTGTCACAGCTCATTGGATATTGTTTATTTACTGTATTGGCTTCCGCCAAGCCCCTGTACTCTGTATTCTGTACTACTATTAAGCAGGCCTTCGGTAATCTAGGATTACTGGCCGGTTACGGTGCTAAACCCATAGGAGCGGGTTTGGGTCGTGACACTAGGTCTACTATGGAATCAGAATTCATAACTTTAGACAAAGCAAGGGAAGAGGTAGAATGGCTTCGCCACTTCCTTGAAGATATTCCAATATGGCCAAAACCAGTGCCTGCTATTTGCATACATTGTGATAGTCAATCAGCAATTGGTAGAGCACAGAGTCATATGTATAACGGTAAGTCACGTCACATTCGTCGTCGACATAACACCGTAAGACAACTACTCTCTAATGAAATTATTTCCATTGAATATGTGAAGTCTAAAGACAACATAGCGGATTCACTAACCAAAGGGTTAGCAAGAGAGTTAGTTGAGAATTCATTGAGGGGCATGCGACTGAAGCCTATTAAATAAGAGTTACCACAACGGCAACCCAACCTAGTTGATTGGAGATCCCAAGATCTAGGTCCAAAGGGACAACCGAGCTGTGAATGACTCAGAAGGATCACTAGGGAGTCTAACTCCTACCCATTTCTATAATGAAATAAGTGATGTCTGCAGCATTTTAGGTTAAGTAAAATTTTAATGATTCTTATATCTAAGTAAATCTAGTAGAGTATGGCAAGATACTCTTCATAAGAATCACCTATGTGAGTGTGAACTGGGCCGGTTCTATGAGATTTGTGAAAGGCTACAATTCTCTAGAGCACTCATGAAAGACCAAGTTGTTCAGGGCCAAAATGAACACAATAGTGAGAACTAAACTGTATCTGGGGATACACTATGTGAGTTCTATTGTCTTGATTTACACAAATGGCTGAACAGTTCAAGACATCATGTTCACTGGTTAGCTAGTAAATTCGATAGTGTCTCACAAGGGAAGGTTTAAAGCCAAAAGCTACCATCCTTTGCAAAATATTTCCAATTTCTGTACTCTCTGTAATTAGATCATGTTGTTACATTTTCTCTCCGTCAAATTTCATTCATGTGGGGGATTGTTGGAAAATTGGTTTTTATATGGCTTATTTTAGGCCAACTTTGAGCCCAAAATTGAGTGGGCCCCAAACGTCTTTTGGGGTGGGTCCGAAGAGGTAACGTGTTCCTTGCTGCATGGTAAATCACAGGTGAAGACGGGACGTCAAAACCATTTATGAATGAATGGGAAGTTGACGTCGTTTTAGGGTCTAACATTAATTTTTTAGACAAAATTCATTTGAATTTTTTCAAAAAAAAAATTATTTCTGGAATTTAATTTAAATTTAAATTCAAATTTTGGTTTCCTAAAGAATGTACATCTTCCTTTATTGATTAAACTGTTCAAACAGTTTAATAAAAATATTCCAACAGTTTAAAAAACTGTTCCACCAACGGATACTTTTTCAAACAGTTTGAAAAAGTGTTCTAAGCAACGGACAGATCACTATTCAACAGTTATTTGTTTGAATAGTGCTTGCACCTGTTCAATTTAAATGTGCACCTATTCACTTCAATTTGGTACCTGTTCGGGTCAGTTTTTTGCCTATAAATTCAGACCATTTTCCAGCAGTCTTGGACACCAAAAATCTGTCTGAATTTTATTTTTCTTGCTATCCAGATTTTTCTATTTGCGTTATTTCTTCATATTAGTTTTAGAATAAAGAGAGTATAGAACACAAGGTTCTAGTTCACCGGACAAATTTGTTTAGAGTGCTACTACAAATTTGTGAAGATCATTGTATCCTGGGAGATAGACGCTACTCAACCGTAAGCACCGTAGCGGGGCGAATCTGTCTTAAGGACAGAATGTCACACACTCGACTTGGTCTTTTATTTTCCCATTCGTTTCGATAAAATAAATTATGTAAGTTATTTATTTTATTTTGTTTCATTTAGTTTCATTTTATTTTATTTACACAGAAGGTTATTCCAACAAAAACTAATGTTATAGATAGCTTAAACAGAATCCAATACAAGTCTGGGATACAAGGTCTCTAAAGTATCGTTACATAGTTTATCAGTAATAAAACTAGGCAAATTTGTATAGATAATGATGTTTTCTTTAATTGAGCTGCCTTCCTTGGCCAAGCGGTCAGCGTAACCATTTGCTTCATGGAAGATGTGCTTCACCTTCTTCACCCCTAGCTATTCCATGAGGTACCTATAGTTAGAGATTTGGTTGCTAAATTGATGGTGCTGCATATCTAGCTTATTTATGAGTTGTTGAACTGTTAAGGCATCAATCTCTACATCAATATTTCGGAAATTATTGTCAAGGGCCAGTTGAAGACCATCTCTTAGTCCCCATAACTCAGCAATCACACTATTAGTTACACCAATGTTCCTCCTGAAACCACAAACCCAGTTGCCCATGGAATTTCTGATTAGGCCGCCCGTAGAAGCCGCTCCATCGGTGTTAAGCTTGAATCTATGTACATCAAGAGATTTCCAACTCACAAAGGAAAGGAACTTTGTACCTAATGGGTAAAGGATAATTTGAGATGAATTGCCAATCAATGGCTTTTCCTACAATTGAATTTTAGTTTGGAGGGGGTATCGCATTAATTATGTTCTAAGACTGATAGTAGATTGGTGTCTAGAAACAAAGGCGAAAAAATAAATAAAAAATCAAATTTCTAACTCACAATATGGTCAAAAAAGTTGTGATAAATTTTTAAAAGAAAATTAGAAAATTGGTTGTAATACATTTCCTAAACGAAAAGGATTTTTTAAAAAACGCTGAAAATATAAATGGAAACCTTGAAAAAAAATTTCAAAAATTTCAAAAAAGAAAAAAGAAAGCAACAAGTGTTTTAAAAAAGAAAACTTGTAAATGTTATATTTGTAACGAAGAAGGTCACTATGCACCAGAATGCCCAAAAAGGGGAAAAAAGTGCAAAAAAAGTGATCAAAGTTCTTGAAGAATATATGGCGAAGAAATTTCTGATGAAGAATAAATCTTATACGAAATTTCTAGTGATGAAGAAAGTTCAGATGAATAACTAATCTTCATGATGACTAATATTAATATTTAAGAAATATCTCAAGAAGCAGATAGTATATCTCAAGAACAATTACAGGCAATTCGACTTGGAGATGTAATTGGAGAAGAAAAAAATTTTACCGACGGAGAATTAGTAAAATTTGAAAAAATGCAAGAAGTTGTTGTTCTAGAAATTTACAAACTTTCAAAATTCAACTTCTTTTCAGCAAGAGTGTTTGAACAATACAGTGGTAACACTCAAGCAAAATGGTCAGAAGAAGGAAATATTAATATTCTTGTAAAATCTAGAAACCTCCTAGATGTTGATTTGTGATTATGTACCAATTTTAAACAGAATATAAAAACAATCCCAATCAAACAATCAAAAGAAAGAGACACAAAGATTTTACGTGGAAAAACCACAATTGGACACCTTCCAATTGTGATAAAAAAACCACGGGCCACAGCCACCAGAACAATCCACTAAGAAGATATAAAGGAATTACACAGGTATCACTCTCAATTATCTAGCGAATCCACAACACCTAATTGAACCAACCTCTATGTGCCTCTTCCAACCCCATCTTCACCACGGAATTGTCTTTCTGATGAGCCACTCCGGATTCCACCACCGAAGCTTCAGACCGAATTCTTCAGAATCCACAACTGAAGAACAACTTTGATGAGCCACTCCAGAATTCACAACTGAAGCTTCAGGCTCGAATTCTTCAGAATCCACAACTGAAGAACAACTCTCTTTTTGTGTAACAAACAAAACCTTTGATGTAGCCTTTTCAGATCATGAGTTGAATACTCAATAAGACATCAAAGAAAAATAAAATATCCCCATATATAAACCTTTAAGAACCAAAAAGAAGATCTGGAGGAATAATTAATGAGTAGTCTAGTTTTGGGAGAAAACCAACTACTTATAAAGAACCAAAATAATTCTTGTCTTGGAAGAAAGCCAACTCCTTGTAGAAGTCCAAAAGTGATCCAAAACTTCCCAAAGAAGAAATCCAACTTCTTGTAGAACACCAAAAGAAATCCTGTTTCAGAAGAAAACCAACTCTTTGAAAAAAATCCGGATTCTGAGGCTCGCTCGAGCGAGGCTTTCCTGGCTCGAGCGAGAAGAGTAAATTTCGTGATTTCTACTAGTGCCTTCGCTCGAGCGACGGATCCTTGGCTCGAGCGACCAATCACTCCTTTCAGGTTTTTGTGCGGACGCAATCCTTCGCTCGAGCGAGCATTCCTTGGCTCGAGCGAACACTCCTTGGCTCGAGCGAGCAACGGCTGACATGCAATTTTGAATTTTGCTTCGGCCGCGAGCTGACCGGGCAGCTCGACCCCCGTAATAATCAGCGAAGTGGCAATCTTGAAAGCATTAACATCACAAACTTCTCTGCATGGCTCGATTCGGGTTTGGATTCGCATCTAATAAACTCATAGCCTCACTGAAACAAAAATGCGAATAAAATTACAACTCAAAGGAGTTTTGTCAAACGGGGTTGCCAAAATAAAAACCTAACAATCTCCCCCTTTGGCAATGCCGTGACAAAACACATCTAACAAATAAAATCCTAATCACCCCAACCCATTACAGCCAACAAAAACAAACTTCTTTCTGAAGGTCAGGATCTGCAAAACAACTATCAGTGCCACAATCTCCAACACAAATATTAGTCCCACAAGAGTATATGAAAAAAACAATATAAGACTATCTTGAAACATGAGATGAGCAACTTTGGAGATTTTAAGAACATGTAGCATGAAAACCTGAACCCGACACATGCACCTGACACAAAATAATAAATAAGCAATACAAGGCATCAAGCAAACCAACTAAAGCCAATCTCCCTTACCAAACAAAACAAAGTGTTCATGTTAACAAACTCTTGAATGATAAACCACACTCCCCCTCACTAAACAAGTAAAACAAAATATAATATGGTTGAGCAAGTAAGGATTTCAGATTTGTACCTTAAAACACACAAGATTATCCAAGAAGCACAATTACTTGAAAATACAATGTGCACAGTTTATAGAAGATTCCTCATGAAAAAAAATGATGCATTATGTGAAAAGCATAGATCTCATGATAAAAGTGTGTGTGTGACTCTTGGAGTTCGACAAACACAAGATTCAAATCCTAGTAGTGATATAAAAGTTGGACCTCCGACAAGAGAATCTAAGCACAACTAAGGAAAGTCAAACCACTAGGAATCAAGGGGTATTTGGTGAATAAAGGCGGAGGCTCCCCCTCAAACAATGAATCCTTTAATTTTTTTTTTTTTTTTTTTTCACATCTTTTTCTTTTCTTTCTTTTGCACATTTTTTTTTTTTTTCTTTCTTGTGCACATTTTTTTTTTCTTTTCTTTTGCACACTCATTGGCGGCTGACACACTCAAGAGTATGGAAACCGAACCAGAGAAGCATGGATATAATAAGGATGGCCTGGTTGGTGACTCTGAGGTAGCCTTTTCCTCATGGCTGGACTACAAAGAATAGAGGGGAAAACCATGGAGATGCAAAAAGATGGAAGGTGGTTAAGAGACTCAACATCACCCATGATATGCTAGTATAGGTCAATTCCTCTAGAAAAGCAAAAGATACAATGCCAGAAGTCCATAAGAAAAAATAATCACTAAGGCGGAAGACTCTAATATTTGCTAATCCAAGAGTGTGTACAGAATGAGACATACTAATCAAAGAACACACACTCCAAAATGAGTAATGACCACAGAAAGCACACACATATTGACATGTAATGGTTATTCTCATCAAATCCAATATGCACCAAGGACATCTCAAAAATTTCAAGCTTGCAAAACCATACTAAGAAAATCTTTTTGGGTTTTTTTTTATTTTTTTATTTTTTTCTTTCTTTTTCTAAACAAAGCAAGACAAAAAAAAAAAAAAAACAAACATTCACACATTTTTTCTTTTTTCAAAAAAAACACAGAGACCCAAAAAAAAACTAAAAAGAGTAAACCCATTAACACAAGTCAAGTTTTCTCACCCAAATCTTTTTGGTCTTGACAAAAACAGGTCTAGCAGTCTTGGTAAATGTCGTGGCATTGTGAACACCCTCATGAATCTTGGTATTCTGCCTAGACATGTAAGGTTGTCTCCTAACCCAAAAAGTATTTGAATTTCTACCCTTTTGAGGCACTCTCCCATGCAACTTATAACAATAAGGGCGAATATGACCATGCATACCACAATGATGACAAATAAAAACAGGGTGTACCTTCTTTTCTTTTACCTTACCAACTCTAGGAAGTTTGAGAAGTCTATCCTCATGTTGAATCTTTTGTCCTCCCTTTCCTTGAGTTCTTGTATCATGAGATGTGGAAGCACTCTGTTTTTGCTCTCTCTTATCTCCAAAGCCAATGCCACTCTTGTCTGAATAAATTTGTTGAGACCCAATGATATCCTCCAAAGTCTTTGATCCTTTGTTCCAAAGACTAATGGTAACCATGGCAACCTTGAGCTCTTCCTCTTTCTTGATCATCAGTTCTTCCAAAGCAACTTGAGACATCTCGAGAGATTCAATCTTTTCTTCATACATGGCATGAGTTTCCTGTAGCTCTTTCCTCTCTGTCTCACAAGTCAACAATTTTGCACAAAGAACTTGTTGATCATCAGCTATCTTGATGGCATTGATTCTAACCTCGGAAATCTCCTTCTTAAGTTTGACATTCTCACATTCACATGCTTTGAGTTTTGTTGTGAGTTTGTCATTTAATTTGAATAACTTAAGAGACTCTTTATATAACTTTTTATAAGCTTGCTCAAGCTCTTCATTACCACTCTCCGAGGATTCATCATTAGTGGTATTCTCAACCAACCTCTTTGAATCCATTATCACAAATCAAACAAGATCTCGTTCTAAAAAAAGATATTTTTGTTTTAAACAAAATAGAACGACCCGCTCTGATACCAATTGTAAAATCTAGAAACCTCCTAGATGTTGATTTGTGATTATGTACCAATTTTAAACAGAATATAAAAACAATCCCAATCAAACAATCAAAAGAAAGAGACACAAAGATTTTACGTGGAAAAACCACAATTGGACACCTTCCAATTGTGATAAAAAAACCACGGGCCACAGCCACCAGAACAATCCACTAAGAAGATATAAAGGAATTACACAGGTATCACTCTCAATTATCTAGCGAATCCACAACGCCTAATTGAACCAACCTCTATGTGCCTCTTCCAACCCCATCTTCACCACGGAATTGTCTTTCTGATGAGCCACTCCGGATTCCACCACCGAAGCTTCAGACCGAATTCTTCAGAATCCACAACTGAAGAACAACTTTGATGAGCCACTCCAGAATTCACAACTGAAGCTTCAGGCTCGAATTCTTCAGAATCCACAACTGAAGAACAACTCTCTTTTTGTGTAACAAACAAAACCTTTGATGTAGCCTTTTCAGATCATGAGTTGAATACTCAATAAGACATCAAAGAAAAATAAAATATCCCCAAATATAAACCTTTAAGAACCAAAAAGAAGATCTGGAGGAATAATTAATGAGTAGTCTAGTTTTGGGAGAAAACCAACTACTTATAAAGAACCAAAATAATTCTTGTCTTGGAAGAAAGCCAACTCCTTGTAGAAGTCCAAAAGTGATCCAAAACTTCCCAAAGAAGAAATCCAACTTCTTGTAGAACACCAAAAGAAATCCTGTTTCAGAAGAAAACCAACTCTTTGAAAAAAATCCGGATTCTGAGGCTCGCTCGAGCGAGGCTTTCCTGGCTCGAGCGAGGAGAGTAAATTTCGTGATTTCTACTAGTGCCTTCGCTCGAGCGACGGATCCTTGGCTCGAGCGACCAATCACTCCTTTCAGGTTTTTGTGCGGACGCAATCCTTCGCTCGAGCGAGCATTCCTTGGCTCGAGCGAGAAAGTCTTGGCTCGAGCGAGCACTCCTTGGCTCGAGCGAGCAACGGCTAACATGCAATTTTGAATTTTGCTTCGGCCGCGAGCTGACCGGGCAGCTCGACCCCCGTAATAATCAGCGAAGTGGCAATCTTGAAAGCATTAACATCACAAACTTCTCTGCATGGCTCGATTCGGGTTTGGATTCGCATCTAATAAACTCATAGCCTCACTGAAACAAAAATGCGAATAAAATTACAACTCAAAGGAGTTTTGTCAAACGGGGTTGCCAAAATAAAAACCTAACAATTCTTTTTTTTTTATAAAAAAATGTTGCAAGATGGAAAAAGAAATATCCTGAAATTTAATATATTCATATTGGATTAATTCAAGTAACCATAACAGCCTTATTTCGCCAAGGGATAGATACTCCTATTTTGGCAGTAATTTTTGATAAAAAAAATTTCCGACCCAATGAAAGCAATCATTGGAGGAATTTAATCTAATTTGGCTAATGGAGTAGTTTGATTTAATGTTAGACCAAATTTCTTTATTTCCATAAATGATCCTAATCTTGAAGACACAGTCAGAATAAGAATTAAAACACAAGAATTAGGAATGAAATCAAATTCCCATGATTTAGCTATTCGTTGGAAAACAATTCACGAATTAACCAAATTTTCTGAAACAAAAACAAGATCAAACGATAATAAAATCGTTGAAATCTTTGAACTAAGACCATTTGACATGATAATACAACCTTGTCTAATGAATTGGAGCGATTTAGAAGTCCCTCAACAATGGTTAATCCATAACCTAGTGGGACAAGGAGAATCTTCTAAAACAAAAAATCCTGTACAATTACAAATGCAGGCATCAGGAAAAAATTTATATATTGAAAATACAGTTCCAAAAATTAGAAGATCAACTTCTATATTTGAAAAAGATTTTCCTAACAAATCATTTTCAAAATTAAGCATTGGAGAATCAAGTAATAATTCTAATCAAGAATCTATTGCTTTAAACAATGTTCAGATTCCTATTTTTCCAGGAACAAGAAAATAATTTGAACATATTAAGTCTACATATATGTATTATTTTTAAACAAAAAATGATGATATTATTTTTGCTCATAGCCAAGGAAAAAAAAGATATACATATGTATTGGGGGAACATTTAATTTTGCAGGTTATAAACCCTATAGTCTCAATGTTCTTATAGACACAGGAGCTACAGTCAACTCATATAAATGGAATGACACACCAAAAGAAAAATATACATTAATGAAACATCCAATTTTAGTTACTGGAATTGATGGCAACCATACTTCCATACAATTCAAGGTTAAAAATATAGCTATTTGGTTAAATGATAGCAAGTTCATCATACCAAAAATTCTATATTTTCCTTATATGCATGGAGATTTCCTTCTTAAAAATAATTTTATATATAAATACCTTCCAATGCAAATACAGAAAAAAGTTATTTCATTAAGCATAAACAATGTCTTAATTCATATTCCATTGCATAAATATATTTATGATAAAGAGTTTGCGCCAATTCCGCGTGGTGATTTAACTCCCATCATCAAAGCCATTGATAAATCACATTGGATTTATAAAATTTTAGAAGAAAATTTTAGTGAACATCCATTAAAACTATGGCAACGTAATCCACGTTATTGTAGTTTGAAATTACAATACCCTAATGTTATCATTAGAGTAAGACCAATGATCTATACTAGACAAGATATAGATGAATTTGATATTCAATTCCAGGAACTTTTAGACAAAAAGTTAATCTAAGAAACTAGAAGCCCTCACCCTAGTCCCGCTTTTATGATAAGAAACCATACTGAAATTAAAAGACAAAAAACCCAAATGGTAGTCAACTATAAACGGCTAAATGAAAATTTAGAATTTGATGGATATTTTATTTCAAGAAAAGATATTTTGATTAACTTAACCAAAGGATCAAAAATCTTTAACAAATTTGATTGTAAAAGTGGATTTTGGCAAATTCAATTGACTGAAGAGTTAAAAAAATTGACAGCTTTCAGTACACCTAGAGGACATTGCCACTGAAATGTTATGCCCTTTGGATTAAATATAGCACCACAAGTATTTCAACAGTGGATGGATACAATTTTTAAAGATCTTAAAGATTATTGTGTAGTTTGTATTGATGATATACTTATCTTCTCTAAAATCAAGGAGGAGCATAAAAAATATTTAAAATTACTTTGTGCAAAATTCTAAAAACATGGAATTATTTTATCTCCAAAAAAGATTGAACTGGAAAAAGAATCAATTGAATTTTTGGAAATAATTTTAGACTAGAAAGGTTTAAAATTATAAGAACATATTTTGTCCAAAGTAGGAGATTTTCCTAATACTATTGAAAATATAACACAATTACAGAGTTTATTAGGCATTTTAAATTATGGACGAAATTTTATTAAAAATCTTTCAAAAATGGAAATCCCTTGGTTAACCAAATTAAGGAAAAATGTTATTTTTGAATGGACAGTAGAAGATGTTACTTTAATTAAACAAATTAAATAAACTATTAAAACTTTACCAGATATTTATCTTCCTAAAACAGGTGATAAATTAATTTTAGAAATAGATGTTTCAGAAGCATGCTGGGGATGTGTTCTTAAAGCAATACCAAGTAATTTATGGCATGATAAAGAGATACCTTTATCAGAATATGGGATTAAACCAAGAAAAAATTCAATACCCATAAAATTACAAAAAGAAGAATTAATTTGTGGATATAATTTTGAAACACTTAAACCAGATGAACAAAAATATATTATTTTTGAAAAAGAATTATTTGCAATAAAATTAGCTATAAAAAGTTTTTATATTTATTTAACCCCAGAAAATTTTATTGTGCGCACTGATAATAAGGCAGTAAGAGATTTCTTGATCAATAAAAAACCTATTAAACAAGGAAGAAGATTAGCCTGGTATAATAAAATTTTTGAATATACTTTTGAAGTAGAACATCTTAAAGGTACTAACAATTTTCTTGCAGATTTTCTTAGTAGGAATTGTTTCAGAAAATTAAATTACTAAACAAGTAATTTTAATTTTTGCAGGAGACCTCTAGACCAAGAGGAAACAATGAATAAGGGTAAACAATTCGCTCAAGGAGATTAGGTGACAATTGTTAAAAAAGCAATCCCCAGAGAAAAAAAAGTTTATGCTGTGTTTGCAGGAAGACAATCTGGAATTTACACAGAATGGAATGATTGCAAAACACAAGTTTTGGGATTTTCAGGAACAAGCTATAAAGCATATGTGTAGACGTCCCCGAATGTCCCGGGAGAGAATCCTGTTTTTTTCATTGGGGTTACTACAGTTCGGATTCAAATGTCACGGTTCTAAATCTAATCCCGCAAAGTGCAATGCGAGACCGATAAATCACCAAAGAGTCCAAATCCGGCAAATCGTTTTGAAAAATTGATTTTTAGAAAGAAATGCCAAACATGGACTGCTTTGCCAGATACAGAGTCGCCACCTAAATATTTTATTTTTGGGGAATTTAGGAAACCCTAACTCGTGCCTAAGACCACGTGTCCGTCATCACCAAAGTTGCCTCGGCTCAGGAACTTGGGTACGATTGAGGAAGGTCACTTCGTGAGCACCCCTGCTCGCCCAATCAAAGATCGGCCTCTACTAACCATGATATCGAGTTTTGAAAACATTATGTACTCTTATTCCGGTTATTAGCCTAGAATTACTATGTGGTGCGCACAGCATACAAGTATAGATTGGATCGTTTGAGTTGGAACAAAACATCTCATGTTTGTTTTTTAAAGCGGTTTGCTACTCGCAAGTAGGCTAAAATGCGGATTTTGCCACCCTCAAGTGGGCTTAGAAAACATGGTGATTTGCCACTCTCAAGTGGGCTTAAAACTCGCAATCAATGAATTGTTCCAATTCAAGTAACCCAACCTTCACCCACAGGCATTCAGGCAGTTATATCACATAAGCAAATAGCCTCATGGTAAGCATGCTATCATGGCAGTCGCTCACACACATGCAAGGATGCTAAAGCATAAACACTTACCGAGTACTCCAAGCCAAAGAAAGAAGCTAATTAAAAATCATGCATGAATCCTAACTATGCTAAGAATGCCTAATGCAACACATGCAAAAATGCAACTACAATAGGCTCGGCTATTCTAAGATGGCATATGAGATGCAACAATCGATACATGTATTCAACTCAAAATTGAAATACAATGCAATTAGTATGATGCGCCGAGCCCGGTGCATGCAATACAGATGAATGAATGCAAACATGCGAACATATAGATGCTAATTGAAACATACCCTAAAACTAACCATCATAAGTTGGTAAATAAAAGGGAGAAAGACGTGGGGTTGGAAGACATACATCACACACACGCACACTTATTACAACCTTGCCCTCTCTCGGAGGGTCCGAATGAATAGTACAGAATAAACTAGCTAATCTGAGCTAATTAAACTAATTATTACACAACATTAATTAATTAACGAATTAACTAAGTAAGCTATAAAAATAGCATGCAAATCTAAATGCAATGGACTGCCTCAGCTCCGTTCCGAATGATAGGGATGCATGCATGCTCCAGTCGCCTTATCGGGAAATCCTTCGCGATACCCCGATTTGCCTCTGTTTGCAACTGGTCCCAGAACACTGTACCAAGCTCCAGAAGGCTGCTGACCAGTTTTTGCTGCTGGTTTCCGGTTTGCTGCAACAAAGAGCAAGAAAGGGGCATGGCAAAGTATTTTCAACATATGTATGCACGACCACTCTCCCCGTCATTACATAAGCTCTAGGGAGTGTAGTCCTCGATCCTCATGCCACCAATCACACATCTCGATGCATGGTGGCTGAGGAGTCAGATTGCGCGACTCGATGTAGAATGAATGCACATATGAACACAACAAGGCCTAAACTCCATCATGGATAATCCGGAGTGTCAGCGACCGAGAATCGAGACACGTTTCGTCACTTGGAGTACGAAACGTCCATCGTTTCCCGTGTTTGGACTAAACGCTACTCCAAACACAATGCAATACACATGGCATGCATGAATGCAACTCTAACATGCAACCTAAACATAATGCCACTAAATGATGCAAACATGCAAATGATGACATGCAAACATGCTACTAGCATACACAATGCTATGAAATAATCAATGGCATACTCAATGCACATGAAAACTATACGGCATACGCAATGCACACATGGAGGCTAACAATGAAATGATCAAGGCATACACAATGCAATGGTCAATCATGCAACGACATGGACTAAATGACATATATAATGCAAGATGGACTTAAACTAAAATGAATGGGCCTCAGCCACCCTCAAATCAGTAGCCAAACATGATGAAATTAGGCAACAAAAACACATGCAAACATGCACAAATGCAAGGGAGCAAACCTAAGGCACCAAATGCAACTCCACCAAAACATGGCAAGGGATGAAACATGGCATACAATCACACATTTTCCAGCTCTGAAATGACATGCAAGATGGTCCCGGATCATGTAAACACCTCACACAATGCATACTAGATGGCCCGGATACCGAAACTAGTGAAGTGGATTACACTATAGGCATGCAAAGCAATACTCAAATGGCCAAACCAGCCCCAAACAGTCCCTATGCAGGTCTAAGACAGTGGGAAAATGGTCTAAAATGATGGCTCAAAATGCACGGGAATGAAGCTCATGCAATGGCCCATAAATGAGGTATTTAAGCACAACTCTCAAACGCATTTAAAGAGTAGAAAACATGAGAACATGGCAACCTTATATGCTCTGAAATACCATTTTCAATGATGCCAAAACATGTCAAGGGCCCAAACAACGCATGCTAATGGACCCGATATGCAAAGCTAGTGAGCTTGATTGAACTATGACCATATACAACCATGCATGCATGACCCAAAACACTTCAAAAAGAGCTAAGGCAGCCCAAAATATGAATAAAATTAGCTTGGATCATGGCCAAAATATGCTAGGAAATGGGGCCAAAACATCATGCAATACAAGCTAGTGAACCATGATTTACACTACAACCATATGAAGCACATGAGAGGCCACCAAACCAGTCAAAAATAGAATCATGGCATGTCAAATGAAGCCCAAAAACCCTCTGAAACCTGACCAACACATGCAAGAATGAAGTGCTACTTTGATAGGCCATGAAGAGGGTTGTTCTACACATACAAGAGGGACACCCAAGGTGACAAAATGGGCTCTGGACAGAGCCTATGCAGGTCCTAAAACCCACCAAAAATGACCTGAAACAAGGCTTGGAAGCATGCAAATAAGGGCTCCTTTGTTAGGCCAAATATACTAGTAAACAAAACAAGGGGTGAGAGGGTCACCCCTCTCTGATTTTGGCACTCAAAACAGCATGCTAGCCACTGAAAATCCACTGGATTTCAGTGGCTAGAAGGCCAAACAAAGGCCAACACAAATGCTCTAAGGCATGGCTCAAAGCAAAGTGAAATGAAGCATGCAAGGGGGAAGATGACTCCCAACAGAAAAATGGTCTTAAACAAACATGTTAAGGATCTCAAAATAAGACTTTTTTCAGTTTATGACAAAGCCCAAATATGCTTTCAAATAGAGCTAAGATATTAAGCAAAATAAAGACCAAAAGAGGGAATAGAGTATTACCCTTGTAGCTAAGAACTCCAACAGCTTCTGGACCAAGAAATGCAAGCCTTCAACCTCTGAAAATGGCCTCCAAGATGCTTAGAGTGATGGTGAAGGGGTTAGGCTAGGAGGTGGTATGTAAAGGTGCAAGAACAAGGGACTTTGGAGCTTGAAATAGAGAGATAGAGAGGGGTGTATGCATATGCCTTAACCAAATTTTCTGAACCTTTGCTCATAAGGGCGAGGGTCTCTCTTATAGCCAAAGAGGTCAAAAACTTCTCCAAGAAGCTAAAAAACAAGTTTGGAGATCCTCCATACACCCTTCTGTGCCTTCCAGCTGGCACAGCTGGCACACACTCACAGAGACAGAACTGAGGGAAGCTGGCCGACCAGTTCAGGTGGTCGGCCGACCACTTGCCCTGGTCGACCGACCAGTTCAAAAGGGTCAAGGTGGTCGGCAGCCTCCCAGGGTGGTCTCCAAGCTGAAAGCAAGCTAGTGGTATTGTGGAGACCAGTCAAATGTGGCTCAAAAATCAAGGAGACCAGCTTCTTGACAAGAGAATCGGCCGGCGGAAGAGAAGGTGGTCTCCAAGAGAAAAGGTGGTCTCCCACCCTTGTACCACCTTCCAATGAAAATAGGGTCCATGCCAAAAATGAACCAAGACGGATGCAAAACGAGGGTTCGGGGGCCAAAACGCGTAGCCGGGTGCCCCGAAAACTGACTGTTAAGCAACGAAAGTGGCGTGCGACCAGGAATGTGGTCTCCCGGGCCACAGTGTCCCTCTAGAGAGAGGAAACAAGGTGTGTGCCAAAAACCGGAGCAAACGGAGAAAGTTAAACGATCCCGAACCGAGGCGCACGGCCGACGGCTCCGAAAACCGGAAACTAGTCTCCAAACGGGAACAGTAGTCTACGATCACGAAAAGTAGCCTACGGCCACTGAGAGATGGTCTACGAGACCTCTCCCTCCCTTCGCGAAGAGAAAACATAACCTGGTTCGCAAACCGAGGCAATGCACAAAAAGAGTTCCGAGGCCTAGAGGCAAGGCTCTCAGTCGAGACTCTGTAACCTCAGAACGAACACAACATACGCAATCACCGAGCGCTCAACCGATGACGTCTGAGTCTTAAGGTCGGTCAAAAATTGGGTGTCTACAATATGATAGCATGACCAAAACTAAAAAAGCTTTTTACAGTGCACCAGCTATGCCTGTTTATCAAAAGAATTTTTGTCAAATGAGAACTAACCCAGTTCCAACTAATATTTAGACATCTAGACCAGATGAATCTGAAATAAAAGATTTTTTCAACCTTGGTATATCCAGAGAAATTTATACAGAACTCAATGGAGTTTAGAAAACTCACATTGTAGACAACAAAGTGAAATTTTGAAAACACATTGGAGTTCTGGCCAACAAATTAGCTGAGCAAACAGCTAAATTAAAAGATTTGCAAAATCTTTGGTTCAATATCCTTAAACAAATGAATTGGAATGAAGATTTTAATTTTGAAAAAATAAACAATTTTCTTCAGTTATTAGACCTCATATCAAATGAGTTTTCTGATTCAGTTTTTTAACAAATAAAAAGAATTTGTCTTTTTGAAAAAACAAGAAATTTACTTCCAAAAGAAATTTTTATGTTAATCAAAAATCGAGTTGATGATCATCGTGATAAGATTAGATAAATCTTAAAACAATCTTATGATAAATTAAATTTTAAAGATGAAATTTCCAAAATAACCATCATGGCAAACCATGACATGTGGTTTTTTGAAGACATAGATTGGGAAATAACTAATTAAATTATTTTTCAAATTTTAGATCCAATCCAATGGATAGAATATCTAATGATCATCAAAGCAATGCTCTCATTGGTAGTAAAAGACTTTCGATGGAGTAAATATTTTACTTTATAGATCTCCAGCACCGTAGGTTGGCGGGAACGAGAACATTTTTTCCAATCATACCAGATTTGGTATCTTAAATAAACTGAAAATTTTGAATTTAAATATGATTATTTAGAAGAAGATCACCGAAGAGAACAATTGGAAAATATCCAAAAACTTTCTTTGACAGAATATTGGATAGACAGTCTAATATCTGTTTCACAAGTAACGTCCAATATCCATGACTTAGCAAAATTGCCATTTATGGTCACAGATGGAAGAATACTTTTTGTAACCCATTTTCTCATAACATATCAAAGGTCTCCTACACAAATTAATGAGCCTCTTGACATGTTAGTAAATCTCAAAAAGAGAAATAATTTGGATCTTCCGTTGGAGCTAGCCATGACCGCGGATGATGTAGAACATTTTCAGAATGAGCAATACAACCAGGATCCGGATTCCCCTCCATCAAAAATTGATAAAGAGTATCATAATCTCATCAACAGGATGGAAGCATAGTGGACCCCACTATCATATACAGCTGTCTCCTGATCAACTCCAACCTTATCCAAGACACGTGGAGCAATCTACATTATTAGGCGGAAAGTGGTTAGACAAATCCTTTCAGCCGACGCTACACAACAAATCAGCTCAGCCAAAGCTTATCTATCAGAGTCTATCTCTTTGAAAACCGGGAAGAGTAAACAGTGCATATATAATTGTAAAAGTATATATAATTGTAAAAAACTGTAGAAGATATGAATTACAAAGTCTTTGTCATTATTGTTGTGGTTTGGAGGGGGTATCAGGAGGTTTCCAACTCACAATTTTTTACTTTCCTGTATTAGGCAATTTTGGAAAGAGTAATATAACAAAACAAAACAAAAAAAAAAAAAAAAAAGAGAAAAAAAAACGAGCAGTATATTTTGTAATTTTCCTAAACTGAGTTTTTGTCAAACTTGGCTTCAAATTTCACATGTTACATATCTATTTTGAATCACTTAAATTTGACACATTTTTCATAATTAATAAATCAATTAAAAGCTTCTACAGATTCGGTTGAAAACGGGAGATGAGTACATATACAACAATTCATAGAAATGATAATTCAGAAAATTACCACAAAAAAAGGTTAAAACTTTAGTTTTACTTGAAACCTTTGCATTTTGCAAGTCCTAGAAGATGATTAGCACTTAATTCATTAGTAAATCAATAAAGGTTTGAGAGCAACAAAATAGAATTACCCCCGTGTGAAAAGAACGTTCACACCACGTACAAATTCACTATTCAATTCAACTCGTACTATAAAAAACCATAAAGAGCCCACCGAAAATGCAGGTTCCGGCATGCCTCATCCTAACATTCTCTGATCCGAATCATAAAACTCCCCATCTCAGAACAATCTTTCCAGCTGCTGCTAGAAGGGACCTTCTTGCAGCTTACTCAGAATCTTCATGCAGGATTGTGAACCAGATTTCTCAATTACCCAAAGTTAAAAGTAGACTACCTGTACAACGATTAAGGAAAAAAGTTCAACAAACCAGCAAAACACCCATGTCCAAATGCGGCTTTTCAATGCTCCAATCAGAAGCTAAGAACAATATTTAGGAGGGTCTACTGTCGCTCTTGAAAAACAATCAAACCTTTGCGTCAGTCCCTTCTAAAAAGGCTCACCGTGCTTCATTGATGTTGCAACATTGAGCTCAAAGCTCTTTTTGGGTGAAGAAAGCGAACCACCTAAACTTGTAATGTATGGAAAAGAGCTTGCGCTTTTGGCTGTATACGTGTCCATGTATGTGCGTATATATACACTGTTGAATAGTGTACTCTGGTAAGTGCCCAATGGTGGAACAGAAACTTCGACTTCCCATATTCCCTCAGAAATCACTTTCAAAACACACAATGCTTTGCCTGAGGGTTTGAAGCAGAAATCTCACTACCCACTTGAAGATGGTTTCGACTGTGAAAGTGAT
Source organism: Camellia granthamiana (assembly GCA_036172215.1). NCBI lineage: Eukaryota > Viridiplantae > Streptophyta > Magnoliopsida > Ericales > Theaceae > Camellia > Camellia granthamiana. The sequence continues at coordinate 27,039,607 of CM069912.1, read as the reverse complement.
GCTGGAAACTGATGAAAGAACAGCGCAACAGATTTCATCAATGTCCTGCATCACGAAAGTAGAGCACTTATTGTCAATTGAATTACTGTAAATGATCACTATCGTTAAAAACTAGATAATGAAAGATACTTTGAGAGAGGAAATTATTGCATCCACAAGGCTAAAATAGCGATAGTGATGATCAACTATTGCAACATAGGTAAATCAGATAAAGCAACATAGAAAATGGGACCACATATTTTAGTCATACCTCATGTAGTTTCCAAGAAAATAATGATCAATTAATTTGACAAAAATAAAGAAAAGGAGAAAAATAATCCGGTGTGGATGAGCAAGCCCCAGTCTCAAAACTTGGAGTAAGCTGCTTAACGGGACTCAATTAAATTTAAAACTGTAGTGCATCTTTGAAAAGACAACTTTGAGAGGAAAAAAAATAAAAAAATTGCATTCAAACCCAAGTAATAAAGTTTTGTAAATCCCTCTATTTCACATTATTAAATGCATTCACAATCATTTAAAAATAATAATATGGGGAAATCATAAGATTTTATATGTTGACTTTTCAAAGTGGACAACCATTTTGGGCATCCTAAAATAGAGAGGACTAGACATCCAATGGAAAGAGTACCTTTAAATTGATTCTAACTTCAGTTTCTTATTATTGAAACTTTCCCATCACATTTTGATTCACAGGTTCACACCCGGCTGTAACTTTTTCCGAAAAGTTTAGAGGGTTTATACCTACCAAATATATTACATACCACATCTAAGATATTTGACCACTCCAAGCAATTTTTTTTTTTTTTTGATAAATAATCAAACCTTATTTTTTTGACCACTCCCAGCAATTCTAGGTTTTTGATAATCTTCATACAGTTCACTTGCAGTCATTAATCAATCCTTGTTTAGGTAGAGCCACTTATTATCCAACAAATAGTCAGTTTCTTTGGGATGTCCTGGATGTTCAACGTCAGTTAAACAACTCATGAAAAAAATATCATGAGAAAGGGAAATGTTTACCAGAAAGGGTTCCAATTTGATCTTGAACATGGTTGATCATGTAACACATCTCTTTCAGTACTGGAGTGGACAAGCCGTTGAAACTTTACCGATAATTCTTGATAAGACTGGATTTCGGATGGCTGAACTTGCACAATTGCTGTTTTCAAGTGTTCCCTTCTTATCTCCGAGGCATCAAGGTTTTCCTGATATCATAAAAGCTTAAGAACTACAGGAAGAGAAAATAATTCTGAAAGAAAAATACAAGACAAAATAGGAACTCCACAAACTTCAATAGCTGCAAGAGCTGCTTCGCGGCAGATAAGTGATAGATCAGCCCCAGTACAACCTTCAGTCAGAAGAGCAAGTTCGTTAATACAGATATCAGGACTGCATGGCATTTTGCGCAAATGGATGCGGAATATATCTTCCCGATCAGATTCACTTGGTGGTCCCACATATAGTAGTCGGTCAAAGCGTCCTGCCAAATTTTTTATCAATCATCAGGAGGCTAAATTTGTGAAAGAATAAATGAAAAGGCTTTCCTATGACTTTAACATCTGATTTTGAAAAAGAGAGACTAGCGCTACCTGGTCTTAAAAGTGCGGGATCAATCTTATCTGGCCTATTTGTAGCAGCAATAACAGTAACATTAGCTCTCTGTTGCATACCTAAATTAACAAAGAGTGTTCATTTTGCAGATAATAAGTAGAAACATAAAGTACAAGTTTCATTTGATAAATACTCTAAGGCCCTTGGCTTGCAGATTTGGTGAAGGAAATGAAAAAAAACATACAAAGCAAATCACTTTATTATTATTTTATTTTTTTTCTCTTGATCAGCCCAAAGCAAATTACTTACCCCGGTTTAATTAGCATGGAAAGCTCCCAGGGGAGGCAGGAGAAGAACTTACATAGGAAAAGGAGACTGTTACTTTTGGGTGTCATTTTCCATTTTCTTCTCTTGGTTTCTGACCACATTTGATAAATTTTTAATATAATTTTAAGTATGGGAGAACATACAAGGGGGATCAGTTTTCCTATACCTTTTTCATTTATTTTCCCCTTCCATCTATGAGAAACAAACTGATTCTAAGGGTTGATGTTACTTCAGTGCAACACAGGTATTTATCTTCTTAAACCTGTTTCATGGATAAGAAAATCTAGCAGACTCTTTTAATCAGTTTTCTGCAGATTTTGCCAAGGACAGGTCTCAACAAGAAAACTAGGAAGATTTGTTAAAACTAAACCGATTCACAACCAAAATCTCACTGAAAACTTAACATTGATATACTTTCATTTCAAGATATGCCAAGGATGATAACTTATCAAAAATATTATTTTAAAAAAAAAAACAACAACAAACAAACAAAAAAGAAAGAAAGAAGATAAGCCAAGGATGACACTATTGTGTTAAAATAAAGCCTTTTAGAAGCAAGACAACTTCTATTCAGAGATGCAGCATTATAATTGACTACTTACCATCCAATTCAACAAGAAGCTGACTCATGACCCTATCAGCAACCGAAACCCCATCACTTTCCTTTCCACGAATGACAGCAAGACCATCTATTTCATCAAAAAATATGACAGATGGTGCATTCGCCCTTGCCTTCGCAAACAGAGATCTCACAGCCTTTTCAGATTCACCAACCCATTTGCTGAAAAGCTCCGGGCCCTTTACTGCAAGGAAATTTAGACTTGCTTCAGAAGCCACTGCACGTGCCAAAAGGGTTTTGCTACAACCTGGAGGACCAAACAGCAAAACACCAGTAGGCGGGCGGGTTCCAATACGCTTGAAAGCATCATGGTGCTTTTGTGGCCATTCTACAGCTTCCATTAACTGTGTCTTAACCTCCTTTTGGCCACCAACATCTTCCCACTTAACCTTTGGTACCTCAAGTATAACCTAATAATGAAAGATCAATAACATGATAAATAAGACCCACCAGTCTATTATTTCTTTACGTATTAATAGCACAACCCTCTAAACTAGCAATTAAAAAGGTTGTGGTAGTCGTTGTATACAAAGCACAAAATGTTGCAAAATGTAGGAGTAACAAAAACCAATAGGGAGCTTAAATCCTTTACAATCATTTCAATCCCTAACTGACACAATATGCGTGCCCCAACATCCTGGTATTGACAAAGTGAGGCACATATTTGTTATGGCATTGGTGTGCTTTGTTTAGTAACAGGAAACAGAACTCAGCAAATTGTAGACAGTGCAAATGCAAAGGAGCTAACAAATCCAAGGTCCAACAGTATTACTTGAAATGCTAATACCCTAACAATTTAGGCCTTGGAATGCACGTCCCCAAACAAGGTATACTTTCAAAATAGAAAATTTAGTGATCCAAAGTGAACCAATTTTTTCCCATTTATTTCCTTGAAAGTTTCCTCAGGTGGAAAAAAGATCAAGTGTAAAAGAACTAAACAAAATGTTTTTAAAAAAATGTGACATAACGCTCTAAAAAACGTGTTGTTACATGATAAATTTGAAAAATAACAGATTTTTTATTATATATCTAATTGTTATAAGAAAATCGCATTCATGTTCTAATTGTTATAAGAAATTTGCATTCATGTTTAGAAGTACCTTAAATTCTAATAGTGTGATTTGTGCCTACCCCTATCGTACCATATTTTAAAACATGTGGCGTACCACATTCTGGCTCCTGTTTCTTGTACCAGAAGATCCACATTAGAGTAAATAGGTTCAACATCACGATGCATCCAAGACCACAATTTTCACATGTTGCCCACACATTTTAATTATGAATGAGCATTGTACAAGAAAATGTACTCAGAGAGTTGCAAAGCAGATAAATTTTAGTTTTAACTTAGATAATGGTGACCTTAGAAAACATGTCTGAATCGAGTTTAAAATATGAACTTCCCATTTGAAACTCAAAATCCTTTTCTGACACTTGTCCGTCACACAAATGACCCATGTGGAGTAATGAGCCACCAGGTCCTCATAAAATAAGTTTAATTTTTAATAGAACATGGTTCTTTTTACATCATCTATAAACAATTGCGGCTAAACAGTAGGGATGTGTTAAACATACCTCCCGCATGGCACTTGGCCTTACTTTCGCTTTCATTTTACTCAAAGAGTTGCAAAGCAGATAAATTTTAGTTTTAACTTAGATAAGACCTTAGAAAATATGTCTGAATCGAGTTTTAAAATATGAACTTCCCATTTGAAACTCAAAATCCTTTTCTGACACTTGTCCATCACACAAATGACCCATGTGGAGTCATGAGCCACCAGGTCCTCATAAAATAAGTTTAATTTTTAATAGAACTTGGTGCTTTTTACATCATCTATAAACAATTGCTGCTAAACAGTAGGGATGTGTTAAACATACCTCCCGCATGGCACTTGGCCTTACTTTCATTTTAGCCTTTTCAAAATCTTCAAAAGCAACTTTCAGAATGCGTTTTTCTGCCGCACCAGCCCCAGTTACCCCGTTATTAACTCCATTCTGTATATCTGATGAAACAGGCAAATCTGTGACAGATGAAGAAGCAGAATCTAGGGTATCCCTTGTAGCTTTTGAACAATTAGAGCCAATCCTTGTAGCATTATTGCATCCATCAAATAAAATAGATGTTGAGTCGGAATCTGAATCATCACAGGATTTCTGGAAGTCAACATAGCACCTAAGACAGACCAAGGCCGCTTCATTGCAGAGGGCAGCTAGATCAGCACCCACAAAACCATGTGTAGCCATAGCAAGGTGTTGAACTTGCATGGCCGTTAGAGAGTGTTCCATCCCACTGAGAAGTACAAGCAGTATATCATAACGTTGTTTTGGAGATGGCACACCTGCATATGTAATTTTTTAGCAAAACGAAGATTCCATATCAGGCAATAATCAAGATACACGCTTGTTCATGATAAGTAATCACTCGTGAGTCGTGTCAGCATAAACAATATATTCAGTCTAAATATGGCCTTGACACAATTACATTTACATAGCATCTATGACAAAAAAACACAATCGAAGTAACATTAATTATATTGTTCAATCATAATAAGGACACTCTATTCATTTTTCTTTAGAGACAATTTACGCCTGTAGTAGTAATTTGTAACCTTCACCCCCTATTGTGCTTTTCCCCTTTTTTCAATTAAAAAATTGTGTTACCAAACCATACAGAGAGAACTATCATGTGCAGTCTCAAGCAGAAAACATTCATTACAGTTTAAGGTATTTAAAAAATCAAGGAAAGAAGATTTTAAATCACCTATTTCAATCTCCCTGTCAAGTCTTCCTGGCCGTCTAAGTGCAGGCTCAATACTATCAGGCCTGTTGGTTGCAGCTATGACAAGTAAGCCATCAGTTCTACTAATCCCATCCATCAAATTCAATAAAGCTGCAACCATTCTCTGAGACATCTCTTCTCCTCCATCCCTACGCGCAGGCGCAATGGCATCCAACTCATCAATGAACACCTGCCAACGGAAACCCATTTGTTACCCTTTTAAAGCAAGAAGATGCAAGGTCAAGATGGCTGATTTATAGCACAAGAATAAAATCATGAATCCATCAAAGACAAAACCTTAAGGCATGTTTGGTTTGTCTCTCAAAACATATTTTTGGAGAAAAAAATTCCAAAAACATGTTTGGTTGAAAAAAAATTTAAAAAAAATTCCAAAATTACTTCTCTCTACTACACATCAATCAATCACTTTTTCTCTCATTTCTCCTTCTCAATCACTTTTTCTTTTTTTGATAAATAAACAAACTTTATTAGAAAGCATCAAGACGATGCAAATAATAGAACTGAACACGAAAGGAAAAAATAAAACTATCTAATCAAACCCTCCACAAAATCAACGAAGACCAAAACATTGGAATCGACTGTGCCCGTAACCCAATTATGCAATATCATCAACAACCGACACTTTAACCAAAAAAAGGAATGCCACTCATCCTGAAACACTCGCCCATTCCGTTCTAACCAAACCAACCAAAGCAAACAATGGGAAGCAAGCACCCAAGCCTTCCTGCACCGCTTTCGCACCCTAGCACCACCCAACTCTGTAACACTCCCATTAAAGTTCCCGACTGCACTCAGACTAAGCCAAACAAAGCAACAAGAAAATTCCCAAGTCTGGACACAACCGGGCAATGAAGGAGTAAATGATCCACCGTTTCCGCATCCCTGCAACACATACAACACCAATTAACCAACACATACCGTCGCCGGATCAAATTATCAATAGTAAGGATACGCCCCAATGCAACTGTCCAAACAGAGAACGCAACCTTAGATGGAGAACCAGTAGCCCAAATACATTTCCAAGGAAACACCCCACCACCTCCCCCTTCAAGCACCCCATAAAAAGAGGACACTGAGAAGACCCCTTGAGAGCTCCGAACATCCCATACAAAAGAATCCATCCCATCCCCCACATTATGCAGTCCATACAAAAAGCTGAGAAGATCTACCAATTGGTCGAGCTCCCAATCCTGTTTATGACGACGAAGACGAACATTCCAACCAACTGATGCCCCATGGATCTCCCGAACCAAAACAACCAACTCCTCCCCAGCAGCAGCAATAGCAAAAATCAAAGGAAACATGGCCGCCAAAGTCAAACCATCACACCATTGATCTTGCCAAAAGCGAACTCCCTCACCACCCCCCACTTTAAACCGTACCCTATCTCAAATCACCTCCTTTCCAAACCAAATTCCCTTCCACAAACCACAACTATGAGATTAAACCACCCTCTTCGAACACCAACCCCCCCCGCTCCTCCCCATACTTAGCCGCCGCCACCCTCCTCTATAACCTCTCCTGTTCCTCCGCAAAACGCCACAACCACTTACCTAATAAAGCCCAATTAAACACCACCAATTTCCGCACACCCAAACCCCCCCGCTCTTTCAAAGTACAAACCCTCTTCCAAGCCACCAAATGATAATGAAAACCCTCTGCACCCCCACTTCACAAAAAGTCCCGTTGCAACTTCTCTAACCGCTTTGCCACCCCCACAGGAAACACATGCACAGACATAAAGTACCCAACCGCTTCTCAATCACTTTTTCTCTTACACCCATCTATTCAACTACAAAAAAATAAATTATCCCAAACTCCAAAATTATTTTCAAAATATACAACCAAACAAATTTTCAAATTTTCTAAACTTTCTCCACAAAATTATTTTTGAAATAATATCTCAAAACACAAACCAACTTGATTAAAGATGATTTAGCTTCAAAACACAATATATTTAGATATTGTTTAGAAGAATAGGGTCAACTAAATATTTTAACTAATAAATCAACATTTGCTTGTAACATGGCTCCAAAAAGTAAATCTGAAAATAAATCCAACCAAAGATGAGAAGAAAAACTTGCCTTAAGGGCTTCATGAATATCCTTGATGTAAGCCTACTTCTAATGAAAATTCACTTGTGTATCCTCCAACTATTCTCAGACTAGTTACAAATCCATGAAACATGTCCTTAATCGCATTCATATATCTATTTGATGTCTTGAGTTTTATATTCTATATGCAAGTCTTCCTTATTCTCTCTCTATTTATGTAACAATGAATTTCCTTAATAGGAAAATGATTCTATTGTACATCTGTCACGCATATTATTTTAATACCAGCTAACTAACCCAAAACCCAACTTCATTAGCACATGTAGACATCATGAGCCTGCATCATAGGGGGCTCAAGCCATATTTTGTCACATCTTGTATAAGACCTCTTCCTTGCACTTCTTGTAATAGGGTACAGATAAGAAAAGAAAGAAGTAAAGGGGGTTATTAGTGGTCCTGCAGACAAGATATATCCATGGAGAACATTAATACAATATATATATACACTCACATCAACTACCTTATCCGTTCAGTTTGGCATGAAAATTGTTTGAATGGTGCAAAACAGACTTGCATAAAAACTAATGCACATATACTACTCAAAAACACTATCTTTAGCATTTTATAGTTTCTTTCTTATGTGAAGTTTCATTCAGTTATTCATTTAACTGAAATACTGAATTAATCAATAAATTATGTACGACAAAAAGTTGTATTTTCTCAGATCTTCCTCGACTACATAATCACCACAGAACATATCCACTTAAGACCATATTTTTTTCCGTTGAAAGTAATATGCCATGTCCTTATAATCTCTGCTTAGTATTCACTGCAGTCAAACTTCTCCATCGAACATATTATGCATACAAGAAAACCAAGAACCTGAAGAAAATCATCATATTTGCCCCACTGTATGGATCAGTTGTATATCACAGAATGAATATATTTAAAAAATGCATAATTAATACACAAAAAACAGAGAATTAAAGAGGTACTCAAAATTGGACAATTAAGCTTTCTTTTTAACAGAAATCTAACCACTGCAGGTGTAGCACGGCTAGCTGAATCAAAGACCTCATGCAATGCTTGCTCACTTTCTCCATGATATTGACTAACAAGTTCAGGTCCATTCACAGTGAAAAGGTTGACACCAGTATCGCACACACATTTTTTAGTCAAAGAAGTCTTTCCCGTGCCAGGTGGGCCATGAAGAAGCACTCCTTTTGTAGGCCGTAAACCCAAACTAAAACAGTTACATCAACAATCAACATATAAGGCTGAGTAAGAAAATACATCTCTGAAGTAACCCATATATAAAACTAAATTGATGGCTAAAAGATTATCTAGTGCAGGGAACTGGTTGATATAGTTCAAAATTAACCTATGGATCTCTATCTCCCACGTTTCAAACACCCAAAAACAGAAGAAAAGAAAAATGACTGAAAAAATAATTTTTTGATATGATTAAAATATTTACTTAAACAAACTTAAATAAGAAATGATAAATTTTGGTTATTAATCAGTAGAATTTGACTTGTTATGGGATTGACAAAATAAAAATAAACATTGCATATAAAGACAAATTACGAAAAATGTTACATAACATACCTTGACAAAGTGTTCTTGACCGACGAGGAAATTATATCCCTCAAAACAGCATATTCATTTGACAATCCACCCAATTTTATAAAATGATCTCCTCCATCAGCTTCGATACTCTCATGTTCAAGTTCTAGACGTGGTAAACCTTTTTTCTGTGAAGTTTCCAACGCAGAATTTATGGGTGAAAATAAATGTACTTTTGTTTTATGGCTTACTAAAAAAGCATCATCCACATGGTCCATCATATCGGCAGGATGAGAGAACAAATCCTGATTGAATTTATCTGTCAAATCCTGATTGCTACTTACTGGCATTCCACCAGCACCTATGACCTGAAAAATGCAAATCTTCGAAAGTGCTGGAATGGACACAAAATTTCCACATAGCAAACTACGAGAACATAACCATGATGTAGCGCAAGACTGGAGAAGGTTTTTTGCACTTTCATCTCCTAATACTTCTGTTATATCAAATGAATTGAAGGGTGTCTCATATGAATTGGGTGAACTTGATATTGACTCTTCATATGTTGGTGAACTCAACAGACCACTCATAGGAGAGCTAAGTTTTGACTGAGAGTACAATGGTGTCATAGGTGATGAAGTATTTCCATTTCCAAATTGACCTTGAGTTCTTTCTCTGGAATGGGTTCTTTCTCTAGAAACATTTATGCCAGACAGCACATTACCATTCTTTGCAAATCCACTATTAGAGGAAACCAACTCTAAATATAATTCCTTGCAGTTGGATACAGATAGACAATTCACTGAGGTTCTATGCCACTTGTCATTTCCATTAACAACCATTGCAGATTGAATTTGAATGGGATAAACAAGCACAATCCTTCCTGAAGCAGGGCAACCCAATGTACATGAGAGGTTTGAAGACAATCGCACTCCATTCTTCAAAACCTGGAAAAAAATAATAAAAATTAAATTAAACAATAAATAAATAAATAAGAAATACATGCCCTTTTGATCTAAATTCCAATTGACCTGAGAAACTCCCATGATGAATATCAGATTCAATATTTTAATCATAATTATTACTTCTAACATAAGACAACTAGGCTACACAAAAGTTATCAACTAAGGGGTCGTTTGGGGTGTCCTAAATAAGTGCACTTTTTGTCTTTTTGGACTAAAAAATTGAGGAAGAAAATATGGATGTTTGGGTTAACTTTTTGACTTTTTATAGAAAAATGTGTAATAAAAAATTGTAAAAATTGATTTGTAGGGAAAAATTAGGATTGAGAGTTGTGCAGCCATAATTGTTGACTTTTGGTGAATAGTGTTAACTTTGTAACTTTTTGAGTAATTTTTTGACTTTTTTGCAATATGCCAAACTTGGCCTAAATACAAATAGTTTTAACATAAAGAAACTACAGGAACTCCATCAAACCAAATATGTATATGTGCTAAACACATCCTCATTCAACAACAGCATGGGGGAGAAGAAAAAGGACTTCGGAAGACTAACACACAATTACCTCTCTGGAACTTGCTAATGCCATGCATCATACCTTCATGCAAACTAGCTTTGACAACATATACACCTGTGTAATATATATATATACACAGACAGAAAGAGAGAGAGAGAGAGACCCATCCAACGGGGACTGAACTAGGCATATTTTTTTTTCAAAATGCTAACCAAATATGAGGATGCATAGATGCAGCACTCTGAACAATATCACAACCATATTCAAAGCTTTTAAATGTCCCTCAAATATATCCCATTCCTCGCAAAATTGGCAACATCAGTTCCATGCCAGAGCTCTTTTTAATCAAACAAAAGGACAAGTTTCTAAGCTCAAATAGGGACACATAACAAGGCAGGTTTGGGATGGACCAAGCCCACTAATTCCAACTACTTCCGCAAAGAAGCAGGAAAAACTATCTTCAAACTGACCCTACTATGATAGAGAGAATGAAAAGCACTCAAATCTCTATTTTAATTTACATAATATAGATACACGAGGACTTAAAGAGTTATCTCACTTGTTTATAACCAAGACGCATCAAAAAATTGATATCAAGCCCACCACAGTGAACAATTACAGAAGCCCCTCCAAATGTTCGTCTCTTAAGAACACGTTTAATTTCCACAAACCTGCATTTTGTTCACTTTACATCATCAACCAGATTACCTCAGCTTTCCAAACCCAGAGTTTCTGGCTTCAGACTTTTAGCAACACTATACAAATCTCAACGAAATGTCCCAACACAAACTGAACAGTACATCAATCAAGGTGATCAAGTAGTTAAATCATTACCTTAATCTAAGACATATTAAACCTTTCCAAAAGGATAGTCTTTTTAATAAGAAAAATCCATATAGCCTCGGAAGGAGGATGTTTAAAATAAAAGATACTAAATACCAGATTTTCTTGAGTTATCAGTTGCTTCATCCATGCATGAACTTTTGTGTTTTTAGTTTTTAAATGAGCATGTGGCACTGAATCACAGAAACAAAGGTAAGATATAAGAATAATTATCATCCAAACCTTACAAGAAGGAAAAACAGTTGCTAGAGCAAAGTAGTTCCCCACATCATTAACCATTTTATCATTGCAACCAACCCCAAAATGTTTTGCACATTCGTCAGCTAATGAGCTAAGAGGGAAGCTACTTGAAAATTTCCTTGATGAAGCAAGAGACACCTGTTAATGAATTAACTTTATCATTATCAATGACAAAAATCAAACATAAAATTTATGCAATAGAATAAAACCTGAAAAACAACTCTGCAAATGGTTGAAATAGAATAGAGAGTAGCATCTCAAAGAAGGATGGAAAAGTAAAATAAGCCAATGTTACTAGGCAACAATAAAGTTAAAGCCATAAAAGCCATAGAACACAACATGAAAGAAATCACAAAATATTCAAGCATGAAATTGGTCCAACCAATGTAGGGTGTTGGGAGGGATAGACAAGGTACAGTTCTACCCTCAAACATTATTTGCACAATGTGGCTCCCCTGAAACTCACCCATTTTCTATGCTAAATTGTTGGTATATCCAACTAAATTTTTGTTTAGGGTTTCTTGGAAGAAGACCTCCTTTATCCTCCAATTTAGTGTTAAAATTGTGCAGCTCATCACATAGGAGCAACTTAATTTATGAGACAAACAAGTCCTGGGACCAGGAGTAATTTATCTTCATTAATCATAATTAGTCCTCTGTTTCCCCCTGCATGAATATTAATCTATGCAAATGTTTGGTGGAAGACATGAAACAAATTGAAAAAAGAAGTTGAGGCAAGGACCATGACCATAAACAAATTGGATGGATAATTAGTCTTCTTTGTTTCCATGGTCAATATTGTTGACAGTAACATGGCATTGGGAAATAAAATCCAATAGTGAGATCTAGAAACACATAGGGAAACATTGTCTTACAATCAAAAAGCTGTTCTAGAGAATTGTCAATCCCTCGGATCCTAAAAGATGATTTAGCTTGGAGCAAGAAAACTTCCGAATCATTTTACATACCCTGCTAGTGCAGTGTCAACTGCTACTAATCATGTCCAGAATTACAGATGCACTGATGTCAATCCAATCAAGAGTCGAGGTAAGGACCAAGAAAAAATCATACACACACTCAAACAGCCAAATTACATGGGTATCAAATTTTATAGGATGTCTCAGCTCTTTGGGTGAAAAAAAAGAAATGATCACTTAACTTAGGCAAACATCATGAAGAATAGTTTAAGGTGTCTCTGGATTGTTTTGTCTCTCAATGGTTGGCAGGCATATGCCAAATATAGACAAAAAACCAGTGACACACATGCAAAAATAGGTTTGTAGGAGTAAATAAAATTAGATAGCAAGAAACAAATGTCTACACCATCTTCTACCATCTAACTTGCTTTGGTTGGTGCACAATTTTAAGGTCAAAAGTAACCATTAATGGCTAGGCAATATTAGCACTACTAACACTAAGGTGGTGTTTGGTAACACTTACATTTTCGGTTTTCAATTTATATTTACAAAAATTTAAAAAACTGTCATAAAAACTTGTTTGGTAAATTTGGTTTGTTTTTGGGAAAAAATTTTGGGAAAAATTCTCTACAAATAAATTTTCAAGATTAATCAAACCAAACAAATTTTTCTAAAAAAAATCTCAAAATTTTGTTTGGTTTGCTTCTTTCCAAAATCACTCTCTCTCTCTCATACACATCAAATCAATCACTTTTTTTAAAACTCTCTCCCCAAAACAATTTTCCAAAACCATTTCTGAAAAAAGGCAAACCAAACAAGTTTTCGTACTTTTTATCTTAAAAACTACTCTACAAACACAAACCAAACAAGCCCTTTGATTTATAAACCCGTAGTCCCAATTTATAAATTTGGCCAAAATTTGTAAACTCAAAAAATGAGTTTACGTTTTCAGTTTTCAGTTTTTTTTTTTTTACCACCCACCACTCGCCACCACCTGCCACCATTTTCCACCACCGTCTTCCGCCGCCGCCGCCGCCACCACCCTCCACCACCGTCTTCTGTTGCCACCACCCACCACCGTCTTCTGCCGCCACCACCCACTGCCGTCTTCCGCCGCCACCACCCGCCACCACCATCTTCCGCCACTACCACTCGCCACCACTTTCCACCACCTTCTTCTGCTGCCACCACTTTCCACCACCGTCGTTCACCGCCGCCACCACCCGCCACCTCCAACCACTTTCCACCACCGTCTTCCGCTACCGCCACCACCACCATCTTAAGCCACTACCACCCGCATCACTTTCCACCACCATCTTCCGCCGCCACCACCTGCCACCTGCCACCACTTTCCACCACCATCTTTCTTCGCCGCCACCACCCGCCACCTGCCACCACTTTCCACCACCGTCTTCCGCTGCCACCACCATCTTCCGCCGCCACCACCTGCCACCACTTTCCACGACTGTCTTTCGCTGCCACCACTTTCTACCACCGTCTTCCGCCGCCACCACTCGCCACCACCATCTTCCGCCACCACTTTCCACCACCTTCTTCCGTTGCCACCACCTGCCACCACTTTCCACCACCGTCTTTCGCCGCTACCATCCGCCACCTACCACCACTTTCCACCACCGTCTTCCGCCAGCACCACCCACCACCCGCCACCTGCCACCATCTACCACCACTTTCCACCATCGTCTTCCACTGCCACCACTTGCTACCACTTTCCACCATTGTCTTCCGCCACCACCACCTGCCACCACTTTCCACCACCATCTTCCGCCACCACTTTCCGCCACCGTCTTCCGCCAGCACCACCCACCACCCGCCACCTGCCACCATCTACCACCACTTTCCACCACCGTCTTCCACTGCCACCACTTGCTACCACTTTCCACCATTGTCTTCCGCCACCACCACCTGCCACCACTTTCCACCACCATCTTCCGCCACCACCCTCCATCACTGTCTTCTGCCGCCACCACCCACCACCTGCCGCTATTACCCATCACCCGCCACCCGCCATCATCGTCTTCTGTCACCACCACTCGCCACCACCCACCACTACCGTCTTCCGTCGCCACCCATCCGCCACCACCGTCTTCCGCTGCCACCATCCGCCACCACTCGTCACCACCCACTACCCGCCACGCCACCACTCGCCATTTCTCACTCTTTTAGTTTCTATTTTTTAAAATTTTCAAACATTTTGTCCAAACCAAACGCATTTGTAATTTATGTTTTTCTAAAAATAAACAAAAACCAATTTATAAAATTTTTGTAAATATAAACTGAAAACGTAAGTGTTACCAGACAGGCCCTAAACAAGTCATTAACTATGAGCATTATCAGAACAAACTAAGCCACTACTTACTTAACAGCTGAATAAATTGACTGATGCAGATTACTTAAAGCTAACCCAATTTCAACCAAAGTATCCCATTCTACATGTGTCAAGCAGAATAATTGCTCAACCAAGTTCTATTCTTTCTTTCAACATGACCCTTGTGCAAAACTCCAATTCAAGCTCAAATAAAAAATGGGTGTCCCAAATGTGAAAAAGTTACATCAGAACACAAATTCAAGCATGACATTAAGATGAAATCCTACAACAATTTCCAGTCAAGTAGAAAACATGTGCAATCACAATTACCGATACAGTGGAACCAGGAGTAAGGGAGGAAGCAACCATAGAAGACTCTGAAAGCCACAGCTTACAGCCTTTGGCCTCTGTGACATCAGTAACGCGGCCAATCAAGGCAGATCTGCCTATCAGAGAAGGATATTTTCTCATAACTTCATCAAGAGAGCAAAGGACATCTTCTTCACTAACTTCTGATTCTGGAAGTGGTGTTGAACATGATGAACTTTGAGGAGACACAGACTGGTCAACATGTGAGAGCTTGGTTACTGATTTAGAATGTTTCTTTGATTTTGAAGGCATCTCTTCCTAACTCCCTAGATTCCTTCCTCTCCTATAAGCTTAAAAGGTGAGAAATCTGCAAAAAAAACAGTGATAGTTAGAGAAAAAACATTTGACGATGAAAACTTAAAGTAACAAATGATAATAAACCATTGAAGGAAAGGAAAAAAAAAAAGGGCAACCGCACCAACCATTCAAACCCTAATTTTACGCTAAAGTCTCTATTTGATACACCATAGTTTTACAAATAAAGTAGAATCTATGAATTCCAACAATATATATACATATATACTGAAATTCTGTTGATACTCTTGCTTGAAGTTTGAGATAATTTTTTTAAAAACTTTTCAAAGAAATTTGACTAATCCTCTGTTTTAGAGAAGATAATAGATATTGAACTTCTAAGAGAGTCTGTGTTGGAGAATTTCCCCATTTTTGCATTAAATGTACATATTCTTTGTCTAATAAAATAAATCAATTACCAAAAAAAAAAAAAATGAAACGTAAACAAGCTGTGACACACAAACAAAAAAAAAACCCCAAAAACAAAAAATGTCTATCAACATTAGAACTCATTCCTAATAGAACTTTCATCAAGCAGGTAATTTTATAACCTCTACTCCAACTTTTACAAACACAGTAACCGTCCAATTTTCAGCAACTTTCAGCACAAAATAATTTCATATATTTCACCACATGACTGTGAATCATTAGCAATTCAAATCTCAAGTTCTAAAAATTGTCTTTTCTATTCATTCATTTTCTCAGCAACCAAACTAGAGATCAATTGTAAATGGCTAAATTTTTCAAATCATCTATCACCAGCAAAGGCAAGCCAAGTAGAGAGAGAGAGAGAGAGAGAGAGAGAGAGTACCTGTTGATTCTTGTGTTCCTCAGTTCTGCTTCGTTCTCTTCTCAAAACCCTTATGTGAGCATAGGGTTTTACACAAACGTTTCTGTGCTTTTTCTTTTTTTTTTTTGGTTATTATTCGGAATTTTGATTGGGCCAATCAAGTTTACACGATGACAAATTATATTTTATGTATTATTCAATAATGTAATTGAATTATAATTACTATTAGTTTAATAATTCTTATGTAAACATTATTAATATTTAGGATAAATTACAAATGTAACCCTAAAATTTACTTAAAATACAAATTATTTTACGAATTTAAAAATTACAAAAAAATTTGTCATAATTTTTTATTTAACAGAATTAATAAATAATTAATTTAATTGTTCTCTTATACAATAATAAAATTACATTAATTATTAATTAAAATATATTTTTTAGATCGTTAAAAATTATTAATTACTTAATGATTTATTAATAAAGGGGTCAATTATTATGCAATTATAAACTTGAAGAGACATAATGTAATTTTCATAATCATATGAGATAATTTTTATTTTAAATAAATATCAAAATGTGTATTTATAATTTATGCTAATATTTAATTATTGTGAATCGGTTACATTAAATAATAAATAAAATGTAGGAGTAACAAACAAATATGATAATTTATTTAATGGAGTGGATGCCTTGGGTAGTTCCAAAATGATGACCAATTCATCAAATGGAATGCGAGTATTGATTTTTGACCACACAATCAAATAGGAAATTCGGCTGGAGAGTACTGGCAGAATAGATTAAGCCCAACAACTTGCACAAGAATATGAGAATTCGGCGGTGGTTCGTCCACCTGGGAGCACTCCGACAATCATCTTAGTAATTAATATCTTTTAAATATAACAAATTGTGCTTAATTTCACAAGAAAAAACCTACCTCAGACCCACGAGGGTGCCTTGCTTTTATAACCGGTAGTGACATGATCCTATTAGAAGCCTCACTTCAATGGACTCAAACTCAGACTCAATGCTCATCTTGGACACTCATCTAGATAGAGATAAACTCTTCTTGAGCCTTATCTTTAACCAGACTGAGATCCTTATTTGTTCTAGGACTCTTGTCCCTTATCTGCTTATCTCGGATTCCGGTATCTCCAAAGACAACCTCGACCTAGCTGAAATCATCTCAGCGCATGACCAAGCCACGTGACACCTTAGCTGACACTTCGGCGTCACCTTAGTCACGTGCTGTCATTCACAAAATACGTCCCTACAATTGCCCCATAGATTCTATTACCTCGGCTACCTGAGGTAATGAAACCTACATCGTTTGTCCATATAGCATATCGGCTAATAATCCATTTATCTCTATGACCAAGATTATGACTCGTCGGTTTCAAGTGACCAAGACTCTGCTATCCATTCTATTAAGGACCAAGAACCAAGAGCCAAGTTCCTTGAGCATCTCAACCGACACCGTTCCTCTAGCCGAGGTTATGGCCTCATTACTTCAAGAATTTCAAGAGTTCCCAACTGCGTATGAGTTGTCACGCACCGCCTTTCCAACCGTTTCATATATGTGTCATTTCCTCGTTGATTAGTACCTGATACGCGCTATCAAGGCGCGTCATTTCTGCCCATGCCAGCTGACAAGCACGTCATCCAAGGCAAATTCATTATACTTTGCCGCTTTTTCATGTTTTTAACAAAACTCTTCCCTTCTTTCTCCGTCTTTTCACTTTTCATTTTCGCATTTCCCTTTGTGTCCTCAAATTCTCTCTCTAAATTTTCCCTCTTTGAACCGCCATTTTCAAGCTCTCAAGCTCTACAACTACTCTAGTTGGCAGCACCGGCGAAGCGCTTTCTATCTTGCTCCACTCGTCATTATCGTCTGACTCCGGTGAACCTCACATCGGTGCTCTTAATCTCGACCCCAATCGGTGAGTTCATAATTTCTTTCCATTCCAGTCGTCCATTATTCTATTCCATGAATTTGTCATATGTCTATTCTGCATCCATTGCCATTGAATCTATTTTCATTGTTGTACTCCGTTTCTATTTTCTTGTTCTGGTCATCATTTTCTCATTCTTGAATCTGTGTTGTGCTTCGAAGTTCATCACTGGAATGTCAATTGTGTTTATTTGTGATTCTTGCACATTTTCCTTTTATACACTCACTCAGTGTTTTCTGGATTTGTAATTTTCCAAGCTCTTGGATTGTTTCTTCTTATCACTATATGTTGTTGTTTTTCGGACCCTGAATCATGCTCTTTTTCTTGTCTTCTTGGTGCTTTTTCTAGATTTTTGCCTCCGAATATTGTTCATTTGCATAGATTTCTAGGTTTGGGCTTTGATTTAAAAATCCTTACAGTTTAGGAAAACTGAAAAAATCCTCCCCTTTGATTTTCAAAGAACCCTCACCCCAGTGCACTTTAGGGTTTAGCCGAGGTTCTCAAATATTTACCAAACTTCTTTACCAAAAATTTGTTATTCAAGCCCTTATTGCCGAGGTAATGGGTATGTTTAGGTGGAAAGTAGACACCCCGGCCAAACTAGAATACTTCAGGCAGGAGTTCTCCATCCTAGACAACGTCCAGATCAGGTTGGCTGGCAATGAGGACTCTATCATGCTAGATACGAACTCCATGCCTTTCCTTGTTGTTGCTTTTATTGAGTGTGGACTTCGGCTTCCCTTAAATGTCCTTTTTAGAGAAATCCTTCATTACTGCAAGCTTAACCCTATGCAGCTAGCCATCAACTCATATAGGGTTATTAATGGCATAATCGAATTGGCACGCCGAGAAAAATCTAGGATCACACTAGCCAACATCCAATTCTGTTACACCATGTGTGGCCTTACGTCTAAAAAAGGCTACACATATTACCTCAAGCCTAGATCTACTGTCTACAAACTTATAGCCGACCTCCCAGACTTCAACAAGGGTGTTAAAGATGACTACTTGATTATCTCGGGCAACTGAGAGTTCGCGCCTGATGACGATCTTCATCTCTTTCCTCTGCGCTAATTAGTATTTAGAGAGGATGAGGGTAAGAACTGAGTCATCCCATAACTTATCTTTATTAAGGCTTGCCAATTCATCTCTTTATACTAATGTTTGTTGCTCTTTCTTGCAATCCTTCCTCAGCCATCAAAGAACTTTCGCCAAACCTTCTTCCCAAGCCCCCCTCCTACTGAATTACATTCACACCTACAAGTCTGCTCTGCCCAACGTTCCCCGCCGAAGCAAGACTCTTCCATCTGCCACAACTCTACCAGTCACTTCATCACCAAGGCCAGACTAGGCCTCCTCTTCAGATCCAGTAGAGTAGCCATCCATTTCTACCCCCCAACTTATCCTAACATCTTAGCGCCGACGCCGACGTCGTGCTCCACTAAATGTACCAGCCGGTAAAACTCGAAGCCGTAAATGCTGAGAAGCTGAGGTGTTGGCTTACGATCCTGTCAATCCCCCAATTGCTCTTCCTGCAATCTTTTTCGACACTAAAGTTACCGTCGCTGCGACTACCGACGACATGGATCACAGTAAAGCCTTCGTTGAAGACCTCTTGGCCGACTTTTCAAGAGTCGTCATAGTTTAATCTTCTTCTCCATCTCAATCCCAACCCAATCCAAAACCAAAAAGAGTTAAGAGAGACAAGGCAAAGGCCGCAGTAACCCAAATCCCAACAAACTCAAAGGACATAGTGCCGATTTCGAAATTGGTCAAGGCTGAGAAGAGGCCGCCTAACCCCGAGAAGAGACCTGCCGAGGCTGAGCCTTCTAACATTACTCGGTCAAAGAAGCCGAGGTCTGAAGGTGCAGTGAACCCAGGTTTTTTCAAAGTCGATGAGCCTTAGACTCCTGCCATTATGGTTGGGGATTGACCGATGAAAGCTGGCGAAAGTGCCATTGACAGTGTCGAGGTCGGCGCCGCCCTCTCTACTGCCGTGCTCCTGCCAATCAATCTAAATCATATGGCCGAAATCACTAAATATGAAAACTTTGCACTGATGATACAACATTCTGTCATGCTAAGTCTTCAACACTTGCAATTTTTCATTTCGATTTTCTGCATTTACTTAAGCAATTCTAACTTGTTTGTGTCTTTCTTTCTAGGCCATTCAGCATGCCCACTCCTTTACGATGAAAGCTATGACACCCCAAATATTTAATTAATACCATAATAGTAGAGGTGCAACTCGGGCGGGTTCAGTTAGGTTGGAAAGTTGTCTAAGCCCAACCCAAGTTGTGCTGAGACCCGCCAAGCCTGTCCAAGCCCGAATTGTAACCCGAGGTTGTCTGCCCAAGCCCAACCCGAGTTAAACCCGAGTTGCCCGAATTGTAAATGAATTTCATTTTTTTTTTTTGGCATCTACATTATTAAATTATTAAAATTTCACCCTATTTACATTTTTTTTTATATAGAAAATCATTAATACCATCAAAGCAAATAATTTATATAATGTAAGAGAGATGGCGCTATAATAGTCCTTACAATTTATGAGTGAAAATAATAATAATTTTTTTTATGTTATTTGTATATATAATATTTATTCAATATGATTTAATAATCTAAATTACTTTAATATCATGTAATGACTAATAATTTATATGTATACTTAATATTTTTATATATCTATATATGTATAATTCGAGTTTCGGGTTGCTCAGGTTGTTTGATGTGTTTGCCCAAGCCCGCCCAAATTTAATTCGAGCTTCTAAATTTTTACCCAAGCCTGTATTGAATTTGAAAATATTTTGTCCAAGCCCTAAAAAAAGTTCAGGCTGGGCTCGGGTTGCTTGGGTTGAGCCCGCCCAAGTTGCACCCCTACATAATAGTGGTAGTAATAGTAAAATAAAACAAGACTATACCTCTTGTGAAAGTCTTATAGAGAAACCATCGTGTCGAAGAAGCTACGTGGGAAACTGAAACTCAAATGAAAGTCAAATACCCGCACCTCTTCGAAAACCAAGGTACATCAAGTTTGAGGACAAACTTCTATTTAGGAGGAAAGAAATGTGACACCCTAAATATTTAATTAATACCATAATAGTGGTAGTAATAGTAAAATAAAATAACTAATGTTGTAGGTGATAAAATGTAGTTTAATTGGATTAATAAAACAAAAATCTTGGTCCAATCCAAATAATAATAACAAAAAAAAAAAAAAATCCCCGCTGGTTCTTCGGCCTAGCATATAGGATGGTGAGTGTACATGCATAGCCTTGGTGAATCACCCAAAGGGACATGTGGGGGAGTGGGCAAAGTGGCACCTGTTGGACAGATGGTCGAAGTTAAACTTGCCACACGTTGTCATACGTTGAAAGTTGAAGAATAGTGAAGCATATTCACTAACTATAAATAAGTTACGAAGTTACTGAGCATTGAAAAAAAAAACAAGAAATATAAACTGAGGCAGCATACAGGTAATAACAGGGACTCAATAGTAGGAAAGTGAAAGCTAAGGGCCAACAGTAAGGTGAGTTATATTATGCCTTGAGTTACCATAATATATTTTACGTATGTTTTGAGTTACCATAATTTATTTTACGCAATTGTGTTTTATAAATTATATTAATATTTTAATTACACGGATTATTTTCTGACTTCTATTTGCTTAAATTGAAACCCATGAATATGTTCGTTTAAATTTTAGAAAGTATTTGACAATGATCTAATAAACAATTATTTTCTGTAAGTACCACCATAGGAGTCCCATGCCTTAGGGGACTTAAATAACCATTGGCCCCTGTTTGGCCACTTTGTGATTCTCTGTTTGTCATGAATCCATTGACCCCTGTTCTGATTGTCACTCTAGTGACCCCTGTTCTGTACCGGGGTTATAATTATTTGCTTATATGATTTCCGTATTGTACTTCTGTTAATTAAAATTAGTTATGTATTTCAGTTACCAAACTAATTTTTGTTTAGCCTAATTATTATCCATGGCTTTTGTTTGGACCTTCTTGTTCACTGTATAATATTTCCCATTTTGCCATGTGCTTATAGCTGTTATCCCCTTTCAGGTGATGAGATTTAGCGGGATCGGGATTGGAAATGAACTGCAGTGTTTTTTATTTTTATTTTTACTATCTGTAATTATGATTGGACTTTTTTAATAAAATGAAGCCCAGATGACTATTTTATTTTTACTAAACTTTTTGGTATCCATTTATTTTAATTTATTTAATTTATCTGCTTGCGCTGTTACTACTACTACTATTACTACTACTACAATAAAAATTTCAGAATTATTTTATTTTTATTATCTTGTTGCGACGCCGAACCTTTAGGTACTGGGTTTGGGTTGTGACAAAAGCTGAGGCTTTTCAAGAAGGAGTTGGTTCACCAGACTCAGGAAGCTGCTAGCTTCCTCTCTTCTTTTAACAACGCTGAGGCCAAGATCAAAGTTCTGCTAGATCGGGCTAAGGCTGCCAAAGTTGCCCAAGACAAAGCCGAAAAGAGGGCTGAGGCGGCAGAGGTTATGGCTAAGGTTCTTAAAGTCGAGGCCAATGAGGTCGAGGCCAAAATCGCCGAGATCAAGGCGGAGCTCCAAGAGGCCTTGGCGACCAAAGAAGCCGAGATCAAGGTGACGGATAAGAAGGCATTCTCAGAAGGGCAAACCGTCGTTCACGATGCTTACAAAGACCAAGTTAATTAAGCCTGTAACAGAGGCTATTACCTTGGCTAGATGGCGATGCTTAATAAGTTATCTGTCCCAATGGACTCTGACCTCTGAGATATCAGCCAACTCAGCGTGCTTTTGCCTCCACCTCCCAAATGATCAGATGACGAGGTCGAAGAGGAGGAGCCCGATGGGGAAGATGCTGATGAGGAGGTTGAGGTTGTTGTTGGGGCCAAGTCCCCAACTCTGAATAATCAAGTCTTGGACTTGACTCAAGATAAGAAAGACGAGGTCTCCAATAGTGCATCTTCCAAGACGACGATATCTAAGGCCAAGGTCCAGACAGCCGAGAAGAGTCTTGATGAGACCCTTCGTGAAATTGACGCAGAGATTGATGCTGAAAAAACTGCCAAGAAGCCTTCCCAACTGTCTGCCTAGGCTGAAACACTGTCAACTGCCGAAGCAGTACTGTATTCTTAGAAATTTTCTTTACTTATACTTTTTTCTTTTTTCATTTGTAACTTTTTTTTTGTTTGAACAATTCTAAGTTTCAATTTGGCCGATGTGCCTGCTTTTGTATCCAAACAAGTTATCTTCTTTGCTAAGCCGAAGTGCCTTTTTGTCTTTGAACTTTTTGTCTTTGAACAAGTACCACATTCTGAATGCAAGTTTTGTATTTCCTTCTAAGTGTTGAATGTTTTTTTACTGCTTTCCTTCTATGCCCTGTATATTTCCACACTTAGAATATTATTACAATTCTTCCAAGTACACCTTAACTGTGTAATTACTTCGGGTTGGAATACCTCAGACAAGTATCTCCTCGAATAAAAACCCTTACTATTTTCCTCAGCCAACACTTAAAAATATAAAAATATTTTTACAAGTGTTGTTTCTTTACTTGTACATGCTGTCTTTAATCAATACTTTATTCTTTTAACCCTTCCCAGTTTTAACAAACTATTTGGTTATTTCGGGTATCAAATACCTCGGATATCCCTTTATCTGGTTACCTCAGATGATTCCTTGTAAATTGTTATCGAGAATTTCAACAAGTGTCAACCCTAATTCCTGCTTCTTGCCCCCTAATATGAACCTAAGTACCACTTATGTTCACATTAAGCATGCATCACTGTTTTTTGCCGAACTTAAATTCAAACAAATCTTAGTCGAGGTTTTCTACCTTGGTGCCTTCTGTTAATCTAACCAGTGCAAACTTAGTTCAACTATACCGTCATGGCAAGTCCAAGTTACTTATCATGTTTCTTTCGAAAACATCGCCAACTCTATCGTATGACAAGTATAATTCAACTTTACCATATGATAAGTCTAAGTTATTCATCATTTTTCATTCGAAAATATCGCCAACTTAGTTCAACTCTATCGTATAACAAGTATAATTCAACTCTACCATATGATAAGTTTAAGTTATTCGTCATGTTTCAATCAAAAACATCGCCAACTTAGTTCAACTCTATCGTATGACAAGTATAATTCAACTCTACCATATGATAAGTTTGAGTTATTGGTCATGTTTCAATCGGAAACATCGTCATAAGACTGTTCAGTCCTATCGCACAAATTTCAAATTCATAAAAACAAAACCAAACTAGCACTTTATTAAGCTTCACCTAATAAAATCATGACATAAATCTCAACAAAAAAAAAAACTAATGATAAAAAAACTTCAGATTGCAAGTGTTCTACGGTCTTGGCAACTCCTTGTCATCGTTGTCCTCCGGTCGATATGCTCCATTACCAATAATCGAGATGATTCTGTAAGGCCCTTTCCAGTTTGGGCCAAGTTTGCCCTCCCTGGGATCCTTCTTATTACCGACGACTTTTCTAAGGACGAGGACCCCAATCTTGAACTCCATTGGGTTGACCTTATTGTTGTAAGCCTTAGCAAGTTACTGTTGGTATGCCCCCAACCGAATTGTTGCTCTCTCCCTTCTTTCTTCCAAGAGGTCTAGATCTCGGGCCAAGAATGCCTCGTTGGTCTCATTCTCCACTCCCTGAGTTCTTATTCCAAGGATGCCGACCTCCAATGGGATGACTGCTTCAATGTCATATGCCATGGCAAAAAGGGACTCCCCAATTGATATTCTCGGCGTGGTTCGATATGCCTACAGAACATTGGGCAATTCTTTTACTCCCCATTGGTTCGATATGCCCTCCTCTTGATCCCATTTAAAATGGTCTTGTTGGACGCTTTTGCTTGATAATTACTCTAGGGGAAACTAGGAGTAGAGTAATAGTTTTTTATTTTGTATTTTGCACAGAAACTCTTAATTAGCTTACTGTCAAACTGAGTGTCATTGTCTGCTATAATGGCTGTTGGAATCCCAAACCTGATGATTATGTTATTCTAGATGAAGTTCTTCACATCAATATCTCGAATCTTCATGAAAGGTTCAGTCTCTACCCATTTTGTGAAGTAGTCAGTAGCTACTAGCAAGAACTTTCTCTACCCAGTTGCCTGTGGCAGTGGTCCCACTAGGTCTATGCCCTACTGAGCAAACGGCCAAGGACTGGATACTGGATTTAAATCAGTAGCTGGTTGGTGTATCAATGATGCAAACCTTTGATACTTTTTACACTTCCACACGTAAGCTTCAATATCCTTCTATATGTAAGGCCACTAGTATCCCTAAGTGATGGCTCTATGAGCCAGTGACTTGCCCTCTATAAACTCCTTCATGGATTTCATATAGAGGTCTAGTGAAGGATCTTCTGTACAGATGGCCATCTGGTGACAGGCAAAACCTGGCTGACTTCAACCTGGTTTTGTGTGCCTCATTTCTGTCCTCTGGCAGTCTACCCTCTTTGAGGAACACAACTATGGTGTCAATCCAACTGGGACTCATTTCCACACACATTGCTTCGTACTCCATTATCAAAGGTTCTACACTTGGGGCTGACAAATAATCAACCATTATTGTCCTAGCCTCACCTGATTTCATAGCGCTAGCTAGGCTAGCTAAGGCGTCGGCATGGCTATTGTTATCTTGGCTAACCTGCTGTAGCTGACAATTTTCAAACAGTGTTAGCAGCTTGACAACCTCCTTGACATAGGCTATCATCCTTTCATCTCGGGCTAAATACTTGCCCGTTACTTTATTCACAATAAGCTGGGAGTCACAGACGACTACCACCTCATCAGCTTCCATGTTTTAGTCCCGTAATCAGCGCCTCATACTCTACTTCGTTATTTGAGGCCTTGAACCCTAAACAAATAGACTGCTCAATCATCTAGCAATACCAAAACCACTTCTACCCCCGCTTTTTAACGATTTGAACTTCCATCAACAAATTGGTGCAGGGCTTTGGTTTCTCTTCATTCTTCTGTTTTGCTGGAGTGGGGCCTTTTTGCCTCAGTTAGGTTTCTCCTGGTTCCCCTGGACATCCAAAACCTCGACTTACTGGAGCGACCTGCTTAGCTGAAGTTGGGCTTTTCAAATCAATGGTAGCCTTGATCTAATTTGGGCTTGCTTTTATGTCTCTTCTAATGACCAAGTATCCTAGGAACTTACCAGACTCGACTCCAAATGCACATTTCGAAGCATTGAGTCGAAACCGATATATTCTTAGGATATCAAAGATTGCCTTCAGATCGGCCAAATGGTTCCCAGGCTCCTTGGTCTTCACGACCATGTCATCAATGTAGACTTCTACTGTCTTCCCAATCAGATGTTTAAACATCTTGGTTACTAACCGCTAGTAGGTTGCTTCTGCATTTTTTAACCCGAAAAGGCATTACCCGATAATAATAGAGTCCTTTTGGGGTGATGAATGTCGTCTTCTCTTTATCTAGGGCATACATTATTATCTGATGGTAGCCTCTCTATGCATCCAAGAAACTCATTCTCTCATGCCCTGAAGTGGCATCTACTAACTGATCAATCTTAGGCAGTGGGAAACTGTCTTTGAGGCAAGCCTTATTTAGGCTGGTGAAGTCCACACAGACCCTCCACTTGCCGTTCTTCTTTTTCACTATCATTGTGTTGGACAACCAAGTTGGATAATGTATTTCTCGGATGGCCCGGGCTTCCAATAGCTTGTCCACTTCCTCTTCAACTATTTCCACATGTACTAATGTCAACCTCCTTGCCCGCTGGATGACAGGTTTAGCCGACCTATTTACATTAGACATATGGCAAGTGACCTCGGGGTCGGTGCCAGGCGTCTCAGAAGGCGTCCAGGCAAACACTTCTATGCTTACTCGCAAAAAAGCTTCTAACTCCCTTTCCTCCTCATCGACTAAGCCTGAGCCAAGAAAGAAGAAGCGCTCCCTATCATCTTTCTAGACTAGAATCTTCTTCAAAGCCTCCTCACTCTTGTCGGCTAGTTCTTTGCCAATGTCATCTAGGATCTCCATATCCTCGTCTTCAATTTTAACTGTTTCTGATTCTCGCACATTGCAGGTGGACTTCATTGCTGCCATAGAGCAATTTTTTCTCTGCACCTGATCCCCTCTGATCTCTTCAATTCCATGCTCCGTTGGAAACCGCAACAGCTGGTGCAGCATTGAGGGAACAACCTTCATTACGTGTAATCACGGTCTTCCCAAAATAACATTGTAAGGGAATGGGGTATCAATTACTATAAACTCCGTGCTTACCTTCTTCGTGCCTGTTTGCACCTCTGAATTCGTGGCTCCTAAAGGCCATGTTGGTGTTCCGTTGAATCCAACCATCGAGCTGTTGGATTGTTCTAGGTCATCTGGGTGAAGGCCAAGCTTCTTGTAACATCTAACACACATGATGTCACAAGAACTGCCTTGATCAACCAGTATGCACCTCACCTGGCACTCTCTAATTTTCAACGTTATCACCATGGCATCGTTATGTGGATACTGCACCATATCCAAGTTTGCCTCAGTAAAAGAAACCACTTGACCTTGATACTGATTTGTCCTAGGCTTCTTTTACTGGACTTGGTACACATGTTGTAGGTGCCTTACCCTCTGAGTTTTCCCACGTACATCATTCTTATTGACCTTCGAGTAAATCACATTGATCATTCGAGATCCATCTGCTTGCTATGGTGGCGGTGGTGCTGCTTGTGCCTGGGGTAACCTTACATGCTCTTCCCTTGTCCTGTCTTCATCTACTAGGTCTCTTAAGTGACCTTGTCTGACTAGATCCTCCAAGTGTGTCTTCAGAGCCCTACATCCTTGAGTCAAGTGCCCATCTTCATTATGGTAAGCACAATGCTTCCCAAGGCTCATTTCCATAAACTCACCAGAGATCTTCTCTGGTGCTCTGTAATACGGTTGGTTCCTGATCCTTTCCAGGACTTTGTAGACCGGGATCCTGAATACAATGGTAACTGCTTGTGCAGCCCTTAACTCTGTTTCCTACTTGTTAAAACCAGTATTACCTCGACTTCGCTTCGGCAAGCCATTTCTCTTATCCTGTTTTAGTGTCTTCGTCCCTGGCGTGTCCTCTTTTGCCCTGGCATACTTCTCGATTTGTGCAATTAGTTCTTCCATACTTTTTAATAGAGTTTTTACCAACGTTTCTCGAAGCGGGCATTCATCCTCCAGGCTGTTTTTGAAATATACGACCGCCAATTCCTGGTTGCATGCCAGTATTCGGTTAAACACCTCATAATACTACTTGACGTAAGCCTTGAGGCTTTCACCCTCGCTAATGTTCAAAGCCAGCAGGGAGTCTACCTTTAGTGGCTGTAACTTGTTTGTAACAAACCTGGCCATAAACATCTCAGTCAGGCCTTCCCAACTCTTTACAGTTCCTTTCGGCAACTTGTAAAACCAATTCGATGCGATTTCTCCAAAGGATGAGAGGAACATCTTGCACAGCAACTGCTCATTCCCATTATACGAAGCCGTTAAATTTCAATGTAAGCCGATATGAAAGTTTGGATCAGACTTATCGTCATAAATCTGGAATTTCGGCATATGGAACCTCTTTAGGGCCTCAAACCTATCCAACTCCACTGAGAACGGCGTTCTAGGCTTGACTGGGGATGTGACCTCGTCACTTCCTCTGGAGGTAGTCTCTCAGATCCTCCTTCGTTCGACCGGGAGCTCAGTTATCAAGAAATTTCAGCATTTTTGGCGCGTTGCTCCCAGTGTCATTGTGTGTCCTCTTGGACTTCTCTTCATTCACCGTATCAAAACACAAGCCTTTTCCCTAGACATGCTGAGGTTCTCTAACATAAGGTCTGTTGGTCCGAGGTATCTTCTGTGACTCACTTCTCACTGGCTCTGTTCGCCTGACATCCTATGAAGGCCGATGTGAGCGCTCATTTTCCTTGCCATGCTGCGGGACTAATGGGATTGTTTTTTGCTCCGTTTTTTTGGGGTCAGTCTTTGCCGCTGGTACCGGTGTGTCTTGCAATGGAAACGGTGGTTGCATCACGTTGTTCTTCATCATGAAGTTGACAACTGACTATAAGTCTGCCAACTTGTTCGCCATCCCTTTCATCTCGCCGTCCCTCCTCAGGCATCTATCCTTCCATACCTGGAGGTCGCTTTTGTTGTAGTATTCATTTCGCCCAGCTTTTTTCGGGGCATTCCCCTTTTTGCCGACGTCCTTCTCCCTAGGATTCAGATCTTGTGCTTCTTCTTTACGATTTTCTTTCCTAACGTTAAGATCTTTATGTTCACAACTATCACTGTTAATGTCATTCTCAATCTTTTCTTCCTGTCCGGTGTTGGCCATCTATTTTCCTTAAGTTTCCACAGACGGTGCCAAATTGTGGATGTTGATTTCTGACCACACAACCAAACGGGGAACTCAACTAGAAAGCATCGGCAGAATAAATAAGGCCCAACAACCTGCACAAGAAAATGAGAATCCGACGGTGGTTTGTCCACTAGAAAGCATTCCGACGATTAAGTCAGTAATCAATATTTCTCAAAGATAGCTAATTGTGCTTAATCTCACAAGAAAAAACCTACCTCAGACCCACGAGGGTTCATTGTTTTTATAACCAGTAGCGACCTAATCCCATTAGAAGCCTCACTTCAATGGACTCAGGCTTAATGCTCATCCTAGACCCTCATCTAGATAGAGATAAACTGTTCTTGAGCGTTATCTTTATCCAAACTCAGATCCTCCTCTGTTCTAGGACTTTTGTCCCTTATCTGCTTATCTCGAATTCCAATATCTCCGTAGACAACCTCAGCCTAGCCGAAATCATCTCGGCGCATGATCAAGCCACATGGCACCTTGGCTGACACTTCGGCGTCACTTTAGTCACGTGCTGTCATTCACAAAATACATCCCCACATGGAACATATATGCTCATTTTTTCACTAAATTAATCCTGAACGTTATGTTTGGATTGAGTGATTTGGAGAGAAAAGAAAATAAATAGAGAGTTATGTATTTCTCTTACTTGTTTGAATAACTTAAGTGAAGAGAAATTGAGAGAAACGTAGAAAAACTCATTTATCTTACAACTCTCATTTTCAATCTTCCCGAAAGTGGAGAGATTGAGAGAGAAAAGAAACCAATATTTTCATAACACTAATTTTGTCCCTGTAAAAATAAAATAAAATGATTGAAAATATAAAAAGGTTATTTTGATAATATAATATAAAATAATTTCTTTTTCTTTTTTTTTCTCTTATAAAATCTAACCAAATAAGAAGGAGAGAAATCATAATAATTTCTTTTCTTTTATTTCTTACTTATTCAAACAAGAATGAGAGAAATCACAATCATTTTTTTTTTTTTTTTTTCTCTTATAACTTCAGTAATCATTTATTTTCTTTTCTCTTCTAAGTTCCAAAAAATAGTGTTAAAGTTAAATATATATTTGATGATACAACGTGTTCCAGATGGAACGGGTCGGATTGATCCACGCTTTCCAAACTGGTGCCCGAGGTACCAAGTCCACAGAGAGACCTGCACAAGAGTTCAACAGGGAACGAGGAGTCCCCCAGCGAACCCTCCGACGGGCAAGTTAGAAAGAGAGATGGAATGTAGAGATAGATTAGTGATAGAAAAGCTTAATTCTTTCCTTGTCTTCGATGCCTACTTATATCATCTGCTAATCATTTCGTTGTCCCTTCCAACCTGTCACCTTGGCCGAAAGTCTATGCTCTAGCTTACCTTGTTTATGGTGAGGCCGTTCTGTCCCGACGGGGAAGGGTTATCGCAATAAATGCTGCAGGAAAACTCATTAATGGCTGATGTGTGGTACAATAGCTTTGCAGGACCTTTGTCTGCTGATATGGGTGATTCTCTACTTGCCAAGTGTTTAGATGTCATTAGTATTTGGTGTAACGCTGGGTTTCACGAGTGTTGGGCTTTAGTATTTGAATCATGGATTGGACCTTAGGTGGTGGGCCATATTCTTTATGGGCTTACCCATGTCAATATTGATTTCTCAAACCTCTTAACATATTTTCATTTCCTAAAGGTTTTTTTTTTCTTTCACAAATTACGTTGTTAAATTGTCAAAATTTTTAAGTACTTGAAAATATGTTCGCTACATAAATGCATAGATCATTGTTACACCAAATCATAATTTTGAAGGTCTCGTTTAGTAATTACATATGTTAGTCAAAAATTCGTTATAAGTTATCACATTACTCTCTACTTTTCTATACATTTTTTTTGTAAAAAAAAAATACTAAAATAGTATATTTTCAAACGAGGCCTAAAAGTGCCTTCAATTCATACATTCTCTTTTTCTCATCAAATCTCTTTGGAAAAAAATAAATAAATAAAATTATGGTAAAATTGTTTTACCCATTTTTTTGTGAAATACATTATCTGTAGTCTTTTCTCTTTTGAAAACGTCATCAAATTTAAGTAAAAATGCTACTGTTGAAATCATGGTGAAATTTTCGAATCTCTCTTAATTCGATATAAATTTTATGAGTTAATTGAAATTTAGAAACCGCTTTTAATTTTTATATATCAAATTTGATGAAAGAATTAGTAAAATATTAGAAATGCTTTGAAAGATTCTTGGAAGTCATGTTTAAATTATGAATTTTGATAGAAATTTAGAAATGAAAAGAAAAATATAAATAGAATGTAAATGAGATATAATTACATTTTATTTATTTATTTTTTCTTTTTCAAATCTATTTAAATTTATCATCAACATAAAGTCTTAAGGTTTGTGGGATTGTGAAACATTTCAAATCAACCGACAATTACTTTGTAAGGGCTGAGCAACTAGACATTGGGCCCATTAGAATGAGCTCATCTCAGTCAAACACCAACCCAACAAATTAAAAAAAAATCTCAAAACTCAGCCCAAGAAATACACACACAAAAATGTTGGAAATTTCAGAAAAAAATTAATTTGATTCGCGATGATATGAGATGATATGATAAGTGTTGATTTTAATTCATTACACGCTTAATTATATATGTGATCTCATTATCTTATCACATCATTGTGAGAAAATCTAGGAATCCAAATTGTCAATTTCTAGCATTTAAAAAAAAAATAGTATATTTGTTGTGATTAATTATCTATAAATTGGATTAGAATCTAGTATTTAGAAGGATGTTTGCAAAAGGGTTTTTGGCTTATATATATATATATATATATATTGGTCCTGTTTGGTAGGGTTTATTTCCAGTTTGTTTCAGTTTTTAATTTAATTTAAGCTATTTTGATGTGTTTGGTTCAACTTAACAATACAGCTTATAACTTTTTGTAAGTCAAAAATCAACAATTCTTTGAGTGGGGGAGAAGAAACTTAATTTATAAGTCAAAAATCAACTTATGTTCACAGCTATAAGTTATAAGCTGTTAGGCTATAAGTTATAATTACTTTCTCACAACTTTACCAAACAGGGCCATTGTTTCAAATTCAAGTTGCAAAAGAGTTAAAATGGGAGTTTAAAAAATTTATTGCATAACAAAATATTTTTTTTTTGGTGTGTTGGCAGGGAGGGCACAACACCATGTTATGAGTCTAGGGGGTTGTTTTTTGAATTTATTTTTGATAATATGAATCCTTTATATTGTCGAGTTTGTCTAGTAAATTATTCATGAAAACAATTAAGCCAATTAGACATCTATAACCTATAATAATATCACATTTTTTCTTCATAAAAATAAACTATTAGCATAATTTTGATAATTTTTACAAAAACAATTATGGTCCGATTATGGAATTACGCATGTCTGATTAACTTCATTTTTTATATAAATGATATACTCAACAAACTATATAATATAAATCATTTGAATCATCAAAATAAAATCGAGACAAATCTCAACAGGGGCATCATCACAGCAAGGTGTTACAACACCCTCCCCTTATCCGTGTTGATCAAGGGTTTTATTTGAGTGGCCTTTTTTTCAATCACTACATATAAATATTTTGATAATTACAATCCTATAATCACACTCTAATAAATATATTAACCCAATAACCGGCTCAACAAATGATTGTTTTGAAAAGTTAGTTAAAAGTTTTTTTTTTTGAATTTTTTTTTAAAAAATATGTAAAAACTAGAGAAACGATGTAATTCATATTGTTTGGGAACAAGCTAATTTTGTAACTTTTTGGCTATTTGACTAAAATATGAGCTAAAAAAAACTAATATGTTTGGGATGACTTTTTAGTTTTTTACGAAAAGATGTGCAAAAAGTAGAGAGAAAAGAGAATCTTTGACTTTTTTGTATGAGTTGTTGGCTTTTTGACTAATTTAGTAACTTTTTAATTTTTTGACTAAAAAATTGAATTGCCAAACGAGACATAAAAGTTGACTTTTGACTTTTAATTAAATTTCCAAATTGAGCCAAAGTGTCTGCCCACTAGTTCAATAATTAACATAACAAAAACTCATAGTAAGGATTGTTTTAGGAAGTGACTTTTAAGTTAATTTTTTAATTTATTACTACAAAATGTATAAAAAATAATATAACTCAAATAAATCAATAAATTAACTTATAAACTTATTCTTAAAATGATCCTAGAGAAAAAATAAGCGGCACAACAAATTATTATTCTTTACATCAGACCATTTTAAATGGTTATTTAAAACTATCATTAAATTTTAAATTAGATGAAAAATAATTTTAAAATTTACTCCAATAGTTTCATCAAATAAGTATCAAATCTACGATTTTATTTTTCTTTCATCATACTGATGACCAATGTGCCTTTCATCAAATCGCTGTTTATTGCCGTTGAATTTTCACCACCAAATGTCCCCCGAATATCTCCCTGGATGACCACCTCAAGGCAAAAATTTATAAAAAAAATTATACTGACCAATCGTCTGCCTAGTCAACCGGTGGTTTAGTGAAACTCTAAAATTCTCTATAGAAGCACTTAATATGAAAGAAATTTTTTACTCAAATTTTTATTTAAATTTAATAAAAAAAAATTAATAAACCATTGAAGATATCCTTCGATGGGTGATCACACCTTCCATAAACCAAACAAGAAAGTATCGGATGTTTTAGGAAGATGGTTAAAACTTGCCTTTTGTTTTTTAACCAAGTTTTTAGACTTTTTTGAAAAGTTAGTAAAAAGTTTATTTTTTTACTTTTTGGGTTAATATTTATTTATAATGTCACATCACAATCAAATAAAATGATTAAAATATACCCAAATCGTTATTTGCCCTAACCTTCAACTTGTAAATATGGAGAATAGTTATGTTATTTCACACCTTGCGTTTTGCTAACTTCCTAAATAGTGTTAGGACGTTTTTTAATTGCCTCGTGTTACATTTTTTAAGTTGGAAAACGTAATTTTTATTTGGGTTCCCGAATCAGTACTGAATTATATGTATTACTACTATAAACACAAAAATAATTTACGCGAAAAATAAAGATTGAGAGTTTCAATTTTGGAACTCTAAAAAGAGCTCAAATGATGTGGCAAGGAGTGAGCCCCATATGTAATGTGATTTGTGTGCTTATATTTTTATTTTTATTTTCTTTTACCACATCAGTAAAACTCTTTTTAAAGTTTTGAAATTATAACTCTGTCATTGTTTGGGAAGTGGATTTGGGTGGGTTTGGAGCTAAAATAATCACAAAAAATAAAATAGATTTTTTAGCCTCAATAAGACAAAACATTACATTCAAACCCATAATCATTATCTTTTTTCTCTCACAAAAAAAGTTAAAAAAGTCAAATAAACTCATCTGTTTGGGGAGTGAGCTGGCTTTTTGGCTTTTTGATTTTTTTGGCTATTTTAGCCTGGGGCTAAAAAGTTTGGTTTGGGAAGGGGTTTTGGTTTTTTTTGGATTTTTTGACTTTTTTTGTGAGAGAAAGAATGTAATAATTATGAGTTGAATGTGATATTTTGTTTTATTTGACTAAAAAATCTTATTTTATTTTTTATGACTAAAATAGTCAAAAAGAAAAACCCCAACCAAGGCTTCCCAAATGAAGCCTTAGAGTTCTTCCCAAATCAAATTTTTTAATCTCGAAATTAAAATAACTAAAAATATCAAAAAATCAACTTACTTTCCAAACTAAACCTTTGTATCATTATTGTTAAAAAAAATATAAAAATAAATAATAATAATAAATAAATAAATAAATTGGATCATAGGTGGATACAACCCGGTCTGAATTGATGGGTGAACTGCATTTGGCTTTTTTCTCTAAATTTACCTGAACTCATGGACTTGAGCAGAGAGAGGAGCTTTCGGTATGGTGCTGATGTGCCTAGAAACTTGGAGAATGAATTAGGTGGTGCTGTTAGGGTGTCCCCAAACATCTATCTATCAATCAATCAATCAGTCAGCTAATAGTAACCACGAAAAAATATGTAGTGTTATTGGGGCATTGTTACATGATGTCCAAACTTAATACAATTGGTTAAAATTATTAAATTAATATTTTTTATTAGATTAGTAGGAGGCAACTTGACAAACGTCAAGTGTCTAGTGGTGATGCGGAGTAATACTCCTAAATCACCCAATAACCTCTCACAAAAGACACCCCCTGCCTTCGCTTAGCGGCAATTTGGGAAGTAGTTAAACGCTAGTATTTAGGACTTTTATTAAGTGTGCAACCCATTTACGGTTGCACATCATATGCAACTTCACAAAAGGTGTAGGTGTAAGTGTAAGGTATAAGTGTAAGTATAAAGTGTAAGTGTAAGGTGTAAGTGGGTTGCACACCATATGCAACCTCAAAAAAGGTGTAACTATAAGGTGTAATTTTAAATATAAGGTGTAAGTGTAAGGTGTAAGTATAAGGTGTAAGGTTTAAGTTGCACACCATAACATGACCCTAGTTTTTAAGGCTTTTTAAGAGTTGTTTTAGATGAACTATACGAGTGCAGTTTTTTATTTTTTAATTAAAAATATAGAGAAAAAAAATTTATATGTTTAGATAATTTTTTAATTTTTTATGAAAAATGTGTATTAAAATATTATATCAATTAACAAAATGACTTTACTACCTTTCTGACCATTGTGCTGCACTGTCAGTGAAAGTGAGTGCAGGTTCCGTGTAATGTACTGTGCTGCACTTTTTTTTTTTCGCCAAAAAGTGCACTGTTGGAGGGAAAAAAGGGCATTTCTGTCTTTTACTCTGTCTATTCAAACTTTTTTTTTTCGCCCAAACATATGAACAGTGTTAATTTTTTTGTTTTTTCAGTAGCTTTTTTATTTTTTGGCCTTTTTAGGAGATACCAAACATGCACTTAAATCTCGTTCGGGAAGCGGCCGGTTTAGCCAAAAAGTCAAAAAGTTACTAAAAAAGTCAAAAAGCCAACAATTCATACCAAAAAATCAAAAATTCTCTTTTATCTTTACTTTTTGCACATATTTTCTTAAAAAGTCAAAAAGTCATCCCAAAAATACTAGTTTTTTTTAGTTCATATTTTAGCCAAATAGCCAAAAGTTACTAAATTAGCCTATTCCCAAACGAGATCTATTTTTTTTTACACAAAAAACCATAAAAAAAGCCACCAAAAAGTCGACTTTCTACCAACTTTTTAAAACATCACTTAGAATTTGTTTGGAGTGTGGATTGATTTTTTGACTTTTTAGCTGTTCAAAATTTCATTTTATTATTTTAGTTAGTCATTTTTTTAATATATACTCCAACAAGACTATCTACTTTAACTATCTTCTATTAAAATATTCTTATACTTTAAATATGTCCTATTAAAATATTCTTAGAAACAAAAATTTGAATTAAAAATGATAAAAAAAAAAAATTAAAAATTGGTGCACAGTACCTCGTCTTTCCTAGCGAGGTACTAAAGCAAAATATTAGTTTAGCTTCACATTAGCTAGGTTGCTGGAGAAGAAATTTAAGCCTGGCTTGCTATTGTAAAGTTTTTTTTGTAAAATGAAGAGGCTGTTGGAGCTGCTCTTAGTGTGGGGCTAAAAAGTCTCATTTGAGATAGATTTTTTTTGATTTTTGTGAGATAAAAAATGAAATACTTATGAGTTTGATGTGATATTTTATCTGATTTAACTAAAATAACTTATTTTATCTTCTATGATTATTTTAGCCCCAAGGGATATGCCAAACGAACCCTCATACCAAAATTTCATAAATTATTACGAAATATCACATTAATTTTTTAATTTGTATATCATTATAATTACAAAGCGTTATTATTTCTTTGAGATTGAAAATTATAATTTATTTTCTCATTTTTTTATTTTGTTTAATTTTTGTTAGTATGTGTTACAATGTAATTGATCTATAAATTAATTTTATATTCTTAAAATTAAATTTTAAATTTAAATTATTACTTAAATTGTGTATCCTTTATTAAATTATAAAATAAAATTTCAAATTTCAAATTTAAATTTTTCTTCAAATTATATTACTACAATTAGAATGAGATCAATATTCACACGTGTTATAATAATATGTCATAGTATTATCAGTCTAAATATAATTTATTTTAAATACACATGTTCAAATTATTAATCGCTATTAAAAAAATATTTATTTTTTCTTTCTTGATTTTAAATTTTATAAAAAAAAATTATATTCTTCTAAACTTTAAAGACCTGAATCATAATATTTTTTAAGATAATTTTATTTTTTAATGAAAAACAAAAATATTAAAAAAAAATGAATAACCTTTTCAGCACTTGCCAAATATGGTGAATTTTATTGTTATTATTTTTTTGTAATCTCAATTGGCAATTAAACAAATTAAAAAAATAAAAATATTTTTGGCTTAGCTGAGAAGGGACTTTTGCTAAAATCATGCCTCCGTTTGGGAATTAGGTTGGCTTTTTGGCTTTTTTTAACTATTTTAGCCTGGGCTAAAAAACTTAGTTTGGGAAGGATTTTTTGGCTTTTTGGCATTTTTGACTTTTTTTGTAAGAGAATAGTGTAATAATTATGGGTTGGATGTGATGTTTTATTTGTTGTGACTAAAATAGCCTATTTTATTTTTTGTGGCTAAAATAGCCACAAACCAACTTGCCAAACGGACATAGACACTTTTTTTTTGTGTGTTAAAAGTCATGGTTGGTGAAATTTATTTCTTTTATAATATAAAAAAATGGGGTTACATGTGACAATTTATAATTCATCTAAACTTTTTTATCACTTACCAAACATGGTAGATCTTGTTATTTTTTTTAATCTCAATTGTCAATTAAACAAATTAAAACAAAGAATAAAAATATTTTTTGCTTAAATTTCTAAAAAGTAACTTTTGTGAAAATAAATTAGAAAGAAACGTTTTTTTTTTTTTTTTTTATAGTAAAAGTGATGATTCGTTAAACATTTTTTTTTTATTAAAAAAAAAAGGAAGGGTTATATGTAATAATTTATTGTTCATTTATAATTATTTTTAGATTAAATTAGAGCACCAAATTAAATTTTCTTCTTACTTTTTTTTTTATTCAAATACTTTTATTTTATAAGAAATTTATTTTTATTCTATTTAATATTTTATTGTAATTGCTAAATTAAAAAGAATTTTTGAAAAATCATATTTAAATTATTTTATGCCATTATAAAAAGTATTTTTTTTTAATATCAACCTATTCGATTATTCATTTCTAAAAAGTGTATTTTTTAAAATATTTTTAAGAAAAATTCTATTGAAAATCTTAAGTATATTGCTTTTGTTTTTGTTCATTAATATTAAAATTTTAATTACTTTTATTTATTAATTAAAAAATAAATTAGCAAATAATTATATATATATATGCAGTTTTGTTTTGGTTGTTCATGTTATTTGGGGTCTCTGTTGTTACGACCCACTCCCCGTACCCATGGATTAAGCATCGTGATGACCAATAACTGAGGTTACCTCTGGCCAAATTATAAACAAATTAATAAATGCAAGTGGAAGTAATATTTAAGTGAGGGTACCAAAAATAATCATCAGAGCTTCTATTTTTATTACAAAATTTATTGACAAAAAAGGCCGATATTTACATGTAAAAATTATCATAAAAGTGCTGTGTGTGTTTATTTCGCAGCCCCGCATCTAAGACTTTTCAAAAGCTAATTTTGAATTGCATTATTTCCTCAAAATTGGTAAACAACTATAAGCACATGGCAGAGTGAGAAATATTATACCAAGAGTATAAGTGACACGAAATAACCATGATAGTTAGTTAGGTCAAAACATTTAAAATAACTTAGTTGAAACAAATAATCATTTAAGTAACAGAAACTGAAATACAGAAATTATGTAAGTGAATGACCATAATCACGGTACAAAGCAGAACAGAACAGAGGTCATAGAAGTGACAGTCAGAACAGAGGTACGGATTCAAAAGGTGGCTCGTACGAACTCTAGAGGTGGCTCCTACAATAGTGTAGCACTTAGCTCCGTACAGCACTTTGCTCCGCACAAAACAAAAGTCAATGGATTCATGACAAACAGAGGACCACAAAGTAATCAAACAGAGGCCAATAGTAATTTAAGTCCCCAAGGCGTGAGACTCCCGTGATGGTATTTACAAAACATAATTGTGTATAAGGTCATAGTCAAATATTCTTTAAAATATAAACAAACATATCCATAGATTTTCTTTTAAGCAAATAGGGTTCAGAAATAATCCACGTAACTGAAATAATAATATAGTTTATAATAATTTATAAAATATCACTTATATAAAATAAAAATGGTAAGTTAAAACATACGTAAAATACATTATGGTGACTCCAGGTATAATATAACTCACCTTAACCTTAATACCTCACTCTTTCTTTCCACTACCAAAAACCTTCTAAGCTTCCATTATTTCTCCTTCATTTCTTTTCATTCCTTTATTTCTTTCTTCTTTCTTTTCTTTCT
Organism: Camellia granthamiana; assembly: GCA_036172215.1. Classification (NCBI taxonomy): domain Eukaryota; kingdom Viridiplantae; phylum Streptophyta; class Magnoliopsida; order Ericales; family Theaceae; genus Camellia; species Camellia granthamiana. The sequence continues at coordinate 26,999,603 of CM069912.1, read as the reverse complement.
TTTTCTTGACCCCGGTGAAACGCCTCTCTATTTATAGGGGAGTAAGGCGCATATGTGGCAGATTCAATAATAAATTTACAGATTCGTTCTTATCTTATATAAATATTTAAGATAATTACACTTTGACTCAAGTTTTTAATATAATTATATAAATAAATTAATTCATAATTAAATTATACTTTATCATATACCAATAGAAAATTAATTATTTATTTTAGTACCACACCCATTATTATTATTATTATTTATATTTTGACCCCTAAACTTATAATAATTATATTATTTTACAAAATTACACATAATAATATATAATAAATTATATATTTTCGTAACTGTGATTAAATAATATTAGTATAAATTCTACAGAATAATTAAAAATCTGGGTTGTTACATCTGTCCAAGTCCACTAAAATTTAATTTGAATTTTTAAATTTATGCATAGGTCCTCACTTAATTAAAAATTATGTTGTCCAATCTTTATAAATTTTTAAACTTGACTTGAATTGATTGAGTTAAGTTCATCTAAGTTTACAATTCTAACAAGGGAGTTAAAAGTTACATAATTGAATTTGTGACAAATTAAAAATTAATAAATAAATTGTAATAAAATTGTGAAACTTAAATTGTTAGTTTCAATCTTCTTTGTTTTCATAATTTGAATACAAAAATTTAACTATTTATATTATTTTGTATAAAAATATATTATTAATTTTTTTACATGCCATGCATAGCACGGGGTTACCACTAATTATAAAAACATACAAATAAACTATCTTAACTATTAAGTAGGGAATTAAAGTGATATTTCTCAATAGTTAAAGCAGTCTCTATATAAAAAATCCTACATTTTTTAAGAGAGAATTATATTTCAATGAAACAGACATGACCAAAAATAATTACATAAGAGTTCGTTTGGGAAGTGGATTGACTTTTTAGTTATTTTAGCCTAAGGTTAAAAAGTCTCGTTTGGGATAGATTTTTTGATTTTTTTGACTTTTGTGAGAAAAAAATAAAATGATAATAGATTAAATGTAATATTTTATTTTATTAGGCTAAAAAACTTATTTTATCTTTTTGTGATTAAAATAACTCCAAACTCAATCCAACATTTCTTCCCAAATGAGTGCTAAAGAGTGCAAACTCTAATAAATTGCACACCACAATTTTTGAATTGCACACCAAAAAAGTTGCACACTCCATGTATTACTAATTTTTGTTGGTCCTATACCCTAAATTGTTACTTTTTTTCCTTTAAAAAAAATATCATGTAATTAGGCCATTCCCAAAATAATTATACCATTATACATCAATTTTTTTTAGATACTACAGATTTGTATCTTACATAGAATAGTACTTGCACTACATATAATTGCACAAGCTCATAAAAATTAGATTAATTTACCATTATCCTAACTGATTTATATTTTTTTCGATATATTAATTTTTTATAGCTCCACTAGCTGAGCACCCAATATTTATTATTATCATATATATATCCAATGCTAAAAGCCATATTTTCTGCAGTACCTAATAAAAAAAAGTGACTTATTATAAGTCATAATAGGTAGACTTATTGTTCAATATATCCGGTAAGAATTAATGGTATTTTTTTATCAAATACTATTAGAAAACGTCACTAATTGTTAATTTTTAATAACAGTTTAAAAATTTTATGACAAAAAATATTACTAAATATAAATTTTAACGACAATTCAAAAAGATTGTTATAAAAAAGTCACTAATTTTTAACTTGCAGCGATAGTTTAAAAAATCATCACAGAAAAAGTCACTAATTATAAGTTTTGGCGACAATTTATTAAAAATTGTAACAAAAAAGTCACTAATTGTTAACTTTTAGCGACATATGTAAAAAATCGTCACAAAAAATTATTTTTAACAACGATTTTACTATAACTTATTTTCAATAAGACTTGATAAGAATTAAGTCAAACTATTATGATCTATTGGTAGTTTATCTTAAAAAAATTTGTGATGCGGCAGTAACATCAAGATTTAATTGTTAAAATTGAAATATTAGGGTTTAAATTAAAAAACATGGAACTCCAGGTATTTTTTTTTTGTTGTTGTAATTTGTCCAAAATAATTTTTTTAAAAAATGAAAAATATCTCATGTTTGTTAATTTTTAATTATTCTTTTTCCCACTCAAATACTTTTTAGTGGGTGTTTTGGGGTTTTTTCTAGTAATTTTTCTATGGAGATTTTTTTTTGTCTTTAATGATTTTTTTTTTTTTAAAAAAAAAAATCTCAACATTTTTGTGTTTTACTTGATTAGATGGACAGAAGAAATAAAAAAAAATTTTGAAAAAAATAATCAGAAAAGACAAAAAAAAATACTAAAGTTTTTTACTTTTTTTTTTTTGTCTTTAATAAAACTTCTTTTGATTTTATTTTATTTTATTTTTTATTTTTTAAACTTTAGATTCGTCAAGAACTGAAAAATAAGATAAATTACATAAATTTAAAAAAATAACACTAAAGATATAAAAATATATATACTTTTTTAAGTGTATGCCTAACTCAACCTTAATACAAGATCCTATAACAATCACAGGAAAGAGAATAGTGTTGGGTCTATCCCACATCGACCAGGGAGGGACACCTTGCACTCCTTATAAGCGTACTGGCCCCCTCCATCTGTCAACAGGCCTTTTCCCCTCTTCCAAGGGGAGGAACAAAACCGTGACGTGCCTGGCCTCTCGCGGTGTGTCAACATATTGTCCGCTTTGGCGACGTGGCGAAACGACACCGGTCGGCCTCACGGTTTTGTTCCTCCCCTTGGAAGAGGGGAAAAGGCCTGTTGACAGATGGAGGGGGCCAGTACGCTTATAAGGAGTGCAAGGTGTCCCTCCCTGGTCGATGTGGGATAGACCCAACAAATAGGAAAAATAAGAAACACTACTACACTTTCGAATCTTAAAGGCCATGTATGGAATCTGAAAAAGTAGAAATGGAGAATTCACCTTTTTTCTCTTTTCATTTTTTAAAAACATTTCATAGTAATTTCACTATAGTAATTTTCAGCTTTAATCAGCCTTACATCTAAACAATGGTTTTCACACACCCACAAAGTTCAAATCAAACCTATATAATAAAAAACAGCAGCCCCAGGAAATTCTTAAACATAATTGATAAAGTCATCTTGATTCATTTAAAAAAGGTCAATACAATTTTTAAATATGAGATTTGTTTTTTGAGAGGCTTTCTTTCTTCTTTAGTGAATTTTTACATAATACAGATCTGAAAAGTACAAAATATTAAAAAAAATCACTAAAAATAAATAAAATAAAATAAAAACTAAAAAGAAAAATGATTTAACTAATTATTTTTATGGGTAAATTGCAATTGAATGGAAAAAGAATTCCACTATAGATGATTTTTTTTGGGTACAACTTTGACACAAAAAAATAATTTACACCAAATATTAAAAAAATTTATATCATAAACATAAAAAACTTAAACACTATAAAAATAAAATAAATTTTTTTATTATTCTACTAGAATGTAATTTTTTTTCTATTTTTATTTGGAAGCAGTGGGTATGAAATTGATATATCAGTGGGCAAAAATGCTCTAGACCACTAATTAGTGGTGGCTCTAATGATGTGGCAGTGGGTCCCACCCAATGCCACATGTGTTTTGTGTCTTGTTTTTTTTTTTTTTTTTTTTTTTTTTTTCACTTACCACCTCATTAGTAGTGGAGTTAGTGGTGATAAATTAGTGATATGTAGCATTGCTCTATCAGTGGGTGTCTATCCGTGGAGACAAGTGGGGTAGGAGTATGGTGGTTTCAGCTTCCAGATGTCACAGAGAGCCCATTTTCAAAGGGATATCACAGAGAGCCCATTTTCAAAGGTTTCAGTGTTTATAAGTCTTACTTTACCCCTTTCCACGGAAATTTATTCCATGAATCAATTCAACTTATTTATTTGTATGAATTTTATATAGACTTATACAAATGAATGATTTAAATTAATTTGTGATATTGTCATGTTGAGATAATAAATAATTGCTCCCTTTGCACACCATGATAAGAATTGGTAAGACCATCTCCAACGTTGCATCAGATTCAATATCAAATTTGAATTTGATGAAAAAAGTCACTTTTTTTGCTCAAATAGTTTCACCAAATTGATATCAAACTGAGAACGGAGCAAATTTTTCACCAAACTGAGAATCTGCGTGAGCCTTCACCAATTCAATGTGCTGTAACGTTGCAAGTGGGCCCACCAGTCAACCTGCCAGTCGACCCACCGGTCGACCGGAAAAAGGTTTAAATAGTTCAAATAGATAAGTTCAAACAAGTTCAAAAAGAAAAAATATATATTTTTTGCCTTACCGGTCGACTCACCTGTTGTCCCCTGTCTTTGATGACAACCATTGGAGCAGCTCATATCAGATTGAAAAAATGGTTCTTTTTTTACTCAAATTTAATGAAAAAAAAAGTGAACCATTGGAGATACTCTAAGGAAAATAAAAAATATCAAATTAGTACGACAGTAAAAAAGTTATTTGTATTTTCATAATAGTACAATTTTACTGTGTACTTGGTGCAAATTCTCCATGTGCATGGTGTAAGCTCTCACTATATGTTAAAGTTATATCACAAAAAATTAATCTCTAATATAATAAATTTTCCACTATTATATTTTCCACTATTACATGGTGTAAGCTCTCACTTATACCTTTTTTGAGGTTGCACACCATATGCAACCCACTTACACCTTACACCTTACACCTTACACTTACACCTTATACTTATACTTACACCTTACACTTACATTTTTTTGTGTAAGTGGCACATGGTGTGCAATTACACACTTAAGAAAAAATTGATAATTGTAATAATTTCTCTTTACATGTTTTTGCAATTTTTCCTAAGAAAAAGTTGTTGAAGAATTGACAATTAATAATAATAAAAAAAAAGTATGTATTTTGCACGTTACATGTAAATTACTTGATTATTTTCTTAACCTACCGAATGAGGTGGATAAGGTGTAATTTTATCATGTGTGGTGTATGAGTTTGAATTTTGTGGATAATGTAATTTTATCTTGTTCTATAACCCTCCTCCTACTTGTTAAAAAAAAACAAAAAGAGATTACATTTCGTGCCTGTTTGAGAAGTGGTTTTTGGGTAAAATATTAGTATGTGAAAAAAATTAATACGTTTAGGAATAATTTTTGATTTTTAGCCAAGAATAAAAAATAAAGTGCAGAAAATAAAGTGAATGAGAAGGAATTTTTGACTTTTTTTTATGAGTTGAATTTTTTTAAAAACGTTTTTTAAAGACTTTTTTTTAACTAGTATTGACTAAAGGGTTGTTTATAAAATGCAAAATAAATATATTTTTTGACTTTTTAGTAAAATTTATAAAAAAATAAATAAAGAAATAAACCCAAAAAAATAAAAGGATAAAAAAATGTGCTATGAGAATACTTCCCAAATAAGCTCTAAAATAACAGCTAGCCAAACCACACTCGATAATTTCCCATGTGTAATGTGTTTTGTTTGTCATGGGCACCTTGTCCGTTTTGTTTCTCAAATTTTTTTTAGTGACTTTTTTACTTTGTATTTTTTAAAAAAATTTACAAATTTTTTTATTTTTTAAGTACATCTAAAAAAACATTATTAAAGACAAAAAAAAAACACAGAACATTAAAAAATTAAAAACAATTTTAAAAATCCAAACCAAACAACCAAATTTTTTATTTATTTATAACTTGTTTTTGAAAAATACCAAAAGTAAAAACATCTAAAATGAAAATGCTAGCAAATAAAAAATGGATTGCCAAATTTCACTTCAATGAATGGAAATCCTTCAGCTCAAAAAAAAAAAGAAGGGCAAATTACACAAATAGTCCCTATAGTTTGGGGCTTGTGTCACTTTGATCCCTGACTTTTCAATTGTGACACATTTGACACTGAATTTTGAATCTTGTTCCAAATAAGGACAATTGAATATATAATTAGATTTTTCAAGGATAAAATTGTCAATTTGATAAAATATAAACTAATTTGACAAAAATAAATGTCAAACAAATATTTTTGAATTTTTAAAAATTATTTCTACCTACTAAAAATAAAATTATGTAAAATTGATAAATCTTTTAGACATTTATTTATTTTTTTTACCATATTAATTTTTATTATGTGTTTGGACGATGATCATGTAAAATTAATTTTAAAAAATTAATCATGTAATTTTTATTAATTTTACATAATTTTATCATTGGTGGATAAAAATAATTTTTAAAAAATTAAAAATATTTTTTTGACATTTATTTTTATCAAATTAGTTTATATTTTATCAAATTGACGATTTTACCCTTGAAAAATCTAATAATATTTTCAATTGTCCTTATTTGAAACAAGATTCAAAATTCAGGGTCAAATGTGTCACAATTGAAAAGTCAAGGACCAAAGCGACACAAGTCCCAAACCTGTTTGGGGAAATTCTATTTCCAACACCCTGATAAACTCAGGACAAATCTTTTCTCAATACACATCCCTACTAATTTAATTATTAAATAATTATCTCAACCCACATCCTTAAAATTACAAATAAACCCTTCATTCATATATACACACACTTTACCCTCAAAATACACACACTTTAATTTATCCCAATTTACAATTCTACTTTAAAATACACACACTTTAAACAAGAGGGAAGAAGAAGTTCAAACAGGATTAAAGCAAAAATATCTTCGCCATCATCATCCTATTTCTTGAAGAAGACGATGCCCCAATTATATAAATTGATTAGGTTCTTCAGTGCAAAAATATCTTGAAAATATTCGCCACTACCCTCTTTAATTGACTTCAGTAAGGAAAAATATGAACCGAAGTAAAAATATCAATTGTCCTGGTGGAAAAAGCGGAGAGAGGTAAAAGGAGATGTAGGTTCATACTTTCCGGAATTATGGTTTAAGAAGCAAAAATATCTTGGAATAGTTCTTCGGTAAGGAGAATTTCAATTCGGAACTACAGTGCCGAAGTAAGTAAAATAATTCGGTAAGCTAAAACCGAAAATAATAACAAAATTCGGAATTACAGTTCTGAAAATATTAACTTTGTTCGGAACTCTAAGACCGAATATCTCTAGTGACGAACTATTCATATTTATTCGGTATTTGATAACCGAATTAATTTAACAAATTCGGCACTGCGTTTCCGACAAAAAAACGCAAAAAAAAAAATAAAATTATTAGAAGTGTTGATCAAAATCAAATAAAAATTGTTGAACTAATAATTAAACGATGTTAATAATTGAGTATAAACTTAAAGATTGAAACAATAGAGGAGATGTTTTGTTTGCAAATAACAAAGAGGAATACAGAGTGTGTAAGAAGCAAAGTGACTACAAAAAAAAATTATGGTTTAATTTTTTTGTTTCAAAAAATGTATATTGAGATATTTTTATTTCTAAAAAATGTGCATAGAGAATTTGTATATATATTATTCGGAGTGTTGATCAATGGCTATTATAGTAATTTTTAATTAGGATATAATTGTCATTAATTTAATTTTTCATTAAGTGTGTTGACTGAGTTTATGATGGTGTTGGAAATAGAATTTCCCACCTGTTTGGGAAGCAACTTCCCAAATTTTTTTCTCATTTTTTCCACTAAAAGATAAAAGTTTTACAAAACCAAAAAAAACACATCCAAACAAAATATCACATCCAACCCCATAATCATTTCACTTTTTCTCTCACAAACATCATATCCAACCACATAAAAACCCAACTATCTTCCCAAACACTAAAAATTTTTTATCTCATAAAAACCTACATCTAATAAAATCTACATAAAAACTCACTTTCCAAACACCCACAAATTCACCCAAAAAAGAATGGAAATCCTTTTTAACAGACTTCTCCTTTAGACAGTGGTAATAATTGTACTCCCTTTATGAGCCCTACCAGTTTGAAATTTGAGGTACAAGCACATGCTTTTTTTTGTCACTTTAGGGGTCCCCCAAACTAATAAAGGTGCTAATTTGCCTCATTTGTTCCCTAATCTAAGGACTTCTCGAACACTTTTTTTTATTTTTTTCATTGTTTTGGGACCTAATTAAAGACTCTATTTCTAAAAATATGGATTAGTAATTATTCTCTGTTAAAAAAAAATTATTCAATAGTCTTATAATATTATTTGTGTTTTGTTGTTGGTTTTTTTTTCCTTTTTTTTCTGGCATTTTTTCCCCTGGTTTTAGTGAAATTTTAAAAAATAAAATAAAAATAGAAGCCTTTACATTTTTTAGTTTTACTAGATTAAAGTGAGCAAAAAAATAAAAAAATTAAAAAATTTTGAAAAAAGGTCAAGAAAGGATAAAAAAAAATAAAAAATTGTTTTCATTTTCAGTGAACTCTTTTTGATTTTTTTTTTCCTTTTTAGATTCATCGGACTGAAAGGTGAAAATTTTTGCCATAATTTAAAATAAAAAAATATTACAGACAAAAAAAATTAAAAAATATAATTTTTTTAGTTAAATAAAAAACTCACATTATGTTACCTAGTGTTTCAAACACCTTTATTTATTTTGTATTGTAATTTTCCATTAATTAAAAGTGCCATGTACCATGTAAATATGGGCATCCCTGCTTCTCAGATGAATTTATTCTTTTTAGGTGAGCAGAATTTCTTTGCTTGTAAAGAACTTTTTTGACCTTAGGGTACCATTGGGAAAACTACTAGTTATTAAAGTACATTTTTTGTCTATCTTTCTTTCGGCTAGTTTATTTTATTAGGGTAAATTATATTTTTTTATCCTCTCATTTTACTTAAATTTTATTTGTGTCTTTCATATTCTAATTTTAACCATTAATAAGCCTTTAAACTTTAATTAGTTTTCAATGAAGTCTTTCAGTCATCTTAAAGGTTGGTTGAGGTGCACTAAAAAAGTATATTTGTTTATTTTTTTTTATTTTTTTGAATCATATTATTTCTGTATTTTTCTACACATCTTTTCGTTTACTATCTAAAATTTGAGTAGTATTTGAAATATATAAACTACAGCTAAATTCAATTGAAAGTTGAGACACTACTTTAATATTTAGAACTCATCAAACTGAGATAAGATCTCTTATCTCAAATCTCTCGCTATTACACATTGGTCATATTTCTAGTGTGTAAACATATTTCTCTAATTAATTTTGAATCACTGTTTTAAACTCCACTTAAAAAGGTGGTCTTGAATTTTCATATAGATGATATTCTGGATGAATGAATCAAAATAATGCCAAAAAAAAAAGAGAGAGAGAGACAAACAACTAGGATGATTTTAAAATAAATAATTTTGTGATATGATTATGTGATTATTGATTTTAATTAATATAATTTAATATATGAATGATCTTTTTAACGAGCCTTATTACCTCTTCTGGTAATCAAAAAAAAAAACAAAACATATTTTTCTGAATTTTTTTGTCTTTTGTGATTTTTTTTTCAAAATTATGTCAATTTTTTACTTTTCTGGTCCGTCTTGTCAAAATAAATCTAAAAAGTATATTTTTTTGAAATTTTTTAAAAAAATTTGGAAAAGGCAAAATAAGTAAAAAAAGATTGCTTATTTTTTTCTTTTCTAGATTTTTTTATTTTTTTTAAAAAAAATTATAAATTTTTAGTTCACCTGATCGAGCTGAATCTAAAAATATTTTAAATTTTTTAAAAAAAGTTTGCTAAAAACAAAAATAAGTAAAAACATAAGTTAAAAAATAAGCAAACTTCAAAACAAGCCAAAATAAACAATTTAAATTTATCAAAATAACTCGAAATGAAACTCACAACACACCAAACAAATTGCATTGTGCAATCCGAGCATATGGTCTTCGAGAAAGACCTTCTTTTTTAAAAAAGAAATAATATTAATTGATGAATTGTTCTAACAGTTTTTTTAATATTAATTGATAAATGGTTTCGAAACATGGCACCTTTAGGTGTTAGCAGTGATAATTACAGGAGTTTTTTCAGGCATGGATAGAAAACACATGATTAGGAGGACACTTCTACCTTTTATGGGACTGATGATTAAAGTTGTATATAGAGTAAATTAAACTTAACTTGTGTATTAAAGTCAAAAAAAGTATACTAGATTCCAATATTGAAAAGTAAAAGATGAAAGAATTGTTGCCCATTTTTCACAGTTTTCCATGTTTTATGTCGCTTGTATCTATCTGAGATCAGTGTGCTATCTTCTTCTTTTTTATGGATCTTTGATGGAATGATCTCTTTAACATGTCTCTAATCTTTATTGTTTTTGAAAATTATTTTCAAGTGTTTTTTTATTTACAGTGAATTTTTATTATATTTTAGTTAAATTTTTAAAAACTTTTTAGATGAGTAAAACATTGAAAAATTTAACCATAAATTTCATATAGAGAAATGTTGATCCATTTCTAAGAGTTTTCTTATAAATTAATTAATCCTTTTTATTTTCAAAAATTATATTTATTTGATTTAGTGTCATTTGAGTTTAAGTGAATACCTTTTTATGATTTATTTTTTTTAAATTTTTTGATTGATTTTTGAGATGTGAATGGAAATGGGAAGTGTAGAAGATTCTTTTCAGAAGAGTTGGTGGCTGAAGTTGAGTGTGGCAATCTATATTTCTGTTAGTGTGATTTTCTGGTATTATATTGAATTGTTATATTAGAGTGCAACGTTTAGAAAAAGTACATTAAATAATTTTTGTGTGTTACATTGATTAGAGTGTTACGTTTGTAAAAAATATACTAAGAAGTTTTTTTTTAATGTTACGTTGTTACATTTAAGAAAAAGTACACTAAGGAACTTTTGAGTGTGTTATATTAGAGTGTTACATTTGTGAAAAATACACTAAATAGTTTTTTTAGAATGTTATGTTGTAACGTTTGAGAAAAGTATACCGAAGAGTTTTTTAATGTGTTACATTGGAGTGTTACATTTTAAAAAAGTATATTATGAAATTTTTTAGTGTGTTACATTAAAGTATTGCATTTTTTGATTGTTATATTAGAGTGTTACGTTTGGAAAAAAATACAGTAAATAGTTTTTTTGAAATGTTACGTTTAGTAATTTCAACATTATGAGAAACCCACATTTATCCTTCAATACATGACACATGCGTTTATATTTGGCACTTTATATAATTCACACTATAATGAGAAATTTAGGTCCATAAAAAAAAAGAGAACTAAACAGTTCATAAGATCAGTATTTGAGATTTATTGGAGATTCACCCTAAAATATTTCTGAAAAAATATGAAAAGATTCACTATTGACAACCAAAAAAAAAAAAAGATTTTCTTACAAATATTTTAGGTTTATCTATATTAAGTGCATTTAAAATTTTTAAAAAATAGACTCAAATATGAAAAAAGTTCATTGAGGATAAAAAAATATATATGTAGAACAAAAAAAATTAAAAAAATATATTTTTGTTTGAAAACCAAACAAGGTTATAAAATCATACATTAGAATTATGTGATAATGGCATTTTTAATATTAAAAAAATATCTTTATTTTATTATTTTATTTTAAAAAAAAAATAGGATCACAACTTTGTCACATTATTATATACAATTCTTTTATGTAATTCTTGTTTGTATATCATTCATATTTTGTAACTTTTTAAAAAGTGTCTTGAAATTTTATGTTCAATCACTTTTACCTTTCATTTTAATACTCAACAGTGAGTGAAAAAGTGGCCAAGTTTGGGAAGTTTAGAATAAGTACACTTTTTGACTTTTCTTGTATTATGTGTAGAAAAAGTAGAGAGGAGATGTTGATTGATGTGACCCAAAAAAGATAAAAAGATGAAATAAGTGCACTTATATTGGGTACCCAAACAAGGGGTCCTAAACAAATTTTATCACTCTAATTAGTGCCTACCCCTTTTTTTTCAAATTTAGATCTCGTTCGAAAATATCACTTATCACTCTAAAGTAAAAATTTAGACTTCATTTGAAAGTATCATTTTTCAATCTAAAAGTTAAAAAATCACAACAACAAAAAAAAAATCAATAATTTATATTAAGAAGTCAAAAATTCTCATTTTTTATTTTTATTTTTTGCACATTTTTTCAAAAAGTCATCTCAAACATACTAATTTTTTTATATCATATTTTAATTAAAAAATTAAAAATTATTAAAAAAACATGATCCCAATTGAGGCACAGTAACTAATTTTTCCCTTTGTTTTTAACAATAAAAAACAAGTACTCCTACCTTTTTAATTCCAAAATACAGCCGAAAGCTGGTGTTTGATTTGGGAGGATAAGGGAGGGATTATTTCCTGTGCGGATTGTAATTCGCACAGTAAATCTAATCCGATATTTGTTTTTTTTTTAGCCCGTTGGACATGGAGTCTGGCCAGACTCTTTATTCCCCATATGGGGGATTATACTATCCTAAGGGGGGTGTGAGATAATTTTGGGGGGATTATTTACTGTTGGGATTAGGTGGTGAAATGACCATTTTGACCATCTACTATTTAATTATGTATTATATTTAGTAAAATTTAATAAAATTTAAATGTCTTAATTTAAAAATAAAATAATTTTATTTAACTTTTTATTGATGTTTTATTTATTTTTTTAAAAATAATTTTTTATAGATATTTTATTGATGTTTTATTTTAAAATTTTGTTTATATTTTATTTAATTTCATTATTTAAATGTTAATAGATGTTTTATTTAAAATTTTAATTAAAAAATAATATAAATTTTTTATACAGGTTATACAGTATTTTATTAAATCAAATTTTAGTCGTTTTACAGGTCATACAGTAATGATTTATTAAATAATATAAAAAAAATAATGTCCTCTGAATTTTATTACATAATTTAGTGGTATTTGTTATACAGTAATGATTTAAAACAAATTTATTTAAAATTTTAATTAAAAAAATAATATAAATTTTTATTGATATTTTATTTATTTATTTATTTAATTTTAAAAAAATAAATTTATTTAATTGTGTAAAAAATAAAAATAAATAAATTTTTATTTAATCTAGCTAAAAATAATTAAAATATTAAAGATATGTTTAATATTGCTATTACTTAGTAAACAATTGAAAAAAGGGTAAAATAGTATTTTGTTCATTTATTCTATCCAGTCCGTCCAACCAAACGTTGGATTCACTAAAAATAGTCCTTTCCAGACATCTAATCTTATGAAAAAAACAAACACAGGATACATATCCATTCCAACCAAATAGTCCGAGGAATTCACAGTCCCAGGACTTAAGTCCGATGGATCCTAATCCCCCCTTATCCAGTCCGTCCAATCAAACACACCCTTTTGTGTACATATTTGAAATTGAGAATTGCCTGGGAGGTAGGTTGATTTTTTGGCTTTTTAATTTTTTGATTATTTTATTCTGGGGCTAAAAAGTCTTATTTGAGAAGGATTTTTTGATTTTTTTTGAAAAAAAGAATTTGATACTTTGTTTTATTGAGTTAAAAAATTTATTTTATCTTTTTATAACTAAAATATCACCAAACCCAACCCAACTCTTCTTCTTAAACGAAGCCTAAAACAGTCTAATGCCTTCATATATGTGGAAGAAACTATAAAGAGCTTGTTTGGAAGTCTATAGGGCTAAGAAATAAAAATATAAAAAATTTTTTTAAAATTTATTTTAGTTAAACAGGATAAAATGTTATATCTAACTCATAGTTATTTTATTTTTTTCTCACAAAAATTAAAAAAGTCAAAAAATTTATCCCAGACGAGATTTTTTAGTCCCAAACTAAAATATCTAAAAAACTAAAAAACCAACATACATTCCAAACGAACTCAAAAATGAATTAAGACCTCATTTGGAAACCAGTTATTTTAGTAATTTTTTAACTTTTTAGAAAAAAAAATGTGAAAAAAAATAGAGAGAATGATGTGACAACTTATAGTGACTTTTTGATTAAAATATATAGTTACCAAACAAAGCCTAAAAATGTAAAAAAATATCTTAAAATTTATAAATAGTCGTGCTAGAGGCCTCGGAATTTCAAGGCTTGAATGCCTCGAATCATTTTTTTTTTTTTTTGGTGTTGGTTTGGTTTGATTTGGTTTTGTTTGTTTGTTTGTTTGTTTTTTTTTTTAAAGGGTGGTTATGTATAGGGGCGTGCTAAGAAAACTTAACATTTTGCACTAACTCAGCCTGTGTGGTTTGATAAGGTGATTGAGTTGGGTTATGCTGGTTGGGTGATAAAATTAACTAATCAGTTAGCCTACTGATTAAAATTTGTTAATTCTATACAATTTTGTACAAATCCTACTATATTTTTATTGGCAGTGGCTTTGGTCCAGTCCAAGATCGGACTGGACCGTGCTGTTGGGCCCGTGGGGGCCCATCACGGGTCACGTTTTGATAATCCAAACCGTTCAATGTCTAGAAATCGTCGAGTACTATATACCTGTAAAAAATCACGTTGATCGGATATCGATAGCTATGTGAACAAAGCAGTTTTTTATCAACCGTTTATTTTTTCACCGTCCATTTTTTTTATACAAAACTGATTTGATCACATAGCTATTGATATCCGATCAACGTGATTTTTTACAGACATGTAGTACTCGACGAGTTCTACACATTGAACGGTTCGGATTATTAAAACGGGCCCAAAAAATGAGTCCCATGGGCCGAACTAGATGGGTCCAGTCTTGATCTCAACTTGAGACAAGCTGGACCCTTTTTATTTCAAGTTTTTGTATGGGATGTCAAGTTTTTTAATGTACCCTTACACATAACCATCATTGCAAAAAAAATAAAAAAAAATCAAATCAAATCAGCACAACCCAAAAAATAAAAAATAAAAAATAAAAAATCGAGGTATGCCAATCTCGAAATTTCGAGATCCCAAGTATTTTTCTTTATAAATATACAAAAAAAGTACGTTGTACTTACAATTATTTTGTACGAAGACACATTAGCATACGAGAAAAAGTAAAAAAGAAATAGAGGTAAGACCTATTTAGAGAAAGACCTATTTGGAGAAAAACCTTCTATTGGTTTTAGTTTGAGAAGAATAGTACGGCCTTGTTTGGTAAAAAACCAATAGAAGGTTTTTCTCCAAATAGGTCTTTCTCCAAATAGGTCTTACCTCTATTTCTTTTTTACTTTTATTTTTCTTAAGTTCAAAATTGATAATAATAATATAGAAATTAAAAGTAGCTCTTATTCAGTTTTTAAATAATTAATTTTTTTATTTTTTTTATATTATTTTTGTTTAATAAGTTATAAACAGAAGGTATATCAAGGACTATTTTAAGAAGATAGTTTTTAACTCATTTTGGATCATATCATCTCTTACATTTTTTACACATTTTCTTAAAAAAATCAAAAAAACTACCTTTTAACTATCTTCTCAAAACAACCCTAAACAATCTAATACATACTTCTAAATTAAAATAAATCATAATTACCTTTTAAAATATATAGGAAAGATACAACCAATTGAATTAACGAAGAACACAAGTTATATGCACAACATATGCAAGTCAGTGGTTGTTTTTGGAGAGCCAGGAAAAAACAGAAATAAGTTGGGACAATTACTTGATAATGGTGTCAGTGACACTTATTTACAAATTAATAAAAAAGTTTATGCTATTAATTATTAGTGTTTATAATATTTTTTATTTTTTGGTAAATTAATTTTACTGTGACAATGTCTATGTAATTCCCTTAAGTAAGTTCTTACCTAAAGGTAGCTTGTCTCGACCATGAAAGGGCAAGTGTTGAGGACAAAGTGGTGAATAAGTATGTAATGTGTGGACATTTATCAAACAATTTGGGCCAAATTTTAAAGGGGTAATTACAACCCAGTGATGATAGGAAAAAAAAATAAAATACAATTTGATGAAAAAATTTATAATTCTAATTATTAATATTTATAAAATTTGTCATTGATTCGTAATTTTTTTTTTCTTTCTACAACTCCCTAATTTGATATTTCCCCAATTTTAAATGACCTATAAAGAAACCTCTTCCTTTAAAGACACTAATTTTAATAAGCATTATTGGTGCTTAAATTCAATTACAAATAACCCATACAATTATTAAATTTTCAAACAATGCATGATAATATCATTTAGAATGTAATTAAAGATCTTTATCACCCTACACAACCAGATTATCATTCATGGCATGACAAGAGAGAGGGATCGTGTTGGAAGCGAGAGGTCGTGCCTTAGTAATTGTAATGAAAGTGCTACAATGTAAAAATTTGAGTGTGAGATCAGTTTATTTTTAAGTGGTATATTGATGGCAAAAATATGTTATTTTAATACTATAATTTTATTTGAGTTATTTTTTGTACGGAGAAGAAATATCCGTCGCTTTCCATACTCTTCGTGTCCAAGTTTCGCTTCTTTCCAAATAACCTGAGAACACAAAGACGGTGAGCTATTCGGCGGTATGCTGCCGAAAAAACCCTCCGACGGTCAAGTTAGCACACTTAGAGAGAAGAAGAGAGAGAGACAAAGGGGTAGGTAGCTCTGATAACCAAATGTCCCAGACCTGTGCATGGAGGCTCAGCACTATTTATATAGTTTCTATACGCTCCCTTCTGTCTGTCCTCATTCTGACGCGTGGATATGTTTCCCTCTCGCATTCCTCCACGTGTAGGCACAAATACCGCCAAACACCAAATGACAAAACCGCCAAACAGTATTGACGCGTGCAGATGTCATAATCTTCTTCCTGCAATCCTGTCACGCCGCGTGGCACTTCCCACTGAGCTATGCTTAGCGCGGTGTCACGCCTTCATCCTAGGACCGTGCTGATTGTCCAGTCTCACCGGTAATTCCTGATCGTAGGCTCAACCGAGCTCCATAATCGCAATCGAGCTTCCGCTCGGTCGAGTCCGGTCTTCTGAGGACAAATTCTGTCCAACTTAGCAGATTGCGCAACCCCACCAGGCTAATGGTTCAAAGTTGTCCCAACTTGACTAGATTAAGAGTGTGTTTGGTTTGATTTTGGGAGATAAATTAAAAAAAAAAAAAAAATTTGAGAAAGAGTTTAGAAATTTTTTTGGTTTGTTTGGTTGTATATTTTGGAAATAGTTTTTGGTGTATGGGAGTTTAAGATGACTTGATATTTTATTGCAGTTGAGTAGATGTATGTGAAAGAAAAAGTGATTGAGAATGAGAGATGAGAGAGAAAAAGTGATTAATTGATGTATAGAAAATAGAAAGTGATTTTGATTTTTTTTTTTTTTTCCAAAATCACTAAACCAAGCAAATTTTTTTTTAAAAAAAAATTCTAAAATTTGTTTCTCAAAAACAAACCAAACAAGGCCTAAGTCTTCCATCCAGAGCGCACCCAATGCCCGACCAAGTAAAGACCTCGGACTCCGGCCCAAACTAGCCCGGCCCATTATTAAGTCAAAAATCTCCCTCTCAATTGCCCCTTAATTTCATTTGCGTTAGCGTGACTGGAATTATATTCATTAGCCGAGCTCATTTCTTTTCCTGGTCACTGTCTGCCTTGTTCAATGTTCGGTCACCTATTTTCCCAAATTGATCTGTTACCCTGACTGAACTAACCATCGTGCTCGGTCCCACAACTTGCCTGTCCAACGCTTGGTCTGTCCAACCTGTCCTTTCAATACCGACACCGGTCTTGTCACACATGTGTCAGTCATCCATTGGTTCTGTATAGCCATTCCAGCTGTCCCACAATGTCTTTTCAGATTCAAATTTTGTGGCCCCTTTCTCTTTCACATATATTGTCACGCCTCTTCAGACCCCTACATCCACTGTTCATCATCCCTTCCGGCGATGACTCAGGGCGACGACATACTAAACCCTGGCTTTTCGCCTTTCTTGCCCTAATCGAAGCGCCTTCTTGGTAGATTTGGCTCGATCACTGCCATTCGGGATTATCCCATTGGTTAAAACTCTGACGCGCACCCCAACCCATAAGTTCTCGATTTACCCATTGTTCTTCATGTGTTTTTTTGTATTTTCGAACTCCAACTCTCACATTTATTCATTGAGGAAGATTAAAACACCCAAACATTACCAAAAATCGAATAGGGTTAGGGTTTTGCGCCACTTTTGATGTCAAAAAGCTCTCGTGCCCCTACTTTCCCACTATCCATCATCTTTTGAGATAAATAGGTGTAGATCTAGGTTTGGCTAAGCTCGAAGCACCTTTTTTATTTGAAAACACAAATCGACCGAGCAAATTCGTTGTTTATGGAGTTAGGGAATAAAACCGGGCTACCCCAGTGCACAAGGTCGTGCGACTGGGCTAATATCTGGCCTGTTCACGTGACCGAGCTAGGGTATATAGACCAAGCTGAAAAGCGCTCAAAGTGACCGAGCTAAAATCAGGCTCATATACGTGACCGTGCTGCCATTCAAACTTCGTTTTTAACTGCAAGTCCTAGGGGACCAAGCACACCAACACTAGGGCTCTCAAAGACCGAGCAGCCACTGTGCATAACTTTACCAACTTGATTCTGCCGGCTTAAACAGACCGGCCTCCTATGTGGCGCTATCACTTCCTTATAAACACGCCGAGCGCAGTAGCCGCATTCCGAGATGAGTATGGCGTCCCCCCCGACGTACACTTGGAGCTCAGTGAAAAAGACATAAACCCATAGGACAGATTAGAGTCCTGCCCCTTCACCGTGTTAAGCATAGTCGATGGAGGGTTGCGCTTCCTGGTGCAGCCCTAATATGCGAATTCTTGAGACGTGTAGGGCTGGTTCCTACACAAGTATCTATCAACACTTATAGGATCATAAACTGAGTAGCCCAGCTGAACAATCGGCTAGGGTTACAGCTAGGATTGGCCGAGATCCTATATCAATACACGCTCGGTAGGACGAAAGACGACTACAATTATTAGTTAAAAATAAGACCAGGCAGAGAGCGATTAGTGACCGACACGCTGGACAAAGACATGCATGACGATGATTTTTTCTGGGTGACCGACAATTATGAAACGGCTGACGTGTCTGGTTGGTACATCAGCAAGGACTTTGATTCTTCTTGTAAGCTGAGCTTTTTGATTACTTATTTTTGTCATTATTAATTGTGTCGAGCTAATTGCCTTCCTTTTGCAGCTATCGAAAAGTTACAAGCCAATTATCTCTATCCGAATGAAGAGGCGATCAGGGTCGTACTAAGGTATCGGCACTGAGATTGCTACGAGCTCCTCGGGTACATACCGAGCTACCGCTACTCAGCTCCCCCATAAGAGCAAGGTTACCGACTTTCGCCGAGCTCTTTCTCCTCCGCCTAACCCAACTCTGCCAGACGTGCCCCTAATCCGATTGATCGAGGAGCAATAGATGGCAAAAAGGAGTCAGATTAAGAACCTCATCACCGCCTCCACCACCGCCACCTCCACCTCTACCTCCATCTCCATTGAGCTGCCGAGCATCCCATCGCCTGCACCCACTGCTGGTCAAAGTTCTAGAACTGTGATAGCGCTAGCTTTAACTGTTGCACCGAACGCTGAGTCACGTCGGGCTGGCAAGAGGGCCCGCTTGGCCGATTCATCAGTTGAGCTTGCTGCCGAGCTCAACACTGAGCATACAGCTACCGAAGTGAAACCTATTCCTACTTGGTAGCCAAAGCTCAAGTCCTGGGGAAGTCTCATCCCGGCTAATGCTTCCGTGAAGGCGAATAAGGAACATCTATTAGCCTTCAATCTTTCAAAGTCCCTGCTTTTACCAGAAGACATGGTAGGGACCGAGCACGTTCCAAACACCTAGATGGTTAAGTTTGCAGTGAAATCAATGACCAGGATAAAAGTGTCAAAATTTTTCTAAGTGTTTGCTTGGTTTATTTCTTGTCTGGGCTAACCTTCCTCTGTTTTATCGCAAGCCATCCAAAAGACATATCTCGTCATGGACTGCATTACCAACTTACGGCAGAAAGTGACCAAGCTGAACGCTGCCGGCAAAAACGTCTCATCTGAGTTGGGTCGGGCTAAGGCTTCGCTCGAAATCGCGAACATCGACAACGCGAGGCTCCTCGAACAGTTCAGCAGGGCCGAGCAAGAGAGAGACTCCTTAAGGGCCGAGCTGGAAGAGGTGAAAAATGCGAGGTAGAAAGACGTGGACGAGGCGAATAACCTCTGCTTCAAGGAGGCCGAGGAGAGCTATACTAAGCAACTTGAAGCCACCGAGGACATCTTCTTCAAGTTTGGTTGGAAGGCGACTTGTGAGCGACTTGCTCAAGGATCAGAAACCGAGGTGTTCACCTCCCTTCCCCCTACCTTCCTGTCAGTCTATGTGGTGCCATATGCTAACGACATTTTCAACTCATTGCAAGAGGAGGCTGAGGAAGATGTCGGGGAAGAAGCCGAGCAAGAAGTCAAGGAAGGAGGCAATCAGAATGCAACTGGTCAAAAGGAGCGCAGCGAAGCAGTCGCTGTGGTTGATCTGGAGGAAACCGGGGCGAGAGTCGGAGACGTCTTTGCTGATCTCTCCTCCCTCCCCTAGTTTAGCCTTGAATTTTCTCTTGTTATTCTTTTGAACTTTTTGTAACCGGGCTACTAGCCCCAACTCCTATACTTGTAATCTCCAATCAATGAAATTTTTTTACAACTTTTGTGACTTGCGATTACATTATGTTCCTTCTTTACGATTGTGTAATATTCTTGAACACAATATCCATTCATTTAACCGGGCAAAGTATCTTGACCATAAGTTAAAAGTTGAACTAAACATGAACTCTTTTAGCCTGGCAAAACACCTCGTCTAAAATTTGGAAATGAACAAGTCATCAACTACTTCAACCGGACGAAACACCTCAGTTAAAACTTGGAGTTAATCAAACCATCAATTCCTTTAGCCGGGCAAAACACATCGGCTAAAAATCTGGAGTTGAACAATTCATCAACTCCTTTCGCCAGGCAAAGCACCTCGACTAAACACGTGGAATTGAACAAACCATCAATTCCTTTAGCCGGGCAAAACATCTCGGCTAAACACTTGGAGTTGAACAAATCATCAACTCCGTTAGCCGGGCAAAACAACTCGGCTAAGGCTAAGGAATAAGAGTTGAACAATTCATCAACTTTAATGACCGAGCAAAATCGCCTCGACTAAGAGACAAGAGTTGAACAATTCATCAACTCTTTCAGTCGGGTAACGTCACATAGGCTTGGAGTTAAATGCCCTTTATGCACTGCAATCTAGTTATATAACAGATTTTCTAAGTATAGTAATTCATTTTCATCATATGCAAACTGGTATACAGATTCCATAAATTCTTGAGACGATTGAAAGAATTACATTGGAAAATGAAGGGTTATGTCTGCCCTCCATAAAAAATTATATTAAAGATTGCAGCTAAAAATAATACAACTTCAAATTGGTCGCGTTCCATGGCTAGGGTATTGCTTTGCTGTCCAAGTCCTCTATATGATATACCCCTTTGCCCGCCAGACTGATTATCTTGTAAGGCCCTTCCCTGTTTACCTCTAGCTTCCCTCTACCCGGCACTAGAGTGTTGCCCATCCCCATCCTCAGAACTCAATCTCCAACCTTGAATTGTCTGGGGTGAACTGTTTTGTTATACTTCTTGGACAGTTCTTATTGGTATGCTGCAACATGGATCAGTGCATTTTCTCAGTGTTCTTCTACAAGGTCCAACTCTAGGGCGATGGCTTTGGTGTTTAAGTCCGGCTCAAAATTTTCGTTGCGTATGGTAGCCATGCCAATCTCTAATGGGATAACTTCCTCCATTCCATATGCCAAAGCAAAAGGTGTCTCCCCAGTTGAGCGTCTTAGGTAGTTTGGTAGGCCCAGAGAACATTTGGAAGCTCTTCAGTCCATTTTCCTTTGGCTTTTCCAGCCTTTTCTTCAATCCATCTAGAATGGTCTTGTTTGATGTCTCCGCTTGACCATTCAATTGAGGGTAGGCCAATGTCGAGTTGTAGAACTCTATCTTCAGCTCATCGTAAAATCCTCTAAACAACCTTTCGTCAAATTGGGTGCTATTGTTGGAGATCAAAGCCTTGGGGACTCCAAACTGCATCATCACATTCTGCCAGACAAATTTTTTCACATCCTTTTCTTTGATTGTTGCCAGGGACTCAGCTTCGACCTATTTGGTGAAGTAGTCTGTCAATAAAGAATTTGCGGTTGCCTGGCGCGGTTGGAAGTGGTCCCACTATGTCAAGCCCCCACATTGCGAACGACCAAGGACTTGTGAGAGAAAGAAGCTCTCTGGATAGCCGATGAATTTGGTGGGTGAATTTTTGGAACTTCTCGCATTTTCTCACATATTTCTGTGTATCTGCTTGTACGCAAGGCCACCAGTATCCTTGTGAGATAGCACGATAGGCTAGAGATCTTCTGTCGATGTGACTCCCATACATCCCTTCATGGATCTCGAAAAGAAAAGCGTCGACTCTACTTGGATGAACACATTTGAGATATGGACCGGTGAATGACTTTTTATACAAAGTGCTAGATGGAAAGAGCTAAAACCTCTCAGACTTCACCTGGACTTTGTTTGCCTCTTTCTTGTCAGTCGGCAGGATTCTTTCTTTTAGGAAAAAGATGATGAGGTCCATCCAAGAAGGACCTAGCTCGGTACAGAGAACTTCCGTCTGCACTGAGTCTTCTATGCTGGGTCTTAGGAGGAATTTAATCAGGAGAGGGCTGGGTGTTGATTTGTTTGCCATGGAAGCCAAACCGGCCAACTCATCTGCCCAGCTATTGTCTTCTCGACAGATTTGTTGAACTCGTATGGCATGGAATTTTTTGATCTGCTACCAGAGTTTGGTATTTGGCCATTCGGTCATCTTTGGCTTCGTATTCCCCAGACACTTGGTTTACGACGAGTTGGGAGTTGATGTAAACCATTAGCTTGGATGCATGCAGTTGGAGTGCACTTTTTAGTCCAGCTAGTAGGGCTTCATATTCGGTCTCATTGTTCGATACGAGAAGCCCCAGTGCGATGGAATGTTTAATGGTTAGTCCGTCTGGTGAGATCAATTACACCTAGCCCGGCTCCATGTCTATTGAAGTGTCGTTGACAAAAATTTTCCACATTTCACTGATAAAAAGCTTCTAACATTCTGCGGGGTTTTGTGACTTTTGAAGGATAAAGTATTCTAGGTTGCTCGGCTGCTCGGTTATTTCCGCGTCAAGCACGCCGTTGTTGTATGCAACTTGCATGGTTTTATCTCCCCTAGCAATGTGAAGTTAGATCCAACAGGTTGTCCTGTTATTCCCATATCCAGCAGCGCATTGCCAATTTGAGATTGCTCTCCAAGTGATGGATTTGTGCCTTGGTGTGCAATTTTTGCGTCGCCTTTCATGTTTGACTCGTTTGGAGGGTTGGCTTGGACCGGAGTGGGAGTTGGCTATGCAATTTCCGCAATGCCCATCTCCCTCATCCCGGTTGCGTCGGTAGGGTCCACCGGGTAAATCGAGTGAGTTCCCGGTGAAAATTCTACAATGAAGTTAGCCAAAGCTTGGGCCTTGATGGCGGTCCTTGGTTGAAACTTGATGTTGAACTACCCCAACTCGACCGCCCACTTCAAGATTTGACTGGAAAAGTCTGCTCGCTCGAACAGGCTTTCAAAGGAAACTCTGTCAGCACCACGATCGTATGTGCATGAAAGTAATGTGCCAACTTTCTAGAGGCCATCATTAGCGTTAAAGCGAGCTTCACCAACGGCAAGTATCTCTATTCTACCGGGAGTAAGGTCTTGCTGACATAAAAGATCAGTAAATGTTGTATATCTTCTGCTTGGACAAGCACCGTGCTGACAGCATGTTGAGAAACGGCCAGGTAAAAATAGAGCTCTTTACTTTGCTTCGGTGTAACAAGGAGCAGAATAGAGGATAAATACGTCTTTAGTTCGGCCAATGCCCTGTCACATTCTTCATCCCATGAGAACTTTGATTTCAAGGCTCAAAAGAAAGGACGGCAACGATCTGATGACCAGCTTATAAATCGGTTAAGCACGGCGACTATCTTGGCAGGATGTTGTACGTCTTTCGCTGATTTTGGCTGCTTCAAATCTTGTATGCCTTTAATTTAAGAAGGATCCACCTCAATCCCATGATTAGTGACCAAAAAACCCAAAAACTTCCCCGACCCCACACCGAAGGCGCACTTTGAAACGTTCAGATGTAACTTGTGTTGCTTGGGAATGGAGAACATCTCTGCCAAGTTGACCAAGTGGTCGGTCTCGCATTTGCTCTTCACGACCATGTCATCGATGTAGGCTTTCATCGTTCGGCCGAGCAAAGGAGCAAACATCTTCATGACCATCCTCTGAAAGGTTGCTCCAACATTCTTTAACCCGAAAGGCATAACTCTGTAATAGAACAATCCTCTTGGGGTCGTCAAAGAAGTGATTTCTTGGTCGAACTCATGCATGACAATCTGGTGGTAACCACGGTAGGTGTCCAGGAAACTGAGCCGGTTATGCCCGGCTATTAGGTCCACTAGTTGGTCGATTCTGGGCAAAGGAAAACTGTCTTTAAGGCAAGCTTGGTTGACCATTTTGTAATCGACACAAACTTGTCATTTTCCATTCTTCTTCGGCACAACGACCGTGTTGGAAACCCACAATGGGTAGTGTACTTCGCGGATAGCCCTCGCTTCGAGTAGGTTCTTCACCTCCTCCACTATTACCTCGGCGTGATGAAGCGCTGATCTTCGTGTTCTTTGAATGACCGGCCGGGCATCTGGAAAGACGTTCAGTTGGTGGCAAATGAAGTTTGGATTGACGCTAGACATATCGTAAGGCGTCCATGCGAATACTTCGATGTTTGCAACCAAAAAATTCACCATGTCTAATTATTCTTGGGCGGTCAGGCTGGATCTCAACAGAAAGAATTTTTCAGGATCACTCTCCTTGATCCTCACCTCTACCAAGTCTTTGACAACCTTTTCTTCGGCCCTGTTACCCACGTCGTCCAGGACACTTTGATCTTCCAGTCCTTCGATCATCTGCACAAAGCCTTTGGCAACCCGACTTTCGTTCACGGCCACGAAACACTACTTGGCTATTACTTGATCGCCCCAAACTTCTTCGATTATCCAAACGGCGGAGGGGAACCTCATGTCCTGGTAGTAGGTCAATGTCACCACTTACATGACATGAAGCCATCCTTTGCCTAAGATCAAGTTATATGTGGAGGGTACCTTCAACATCCAGAATTCCACTTACTTGACGACGGACCCTTCTTTAACTAGTAGGATGATCTTGCTTATTGGCCACTCTAGCTGTGAGTTGAAGCCAACCAGTGGTGAGGTTGACGGGGCCAAGTCCTTGTCGTTGAGCTTGAGTTGTTTAAAGGCATCGTAATACATTATTTCGATCAAGCTTCCTTGGTCGATCAAGTTGCGCCTAATGTCGAAGTCTTTCTGGCATAACGTGACCACCAGCGTATCGTTATGCGGTGTTTGAATGCACTTAAGATCCTTGCTCAAAAAGCTGAGCACATCTTTCACCTCGGTCTTGCCTTTCTTGACGGTTACTTAGACGGACAAAACTTCCCTCAAATGCTCTATTTTTTTTATCATTCCCCGTAGCTTGCATACCTGCGCCAGCTTGATGATCCCATGATCATGTGGATTACACCCTGGGGGGGGTACATCTAAAGCGGCCAAGCCGTTAAGTTCTACTTAGGTATAGGGCTGAGCAAGGAATCCGTAAAATTCGTAATCCGATCCAGTCCAGTCCAATCCGATAGGTTTGGATTGGTTTTTTGAATCCGTGGTTTGGTTCCGGATTGAAAATTTCAAAATCCGTATATCTAGAAATAATCTATATTTTTATACTATATACCTTCTCACACCATATAATTTCTTATCTGATATAAAAACTAAAATGTAACCTAATCCAGCCTCACTCATTCACGCCTCTTTCAGGTCTCTCTCACTCTCATCTTAGGTCTATCGATGGTGTCTCTCTCTCTTCTCTTTCTCATCTCAGACTGAGTTCTCTCTCACATTCTCATCCATCTCAGATCAGATCGGTGTGTTGCTGCTCGTCTCTCTCTGTCGGTGAGCTCTCTCTCTCTCTCTCTCGGTGACTATTTTTGTTCCTCTGTTCCCATGTTCCCAGATCATCCATCTCAGATTAGATCGATAGCTATAGCTGTTGTCTCCCTCTTTCGGTGAGCTCCTCTCTCTCTCTAACACTCTGAAATGGGTTTAATCTCAAAGAAAAAACATACACAATACATTGCTGTGATTTCATCTCAGATCGGTGGATTTAATCTCAAATTAATTGTTCATGTCATCTACAATGGATTCGGTAAATGTATGTAAGAGAATTTTTTTTTTTTCTATTTTTTTTTAAATTATGTTTTCTATTTTCATTTTATTTTTATACTTTTTTTTTCTTCCTGTTTTCTATTTCTATTTTCTGTTTTTATTTTATTTTTATTTTTTTTGATTTCATCTATGTTTTGTGTTGTTTGTTTTTTTTTTAAATGTAAGTAAAAAAAATTAATCCAGAGTGTATGTTTTTTCTTTTAATTCTGTATGTAAAAAAAGATTAGTACAATCAATTTATGTTTTCATCTTATTTTATTAAAAAAGATTACTAGGTGGAGAAGAAATATCTGAATGCAAAATAGAGTTAAAAAAGCAAAACTTCTCTCTTTTACATTACACCCCTCCAACTTAGCAGCTAAGCACATAATAGTAGTAGTCTCACCCTTCACACATACACACATACACACACACACAAAATTACCAAACTGTAAGAAAAAAAATTAATAAATTCTTCATAGCAAGAGGTATATTTTCATTTTGAAAATTAAAAAAAACAGAGAAAAAAGTAGAAAATAGAGTAGTAGAAGGTTGGAAACTAACCTCATCATCATCCTCCATACTTGTTTTCTCGCTTCTTAAAAGCTGATTTTAGAAACAACAAACAGGCAATTCCAAGCTGATTTTGAATTGATTGATTTGTTGAGAAATTGATAAGAAACAAACAAACAACACATTTACCGAATCAGAAAAAACAGAATTCATCTCTGTATATAGTGCTTTGTTGACTTTTAACCAGCTTCTAGTTTAACCCATTTTAAAACACATTATTTTTACAGGCTGTATTATTTTTTTTTTGATTTATTTATTTCTTTTATTTGATAGATGTCAAGTACCGAAGACACAAATGATGTAATTGACCTCTCTCAGTCTCAATCTGATAAAGAACATGATCCTCAGCCTGAAACTCCTTCAGGTTCAAAGGTATGCCCCTTTCCTCCTAAGCCAAAAGCTAGACAATATTCTGAAGTTCGGGAGCATTTTACCAAAATTTTTAAAGAAGGGAGTAAGACTGCTGCATGTGTTAAATGTAACCATTGTAAAGCTTCTTATGCTTGGATTAGTGCAAATGGAACTAGTACTTTGAGAAAACATATTGCAAATTGTCCTAAGTCCCCTCAGAATAAAGAAAATAAAAAACAAAAGACTTTGGCATTTCAATCTGTAACCGAAGGTGAAAAAACTCTTAGAGTTTGGAAATTTGATCAACAAGCATGTAGGGATTCACTTGTTAAAATGGCAATCACTGATGAGTTGCCATTTAGGTTTGTAGAGCGTAAAGGATTCCGTCAATTTTGTAGTGTAATGCAACCTCATTTCAAAAAGTTTTCACGCTTTACAGTAGCAAAGGATATTGTGGATTTATATTGTAGTGAGAAGAAAAAATTGAAAAATGTGTTGAAGAATGCAAACTATAGACTTTGTCTCACTACGGATTCATGGACATCTCTACAAAATGTTTCATACATGTGCCTAACAGCCCACTTTATTGATAAAGACTGGAATTTGCAAAAAAGAATTCTTAACTTTAGTGTGATTTCTAGTCACGAAGGGAAGGCAATTGGTAAGGCAGTGGAATCATGTTTAGTTGATTGGGGTATAGAGAAGATTAGTACAATCACTGTGGATAATGCAAGTGCAAATGATGTAGCTATTGCATATGGGAAAAGGAAGTTTTCAAAAAACATTGACTCTTTGATTTTAAGGGGTGAGTATTTGCATATGAGGTGTTGTGCCCATATAATTAATTTAATTGTCAAGGATGGGTTAAGTGAAATTAAAGATTCAATAACTCGAATTCGTGATGCGGTGAAGTATGTAAGGAGTTCTCCACAACGAGAGCAATTTTTCAGGACATGTGCTGAAACAGAGAGGGTAACATGTAAAAGCTTGTTGTGTCTAGATGTTCAAACTAGGTGGAACTCCACATATCTAATGCTAGATGTTGCAACAAAGTTTCAAAAAGTATTTGAGAGATTAGAGGATGAGGACCCACATTTCAAACTAGAACTTAATCATGGACCTCCTACCTCTCAAGATTGGGAAGATGCTCATGTTTTTACACAATTTTTGCAAAAGTTTTATGATGCAACTGTTCGCTTGTCTGGTTCTTTGTATGTCACTTCCAACTTGTACTTCACTGAAGTTTGTGCTATAGAAAGTGCCTTAACTGAATGGGGAAAGAGTTTAGATCCTTCTTTGAAAGCCATGGCAATAAAAATGAAGACTAAATTTGACAAGTATTGGGAAAAAATTGAAAAAATAAATATGATGTTATTGATTGCTGTTGTGTTAGATCCTCGTTATAAGTTGAAGTATGTGAGGTTTGTTATTTTGAAGTTTATTAACCTGCCATGGTGAGTGAGCTCACTCAAAAAGTAAGAAAGACTTTGAATAACATTTTTGATGAGTATAAACAGTTTGAGACAGTTGCTTCATCTTCCAATGAAATGGTTCATGAGGTAGACATTGTTGATCAAGTAAACATTGGTGCAAGTGAGCACTAAGTGTCTCTTATGACAAAATTTCAAAAGCTTTTGGAGGAAGAAGAAGGTGATGGAGGAAAGTCAGAAGTAGATAGGTATTTGGAAGAATCTTGTGAAAAGGAAGTTGTAAACTTTGACATCTTAAGTTGGTGGAAGACAAATTCTTCAAGATATAAAATTCTTTCTCAAGTTGCTAGGGATATTTTGGCCATTCCTGTCTCTACTATTGCTTCTAAGTCTACTTTCAGCACAGGAGGTCGTATCCTTGACCAATTTCGTAGTTCTCTTACTCCAAAACTTGTTGAAAGTTTAATTTGTACACAAGATTGGTTACGTGCTTCGCCATTGCCACTTCAGATGGAAGAAAACTTTGCAGATATGGAGGACATAGAAAGAGGTAATAGAATTCTAATATTCAATTAATCATTTAAATTTCATTCATGTATTGTGTTATTTTTTACTTTAAACTGAAATTAATTTTTTTGCAGCTCTAACCAATGTTAACATAGCTGCTGGAAAGTGATTTGGTCTGCTGGAAATCACCTATTACTGCTGCTGTTGTGCTGCTGCTGCCACTGCGCTGTTGTGGTGCTTTTGTTTATCATCCTTAAGCTGTGCTGCTGTCAACATGCCTTTGTTTGTTTATTTGTTTTTGTCTAAAACTACTTTATATCTGTTTGCTTAGAATTTGTGGAAAAGGGAAAATGTCTACTACTATTGAATTTGGTTGTTGTTATCTACTATTGTTGATGTGTGTTTGCTTGGAATGGATGATGTTTGCTTAGAATGAAGGTTGTTCGCTCCAGTTTAGATGCTATTGGAATAGATGTTGTTTATTGGAATGGAAATGCTATTGGAATGGATGTTTACTTATATTGTTTACAGGTTTTCAGCAGCTATGTTGCTATTGGAATAGAAATGCTATTGGAATGGATGTTTACTTATGTTGCTATTGGAATGGAAATGCGATTGGAATGGATGTTTACTTATATTGTTTACAGGTTTTCAACAGGTTTTCAGCAGCTATGTTGCAATTGGAATGGAAATGCTATTGGAATGGATGTTGTTTATTTATTTTGTTTACAGGCTGCTATTGGAATGGATGTTGTTTAATTAATAATTATATTGTTTACAGGTTTTCAGCAGCTATGTTACTATTGGAATGGAAATGTAATGTCTATATTTTTTTTGTTATTTAATTATTTAAATCCGTGGTCTTAAACCGATCCAATCCGTGTTTCAACGGATTGGTTCGAATTGGTTCCACCATTTAAACGGATTGGATTGGTTTTAATTTTTTAGGAACCGTAGACAATGGATTGGTCCTAGTTTTCTCCCAATCCGGACCAATCCGGTCCATGCTCACCCCTACTTAGGTATAGGGCGCAACCTTGGCACCTCTATCAATGTAGCAATCTAGGTGGTCGGCTACCACTAATTCCTCTAGATACTGCTTCAATATGACACAATCTTCTATGCGGTGACCACGCTCATCATGATAGGTGTAGCGATATCTCGGATTGAAACCTCTTTGTGTATCACCCAACTTAGCCGGGAACCGGACATATGCCTCATCGCGGATCTCGCTAAGTATGCAGTATACTGGAATCTTTAAAACCGTGGTGATGCCCGTTCGGGCGTTCAACATTCTCTTTGCATCTTTCGCGGTATCGCGTAGGTAGTCAGCTTGGTCATTGTGACTACCCTTACCTCGATTGTTGTGATCAATACCGCGGTTTGATTTTCTTTTGCAGTTGTTCGGACGGTTTGCCTCATGTCCGACTGCGTGAACCTTCTTGGCCACCCACTTGTCCGTCGCTACTGGATTCACCTTCGCGATAGCTATGGTCGCATCATTCTCAACTCAGATGTGCTCATTGATACGCTGCATTAACAATTCCCTCGTAGCCAGTTAACTCATAGTAAGCGAGTCCTGTAGTTTATGTCCGACCGGGAGATCGCGCTTGTATTGGGTGATTGCCTAGTTGGTCGGGCAATCGAGAATTTCGTTGAATGTTTCAAAGTACTTGGCGTTGTACGCCTTGGGTGAGTCACCCGATTCCATCTTGATGCCCAGTAAGTGGTCGACTTTTTTGGACATTTTGGTGTTGGTTTTGAATTGGGTCACAAACGCCTCCGCCAACTACTGCTAACTCTCGATACTTTCCTCCGGCAGCCTTTCGAACCACTTCAAGCCCAACTCATCCAAACTTGATGGGAAAATAAGGCACATAAGGGCGTTATTTCGCCTATAGCCAACCATGACCTGTTGAAAGTGGCTTACGAGCATATATGGATTAATTTTTTCATCGTAGAGCGTAAACTTGGGCTGGTGGAAGCTCGCAGAGAGCGGCGTGGTTTCTATCTCAAGGAAGAAAGGGGTGGCGCTTAATCTCACCAGGTCTTTATCCAAAGGGACATGTACAGCTGGGTGTGGTGGCGGCATTACGACTTCTTCACTGGCGCGACCTCCGTGGGACAACCGCTGCAATGCTAGCACCCTGAGCGCCTTTCACCGGCGCGCTCGTTCTTCAAAGACGTCCCTCAAGTTCTCTGAACGGGTGGAGTAGGAGTATCTCGATATTGTCAATGAACGTGAGAGACGGTATCTGTTATCTCGTGCACAAGACTTCTCTGCTGGCGGGTCAGAGTCACCAACCCCATAGTTTCTGGTGATGGAAAGGGAATGCGTCCTCTGTTAGCTCTGGCTACCTGAGTGACGGAACAGGGTGAGCTCACTGTGGTTATCCACTCCAGCAACGCTCTTCCCTTTGACTTGCCGCTTCAGCGCCTTCATCTTTGCTGCCATCCTCCGAATGATGGTATCTTGGTTTCTCAACTTATGTTCTAGGCGCTGAGAGTGTGACTTTCTTCACCGTCGGTGCCTATCTGGGCTCTAAGAGTGGTCTGTGCTCCTTGTATGTACGCTTATCTTGCGCGTCTCTAGAGGGCCCTCTGGAGGAAGTCTCCAAGCCCGCCATGGTCGGAACAGCAGGAGGGCCATCTCTTCTCCGAACTGACTCAGGGGTGACGCCATCGACGACGGATTGTGGTGTTTCGTCGTTGTAAGCCATGAAGAGTGATCGGACAAGCTTGGAGGACAAGGTTTTGTCTGTCGAAAAATTTCCACAGACGCTGCCAATTGTACGGGGAGGAAATATTTGTCACTTTCCGAGCTATGCTTAGCGCGGTGTCACGCCTTCATTCTAGGACCGTGCTGATTGTTTGGTCTTGCCAATAATTCCTTATCGTAGGCTCAACTGAGCTCCACAATTGTGATCGAGCTTCCACTTGGTCGAGTTCGGTCTTCTGAGGACAAATCCCGTCCAACTTAGCAGATCGCACAACCCCACCGGGTTAGTGGTTCAAAGTTGTCCCAACTTGACCAGATTAAATCTTCCATTTGACGCGCACCCAACACCTGACCAAGTAAAGACCCCGGACTCGAGCCCAAAGTAGCTCGGCCAATTATTAAGTCATAAATCTCCCTCTCATTTTTGATAAAAGAAAATAATATTTTTATCATTTTATTTCATTATTTATATGTATTCACACAACATTAATTCTTTTTATAAAACAAATAATAAAATCCATCCTAACACATAGAAAGCCACAAGTAAAATATTGCTAAAAGAAATATTGAAAATGGATGTTTAGGCCCATTTGGAGATATATTATTGTAACTTAAAAATTAAAAACTATTACAAGTTTATCACATTATTTCTTTTATATTTTTACATGTTTTTTTTTATTATAAAACATTTAAAAATTTAAAAATCAACTAAAATAACTAATTATCATTAAAAAAACTAAAATAACTAATTCAGGTCCCGTTTGTTTTCAGAGGTAGAAAGAGGGAATTGATAGTGAGGGGATTAATAAAACAACAATGATTCATCCCCCCTTTTCCCTCACCCCCTTTGACCCCCCCTCTCTCTCATTAGTTACTTTTTCTTTTTTTTTTCTTTTTTTTCCTGCTCCTCCAATCACCCCCCGCCACGTGGCAAAGGGGGTAAGGGGGTGACCCCCAAAAGGGGGTCCCAAGCATTATTCTTAATAAAATTGTGCTTGTTTTCATAGTAAGGGGATTAGTAAAATTGTGTTTGTTTTCATAGTGAGGGGATTAGTAAAATTATGTTTATTTTGTTAGTGAAGGAATTGATAGTGATGAGATTGTTAAATTATTTTTATACAAAATAACAAAACTAATAAATGATGATTTTTACTTAACAAAAAATATAAAAACATTAAACATTAATGTTTACAAAAAAAATGCCCAATAAGTAAAAAAATAAAAAAAAAATAAAATTCAGTTGACCGGTTAATCGGCGGGTTGACCGGTCGGACGTCCCAGCGAACGTCCAGCAACTCACTAAACCAACAGAGTATTTTTGTAATACCACCTTTTCGCCGGACTATCAATCCGCTCGCCCAAGACCCATCCTAGTTCGAACGGACTACCAATTCGAAGGCTACAAACAAAACAAATATCAATTACATGCACTGTTCATCCATCACAATTTACTCCGGACTGTGATGGTGCCCAAACAAACGGGACCTCATACACTTTAATTGTTGTGGGTCTATGTACAATGTGGTAAATAAATACAATACAAATAAAAATTAGAAAGAAACAAAAAGTGTGAAAATCAAAAGTCAAGCAGCACTTGTTGCTTGTTACTTCCGCCTCTGCTGCAACATTTTTCATTTTCTGAATAAAAATATTTCAAAAAATTTATAAATTTATATTAATGACCACACATATTTGGAGGTTTTTTTTAATATTCTAAAAATTCAAATTATTTATCCAAGTACTCATTCAGTTGTCAAACTATTTACTAAATTAATCTATTTTTAAAAAAAAAAACATAAATTAAAAAATATGATTTTATTATGAAATCATATTTAAAATGTAATTTCATAATAAAAATCACATATTAAAGATACAATTTTAGTCTCGTTTGAAAAGTAGGTTGAGACTTTAATCCACTAGAAGATAAAAGTTAAAAAGTCAATAAAAGAAAATATCATATTTAAACCATAATTATTTTACTTTTTCTCTCACAAAATTACAAAAAAAAAATTTTAAAAATTCCCAAACAAAATTTTTTGAGAAAATTAGTCTAAAATCCTTTTCCTATTTTTAATAATGAGAGAGGTCCACAATATTATTTTGTAATGTCTTAGGTCCTTCTATTTCCACAATAACAGACTCGTTCTTTCCTTTACCTTCTCTCTCTCTCTCTCTCTTCATTTTTTTTTGCTACACGAAGCTTCTAGAATTACCAGAAAAATGCTCACACCTTTCGCACCGCACTTCTCTCTCTAATCTTCAACATCCATCAGATTTGCTTCGATTCCTTCATCTACGCACTTGTCGATTTGGTATGACTTTTCTTTCTATTCATTTAATTTTTTTTTTTTTTTTTTTTTTTTGAAGTTGTGGATTTCGTTTGAACCTTGGCTTATTTTCGTTTTGATTAGGTGGATCGCGATGGCTCCGCCTCCGGGAGAGCAAAATGATGGAGACTCAATTGCCGGCGATACATCCAGATCTCTTCTGACGCCGTTTCTAACCAAAACGTACCAGTTCGTCGATGATAGCACCGTCGATGACGTGAACTCTACCTCCATCGCCAACAAGGAAGCAGATGAGTAGTGGTGGGAGGGTGATGAGTGAGTTCACGTATTGATTGTAAGAGTTGTTACTGAGAGTTGAGAGAGTAACTAAGATTTGGGAACCAAATAGAAGTCAACCATTAGATATGGATTACAAAGAGGAAATGGGTTAAATTAGAAAAGAGATTGTCAATTTCCATGGTTTTAATGAATTATAGCAATATAAACTACACAGGTACTCTTTGATGTTCAATTCTTCCCAAATTTGTGAAATCTATTGTGGGATCATATTTGGTAGTTTGACCAAAGCAAGTTGATACTGTACTTGTTTGAGAACTGGTTTGATGGATGGAACTAGTAGAAAACGCAATTTTCTCTGGTTTGATCAAAATACAGAGAAAATTGTAAGCAAATTAGAGAAATTTGTGAACATATCAAAGAAATTTCAAACCAGAGAAATTCTCTGGCCTTCCTAGAATTTCTTTGGAGAGAAATTATCTGAAAAGTTTAGAGAAATTCTATGGATCAAATTTTCTCCGGGGTAAAATCAGAAAAGAGATTGTCAATTTCCATGGTGAAATGGTGCTTTTAATGAACTACAACAATATAAGCTACACATGTACTCATTGATGTTCAATTCTTCCCAAATTTGTGAAATCTGTTATGAGATCATATTTGATAGTTTGAGCAAATTAAGTTGATACTGTACTTGTTTAAGAACTGGTTTGATGGATAGAATTAGTGGAAAACACAATTTTCTCTAAGTTGATCAAAACACAGAAAAAATTGTAAGTAAATCAGAGAAAATTGAGCAACCTAGAGAAATTTTGAACATATCAGAGAAATTTCAACCAGAGAAATTCTCTAAATCGAATTTTTTTCTAGATTGAATTTTCTTTGGAAAGTCCAGAGAATTTCTCTTGATCAAATTTTCTCTAGATTGAATTTTTTCTGGAAAGTCCAGAGAAATTCTCTGAATTGAATTTTCTCTAGATCGATGTTGAGGGACCTTAGACATTATGAAAATATTGGGTGTCCTTTATGCTATAAAATCTGTTGTGAGATCACATTTGATAGTTTGAGCAAAGTAAGTTGATATTGTACTTGTTTAAGAACTGGTTTGATGGATAGAATTAGTGGAAAACACAATTTTATCTGGGTTGATCAAAACATAGAGAAAATTGTAAGTAAATTAGAAAAAATTGAGCAAATTAGAGAAATTTTGAACATATCAGAGAAATTTCAAACCAGACAAATTCTCTAAATCGAATTTTCTCTATATTGAATTTTCTTTGGAAAGTCCAAAGAAGTTCTCTAGATTAAATTTTTTCTAAAAAGTCAGAGAAATTATCTGAATTGAATTTTCTCTAGATCGATGTTGAGGGACCTTAGACATTATGAAAATATTAGGTGTTTTTTATGCTATAAAATCTTAATACCAAGTACCTTAAAAAAAATTCCAATCTTTTTTAGTTTAATTAAAATAATCAAAAAATAAAAAAACCAGATTAAAAAAATTATTCCCAAACCAAGGCTTTTATATAACATGAACCAACAATGACTTATTTTGAGAAGTAAGTTAAAAATTAAATTTTAAATTTTTTTATAATTTTTTTTAAAAATATATAAAAAAGAAAAAATTAATCAATGTGTTTGGTTTTAATTTTCTAAATTCAGTTTTCTAGAAATTATTTAGGTTCCGTTTAGTAACATTTACGTTTTCAGTTTTCTGTTTATATTTACAAAAATTTTAAAAACTCAAATAAAAACTTGTTTGGTAAAATTTTTGATTTATAAATCAGTGGTCTTAGTTTATAAATTTGGCCAAAAAATGAAAAAACAAAAAATGTGTTTCTGTTTTGAGTTTTGAGTTTTTTTTTTTTTTACCACCCAACACTAGCCACCACTCGCTACCATTTTCTACCACTGTCTTCCGCCACCACCACCCACCCACCAACCACCCGCCACCACCACCCACTACCCACTTGCCACCCACTCGCCACTACCACCCACCCCTCGCCACCACCACCACCACCGCCGCCACCACCACCCATCTGCCATCTACCCGCCACCACCCACCAGCCGCCACTACCATCCACCGCCTGTCACCACCACCCGCCACTCACTACCCACCTGCAACCACCATCCACCACTAGCCACCCACCGCCACCAGCCACCTGCCACCCACCCGCCAGCACCACCAACCACCCACCACCACCACTACCACCACCACCCACCCACCCACCACCACCACCACCACCACCACCACCCGTCACCTACTTGCCACCACCACTCACCACCCATCTGCTACCACCAGCCACTTGCCACCCACCCGTCACCACCACCAACCACCCACCACCACCACCACCCACTAACTACCACCTGCCACCGTCACCGACCCACCTACCACCACCACCCGCCATTCACCACCCACCTGCCACCACCACCCACCGCCAATCACTCGCTACCACCACCACCACTACCCACTCACTACCACCCGTCACCGTCACCCACCATCACCACCCGTCACCTACCCGCCACCACCTGTCATCCGCCACCCACCTGCCACCACCACCCACTCGCCACCACCTGCCATCCGCCACCCACCACCACTCACCACCCGCCACCACCACCACCACCACCACCACCACCACCCACTTGCTACCACCTACCATCCGCCGCCACCCGCAACCCGCCACCCGTCATCCGCCACGCACGTGCCACCACCACCCGCCATCCGCCACCACCACCACCCACTCGCTACCACCCACTACCCGCTACTGTTACCCACCCAACCACCCACTCACCCACCACCACCCACCCGCCACAACCCACCACCCACCACCACCAGCTACCCACCACCCACCGTCACCACTTTCCACCACCGTTTTCCGCCGCTACTTGCCACCACTTGCCATTTCTCACTATTTTTTATATTTTTAAATTTTTTAAAACATTTTGTCAGTTATCAAACGCATTGTAGTTTATGTTTTTCTAAAAATAAACAAAAATCAGTTTATAAAATTTTTGTAAATATAAACTGAAAACGTAAACGTTACCAAGCACACTCTTAGTTTTATATTTTGAGTTTTTGTTTTTCGTATTTTTTTTTAGTGAATATTTTTAAACTTTTACATAATTTTTTTTTTTAACTTTTTAGATGCACCTTAGATGTATCTAAATAGTAAAATATTTTTAAAAATTAATAAATATACAAAAATATAAAAAAATGTATTGACTTTTTGTATTTTTTAAAATATTTTGGTATTTCGTGAATTTTTGAAAGATTTTTTTATAAATATTATATTTTTTTAAGTATATTTATATTAAGTGTGTTTAAAAGTTTTAAAAATTATTTAAAATATTAAAAAAATTCAATAAAAATAATAAAAAAATTTCTAAAAATAAATTTTAAAAATTGAAATTGAAATGAGGGATTGTTTGAGATGATCTAAATAAGTGTACTTTTTTACGTTTTATGAAATATGAGTTGGGTATAGGTTGAATTTTAAGTGATGTGATAAAAAAATGATGTGACTTAAATAAAATGATGTAATTTAAATAAGATAGTGATTTCTTAACTTTTTTTAATTTTTTTTAATTTAGGACAAACAAGACTTGTGACTTGAAAAAACGAATTTCATATTGAACAAATTTTCAAAACCTCTTAACGCTTCAAAGCTTCCCAACCTCCGTTTGGCAGGTTGGTTTTCTAATTTTTTTCTCATTTTTTTTCACTAAATGATAAAAGCTTTACAAAATTAAAAACAACACATTCAAATAAAATATCATATCTAATGTCATAATCATTTCATTTTTTCTCTCACAAACATCACATCCACCCACAAAAAAATCAAACTATCTTCTCAAACATTAAAATTTTTTTATCCAATAATACATTACAACTAAAAAAACCTACATAAAAATCCACTTCTTAAACACCCACTAAATTTTTTTCTCAAATCAAACTTTTCAACCTCAAATTAAAATAATTAAAAAAAAACACTAAAAAGTCAAAAAAATCAATCCACCGCCGAGCTCAAATCCGGTTTTGAAAGTTCAAAATCTCACCTTGTATTGCGTCTACACAACAGTCTCACACTAATCATGTCACCTCAAGCACAATAATTCATGTTCTCCCTCTCTCTCTCACTTCTTGTCGCTTTCTCTTTCCATGCCCCTTCTCTTCGACCAACCTCTGTAAATCTCGCTCAGAGAATCGAAAGCAGAGCTTCTCTGAATAACCAAATCTCTTTCCTTCATATATATACTTTATCATCATCATCTTTCTCTCTCTAGAAATTGCATTTGGGTCTCACACAAAACCTCCATTGATGGAATCCTCATCACCAATCTCAATCCAACAGACTCTCCACCAAGACCCAAATCCCGAATCCTCCCCAAAACCACTTCCCTACAAGAAAAGCTTCGTCACTTCTCTAATGGAGGCCGCTACACTCCGAACCCCCTCGTTCCGTGAAGACTCTTATTTTGTTTCCCACCTCAAATCCTCCGAACGCAAAGCTCTCCAAGAGCTTAAAGACAAGCTCATGGCTTCTCATGGTCCAGACTCCATGTGGGCCATCTCTCTCCTCTCCAATGACGACAAATCAGATGTGATTCTCCTCAAATTTCTCCGAGCCAGAGACTTCCGAGTCACTGACTCGCTCCAAATGCTTCTCAAGTGCCTCCAATGGCGAAAAGACTTCGGAGCCGACACCATTTTAGACGAAGATTTGGGGTTCAAAGAGCTTGAAGGTGTTGTGGCTTATATGCACGGTTTTGACAGAGAAGGACACCCAGTTTGTTACAATGCTTATGGGGTTTTCAAAGATAAGGACATGTATGACAGGATATTTGGGGACGATGAGAAGCTCCAGAAGTTTCTTCGATGGAGGGTTCAAGTTCTTGAAAGAGGGATTAAGCTTCTGCATTTCAAACCTGGTGGGATTAACTCGATTATTCAAGTCACTGATCTTAAAGACATGCCTAAAAGAGAGCTCAGAGTTGCTTCCAATCACATTCTCTCTCTGTTTCAAGATAATTACCCTGAAATGGTCGCTCGTAAGGTAAAAATCGCATTTTTAAAAGTGTTTTCTGTGTTTTTCATGCTGGGTTTTTGGATTTTGATGGTTTTGTTTTCTGTTTTTTATTTTTTCTTTTTCTTTTTCTTTTTTTGTGGGTATGTATTACCATCAAATGGTCGCCCGTAAGGTAAAAATCACATTTTTGAAATTGTTTTGTGTGTTTCCGAAACTGGTTTTTTGGATTTTGATGGTTTTGTTTTTGGGTTTTTTGTGTGGGTGTGTATTACCATTAAGTGGTCGCTCGTAAGGTAAAAATCACAATTTGAAAAGTGTTTTGTGTTTTTGAAACTGGGTTTTTGGATTTTGATGTTTTTATTTTCTGGGTTTGTACAGATATTCATCAATGTACCATGGTACTTCAGTGTGTTGTATTCAATGTTCAGTCCGTTCCTGACTCAACGAACTAAGAGCAAGTTCGTGATCTCTAAGGAAGGGAATGCTGCAGAGACATTATACAAGTTAGTACAGCTCTGTTCCTGATTTGGGTTTTTAATTTGATCTGTTAAATCATAAATGCTCGTATGTTGTTTCATTGTTTGCCTGTTATC
Source organism: Camellia granthamiana (assembly GCA_036172215.1). Lineage (NCBI taxonomy): Eukaryota > Viridiplantae > Streptophyta > Magnoliopsida > Ericales > Theaceae > Camellia > Camellia granthamiana. Next base: position 26,959,585 of record CM069912.1, on the reverse strand, counting down.
TTCTATTTATAGTATCAAGTTATGAATGTTTCAATTGCTTCATTACAGAGTTGTTTGTTTGTTACTACTCTTTAGAGATCTGGTCTGTTGACTATTGCTCTTTATGGTCTCTTTGGTTGTGTTTTTGTTTTCTGTTTTCATTTTTGAAATCACATTCCCTTTTTATTTTTGGGGGGTCTGTGCAATTTGTGTATGCTGTTTTTCCTTTCCTTTCTTATATCGGTGTTTGGGATTTTGTTTTGTTTTTCATCAAATTTCATGAAAAACAGAGTAAGAATGGGCAGACGTTCTTATATTCTCTTAATGGTCCATTTGATATGAACACAAAATTGTTTCTTTGTTATTTTGTTTTTGGGATTTTGTTTTCTTCTTCGGATTAGTTAATTGAATTTGGTTTTGTTCTGCGATCAGGTTTATTAGGCCAGAGGATGTTCCAGTTCAATATGGTGGATTGAGTCGACCCAGTGATCTGCAGAACGGTCCACCAAAACCAGCCTCCGAGTTCACTGTAAAAGGGGGGGAGAAAGTGAACATACAAATTGAGGGCATTGAGGTTCATTTGCAATTAGTTTTTGTTATGAATGTCTATTTTAAAAGTCTAATTACTTTACTTTCCGTTAATCGTCATCTAACTCGAGCATCTTTGTGTAGAATTCACTCCGACTTTACTTTATAATTACTAGAAGTCGATTGCCTGTGAGAAATTGAAGGTTGTATCCGTCATAGGGAAAAGAAGAAAGAAATTGGACGGAGATGGATTACGTAGGGGCAATTTAGGAGGTGTCAACTCGAATTTGAGCCGGCACCTCACTAGTATCTAAGTTTGTGCTTTATGTAATAGAATAAATGTCAAGGTGTCAAAAATAATTGTTGAGCGTATGATGCATTCATGGTTATTTATATGGTGCTACTTAATAGTTAATACCTTGATTTATTTGGGTATGAGTAAATTTTACTATTTAAAACTAGGCCGGGTTTGAACCTCAGTGCAGTAACTTGGTACAAATTATGTCAAGGCTAGGTTTTTATCCAGTAGAGCCCTCTCGGTCCCCATCAAATGGGAACTAAAATTAGGTGTAGTTGTAGGGTTTAGGGTTTAGAAAATTGTACAAAAATGATAGTGTTGGGATTTTGAAATGTGTGAGAATCAAAATTTTATTCTATGACCCACAACACCAAGGTTAAATGGGCATTCAAATTATGCCCATTTTATAAGATATTCTTTGTAGGTAGCTTTTTTGTTGGCTAGACTTAGACATCGTGTCTTCCCAAAAAATACCTGTTGATCATGTGTTGCATCTACCTGTTGATCATGTGTTGCATCTAATACGTGTTTAATTATGTAATGTTGCTTAATGTGTTTGCGAACGCCATGCTTTATTACGAAATTAGTAAATTCTTACTAGTTTAATTGTTGAAATATATCATTCTTGTCTAATTTGGGGTTGATTAATTAGGCTGGTGCAACAATAACATGGGACATTGTGGTGGGAGGATGGGATTTGGACTATAGTGCCGAGTTTGTGCCAATTGCGGAAGGGAGCTACACCATTGCAGTTGAGAAGTCGAGGAGGATTGCGGCCACAGAAGAAGCGATTCACAACTCATTTACAGCTAGAGAAGCGGGCAAAATGGTGTTTTCTGTTGATAACACTGCCTCCCGGAAAAGAAAATTTGCTGCCTACCGATATGTAGTCCGGAAATCCACAGCCATCTTAGCTTAATTAAATGAAGTGACTGTTTTTGCTTTGTTTTGTTTTTTTTTTTTTCAACTTTTGCTTTGTTGGTCTTTTTGTTGAGGATTTATAGTTCATGTTTGTGGACTTGTTATATCTACTCGATGATAGTACTAGTATTACTATTATGTATAAAAATGGTGTTTGCTTAATATAGAAGAAAAGCTGTGCAACTTTGCTTGTACTTTGTTCATACATTTGTCTTGTGGTACCACCACAAGACTTTCGCTTTTGTTTGGTAGTCTTTGGTGTTTTATTTTTGAATTTTTTTTCAAAAATTGTTCATTGTTAGTGAGCCCCACGAAGTTGTACCTCAAGACACATTGGTGAGCCCCTATCACTTTTATGATTCGAATGTAATTGAATAAAATTAGCCCAACTCCTATGATTCGGAATTGTTTTCATAGGAGTTGGGCTAATTTTTATTTAAAGGCTAATTTTAAATAAAACAATTCCGAATCATTGGAGTTGGGCTAATTTTATTCAATTACATTCGAATCATAAAAGTGAGTTGGGCTAATTTTTATTTACAGGCGGTAAGATGTTAGTGGCGTGGTGTTTTGTGTAAAATTTAATAAATATTTTTTTAAAAAAAGCTGGTTAAAATAAGAAAAAAAATTCATTATTTTTTAGTTTTTAGGGGATTTATTTCATTTATTTTTATGTTTTTAAACAGCCTTGTAGTCTAGAACTAAGATCTAAAAGTGACTTTCTTTTATTTATTTATTTCTATTTCAAATCACTATAAAAAGAAGAAAAGTAACATAAAAAAAAGGGTTAATTACACTAATAGTTCCTATAGTTTGGGACTTGTGTCACTTTGGTCTCTGACTTTTCAATTGTAACACATTTGACCCTGAATTTTGAATCTTGTTTCAAATAAGGACAATTGAAAATATTATTAGATTTTTCAAGGGTAAAATTGTCAATTTGATAAAATATAAACTGATTTGACAAAAATAAATGTCAAAAAAATATTTTTAATTTTTTTAAAATTATTTTTACCCACCAATGATAAAATTATGTAAAATTAATAAAAATTACATGATTAATTTTTTAAAATTAATTTTACATGATCATCATCCAAACACATAATAAAAATTAATTTGGTAAAAAAAATAAATGTCTAAAAGATTTATCAATTTTACATAATTTTATTTTTAGTAGGTAGAAATAATTTTTAAAAATTCAAAAATATTTGTTTGACATTTATTTTTGTCAAATTAGTTTATATTTTATCAAATTGACAATTTTATCCTTGAAAAATCTAATTATATATTCAATTGTCCTTATTTGAAACAAGATTCAAAATTCAGGGTCAAATGTGTTACAATTGAAAAGTCAGGGACCAAAGTGACACAAGCCCCAAACTATAGGGACTATTTGTGTAATTTGCCCTAAAAAAAAAGTAATTATCAAATACCAGCTTAATAACTTCGCACGGTTGGCTTGGGAATTGGATTGGTGTTTTGATTTTTTGGTTTTTTTAATTATTTTAGTCTGGGTTAAAAAATTTCGTTTGTGAAGAATTTTTTTCGATTTTTTTAGTTTTTTTTGTGAGAATATGAATGTAATGATTATGAGTTAGATATGATATTTTATCTTATTAAATTAAAAAAATAATTTTATTTTTTATGATTATCCGAGTGAGAGAGAGAGCAGTTTGTGTGTTGTGTCTGGGTGTGAAAGAGAAGAATTGTGGGGAGGTTCATTTCACGTTTTTCTCTTGTTTGGTTACTCTGATTTTGGGCTACCACTTTTCGGGGTATGGGAAAAAGATGAAAGCGAAAAGTGCGGGAAATTGACTGGTCTCTGAAAGTGGGTTTTCTGGGAAAACTTTGGATGATAGTTTTTGAAACTAGTCACGGGCCAAAGCGTGCTCTGATGGTGAAATTTTTTTTTGACATAGATAGCGTGTTGTCAAATGTATGATCTGAACTATTTTGATTTCCTCTGTTTTTTCTCTGTATCCTCTGTTTCTTTGTGTACGGATATATTAATATTATGCTCTGCTAATCTTGAGATTGTAGTGAATGTCTGGTAGTATACTCTTCAAATAATCATTCAAAATTCAACTTTTGTAATGAGATCATAAAAAATAATTTTTTTTGTGAATTTTGGTGTAAATGGGCTGTCTTTGACTAGATTAAAAAAAAAATTAGTTACTAATCCAACTTTTACATTAACCAAAAAAATTTTTTTTTTATGCTCTGCCATTTTTTAAATTTTTTTCTTGGTAGCATTTTTTTTTACCTAATGCAATTCTTATATTGTAGTGGCCCCCCTAGGGATTAGAGATAGTGCTTTCTGCTTTCTGTGTTTGCTTGATGATCTGAAAATGGCAGTCAAGTCTGCAAGCAAACCTGTAGTGGCTAAAATAATGCATTGTATACAGGCCATACTAGGTTGTATTTCAAACTTCAAAACAATATCACCCAAAAAAATATTCTTTATTTTGTTTTTTTTTTAATTAATTTTGTTTAAAAAATATTCATCCACAATTTTTTCTGTTAAATTCCCCTAAATGACTTGGTAAGAAAAGTTTAAAAAATTGATCAACATTTAAATATTTTTTTTAAAACTCTCGTTATATACATTTTGTTTTGTCATCTCATTAGGGAGATTATGGAAGGAATAAATTATGTGAACGTAACACTATTGATTTTATTATTTTGGGAGAAGTGAGGGGTTTGACATGATCCAAATAAATATATTAGAGGTCTCAAAAAAAAATATTAAATATTTTATATAATATTTAAGTCTCACACAGTGTGAGTTTTATATTTATATGAATATTGTGTAAAAATTTTGTTGTTTTATATTTTTTAAGAATTCCTAGCATTACTATAGCTAGAAAACAATTGAAAATAGCTTCATCAGTTCATTTGGGTCTCATTTTGATCAGTTAATTTTTTAGAATTTTGTGGGTTCATAATTAAATGAAGGGCAAATTACACTAATAGTCCCTATAATTTGGGGCTTATATCACTTTAGTCTTTAATTTTTCAATTGTGACACATTTGATCTTGAATTTTGAATCTTGTTCCAAATAAGGACAATTGAACATATCATTGCTTAATTTCAAGGACAAAATTGTCAATTTGATAAAATATAAACTAATTTGACAAAAATAAATGTCAAAAAAATATTTTAAAAATTATTTCTACCCACCAAAAATAAAATTATGTAAAATTGATAAAAATTAATTTTACATGATCATCATCCAAATATATAATAAAAATTAATTTGGTAAAAAAAAAAATGTCTAAAAGATTTATTAATTTTATATAATTTTATCTTTAGTAGCTAGAAATAATTTTTTGACATTTATTTTTGTCAAATTAATTTATATTTTATCAAATTGATGATCTTGCCCTTAAAAAATCCAATAGTATCTACAATTGTTCTTATTTGGAACAAGATTCAAAATTCAGGGTTAAATGTGTCGCAATTGAAAAGTCGGGAACCAAAATGACACAAGTCCTAAATTATAGGGACTATTAGTGTAATTCACCCTTAAATGAATGTTGTATTTTTAAATTTATATTTACTTTTTTAAGACAAATATTAAGTGACTGAAAAATCAGATTAATTGATGATTTACATTTGGAATCCTAGAAATTAACCTATCAGATTATTAAAATAGAAAATAGAATCAGTAATGAGCTCATTGGTCTGGACTGGGCCAGTCCAATCTACATGGCGGACTAGATACAAGCTTAGCCCAACGGAATTTTTACTAAACTCATGTGATTTGTATTTTATTTCTCAAAAATTATGTTGTGTTTGTGAATTCATGTTTTCAACCAAAAAGTTATTTCAACTTATATATTGACTTATTTTTTAATTTATATTTATTTTTAATGAATATTTTAATTTGAAGTCTATATAAGCTAGACAATTAAAAAAAATATTAATTTTAAGTCTAATAAAGAAAAATAAATCAAATTGTATAAAAAAACCTAATAAAGTTAGTGAATTACATATATATTTTTTTGGGTTGAAAATTTCTAGTTTTGGTTTGTGTTCTCGCACTTCTTAGTATTTGTTTGGAAATAACTTTTTTAGCCCACTTTTTAATTTTTTAGTTATCTTCGCATGGTTAAAAAAAATTCATTTGAGATGAATTTTTTACTTTTTTATAATTTTGTGAGAGAAAAAATAAAATGGTTATAATTTGAATATGACATTTTATATTATTAATTTTTTAAACTTATTTATCTTTTAGTGGCCTAACCATCTTGTGAATCAAAATACATGATTGGGGATGCAAATGAAGTGAAGCAGATCCCCCGATATTTGATAAGGAAAAATCAAGGATATGTTTGGTTTGGCTTTGTAGAGTGATTTTGAGAATTTTTTTTTAAAAAACTTGTTTGGTTTGTAATTTTTTCAAAACAATTTCTAAAATTATTTTCTTTTTTTTACACATTAATTAATCGCTTTTTCTCTCTCTTTTCTTCTTCTCAATCACTTTTTCTCTCACACACATCTACTTAATTATAACAAAATATCAAATTATTCCAAACTCTCAAACTTCAAAATTACTTTCCAAATACACAACCAAACAAACCAAAAAAATTTCTAAACTCTCTCCCAAAAATAATTTTTAAAAATTACTCTCTCAAAACCAAACCAAACATAAATTTTATCCAGAATATCTAGATTACCTTCAAAAATGAATTATTATCACATACTTATTTTTAGGGTAAATTACTAATAAGTTCTAATAGTTAGACTTAATTCCCATCAAATTCTATTGAAAATAAGTTCTAGTAAAATTGTTATTAAAAATAATTTTTTGTGATATTTTTTTGCATATCGCTAAAAATTGACAATGAGTGACTTTTTTTTTTGTCACAATTTTATAAATTGTTGCTAAAACTTATAATTAGTGACGTTTTTCTGTGAGGAATTTCTTAAACTATCGCTGAAAGTTAGAAATTAATGACATTTTTTTGTATCTATTTTTTTAAATTGTCGCTAAAATTTATAATTAGTAACATTTTTTATGACAATTTTCAAACTGTTACTTAAAATTAACAATTAACGACATTTTTTTAAACATTTCAAGAAGTACTTGCCAATCCTACTAAAACCCTAAGGTGATAGTAGAGGCACATACATATTTTCTTATAGCACATTACCCCCTCTCATGTGATGAGTGGGCCAGTCAAGTATTTGGGCCCCACCTTCCATGGGAATTTGACCCCCTTAATCCCAAGGGGGATATTACCCCCAGTGAGACTTGAACCCCTGACCAGAACTGGCTCTGATACTATTTCAAGAAGTACTTGCCAATCGTACTAAAACCCTAAAGTGATAGTAGAGGCGCATACATATTCTCTTATAGCACATTACCCCTCTCATGATTAGTTGATTGAAATTTGACATAATCAGATCAAACTGATTTGACTGGGTTAGGAGGGTAATTTGATGAAATTGTATAAATTGTGCACGGCAAGTAGTTTTGCAAGCTGTCTTAAGACAAGCAATACGGTAAGCAGTTATCTTAAGCAGAAACTCAATCATTTATCCATGGTTATAAACAATTACCTTACTAATTATCCTGATTATACTCAACCTGAAATTGTTTTAATTACTACTAGATTTACTGGTATACTCAAATCTTGGTGGGATAAATATCTCACTTCTGATCAACGAGAATCTGTTTAACATGATGTTCACTAAGACCATCTATATTCCATTCATATAATTTTTTAGCAGAAATGGAAAATTGATTGCTAATATTGGTTTCTTCAAGTTAGAGATCGGGAGGTGTAGGTTTAGTGTACCAATTTTTGGTAAGAGTTGTAGGGTTAACTTTAGGGTGTGTGATTCTATTAAGATGAGAATGTTGAAATTGTTGTGCTAACTTAGTGATTTCATTATCGCTAGACATATCAGAATGACTAGGAAATTCTAGTGGAGGTTGTTGTGTTAGGACAGCAATTCCTTTGCTTGTAGTGGATGTAGACATTTTATTAAATAATTTTTCAATAGCTTCAATTGTAGTATTATCAGAATGACTAGGAAATTCTAGTGGAGGTTGTTGTGTTAGGACAACAATTCCTTTGCTTGTAGTGGATGTAGACATTTTATTAAATAATTTTTCAATGGCTTCAATTGTAGTATTATCTTGAGTAGCTAAGCTTAATCGCTTTCTAGAATTAGGAAGATTAATAAGAGGTTTATCTAAAGATTTACTTGTAGAAATATGACTAGTGGAGTAATCCTCCAAAGTAGTTTCGAGTTTATCTAGTTGTTTACCAATAGTTTTTAAACATTGATTAGTATAATTATTTTGTTCAATGAATTTTTTAATTTTAGATTCTTCACTAGGGAGTTTAAAAGGAGAAGCATTAACAATGGTGCCTTTATGTTTAATCAGAATGGTTTCTAAAGGAGGGTGACTAGATGAAACAGAAGTGGTAGAGGAAGTTTTCCATTTAGTTTTTGTAATAACATTTACTTTTTTATAATAATTTTCTAAATAATCAAAGAAATTAATTTCAGTATTGACTTCTATTATAAATTTATACCATTTCTTGATAATTTTAGATTGTTGTTTTGTATCATAAATATTCTTATACGTGTGTCTTTTTGACTTATTTGCCGTAGATTTGAATTCATCATGAAGTTTATTAAGGTTTGGAGTAAAAGGTTTATTTAAAGTTAAAAATAAAAAATTGTGGGTTAACAAGAGGAACAACTTCAAAATCAGTTTGAGTAGGTAAATCTTGAGATATAGTATCTTCTTCTTGAAGATATGTGTGAGTATAGTAAATTGGTTTACTAATTTGAGAAGCACAAGAATTATCAATTCCTTTTAATTTACTATGTGTATGCTGGGTTTGTGAAGAAGGCTCACAAACTTGTAGTTTTTTATCTCTTCTAGTAAACAAAAGGGTATTAAAGATTTCATCTTCATCAGTTTCAGTAAGTAAACTAGAGGTACTATGACGAGAGGATTGACTATAGGGTCTATTAAGTTTAATATGAACAGAATCATCATTAAATTGTTAAATATTTTGAATATCTTGACTGGTAAAAGATTGTTGATTTTGGTAGTAATTTTCATTTACTGTAATCCAATTATCAGGAAGATTAATATCTTTCCAGCAAATCATTTTTGGAACAGAAATATTAGTTTCAGTAGTGCTACCTTGGATTAATAGGGTTTTTTCTTTGGGACTTTTAGTTAAAGTTTGAACATTCAAATTAGTTTTAATACACTTGTAATAAATTCGATAGATTAAAGTAATGTTATGACTACTTTCTAACATATGAGTATATTCACCAGATAATTGAATATTTAGTGTTAAAACTTTTAATATATGGGGATCTCGTAAACTTAAAGTAAAATCTGGAAAACAATTAAAATGTATTGGACCTTTATACAGGCCAGATTCCATCATTCCCATAGCACTAGCACGGTAATTAATAAAACGAGCATCACATAAACATAAAAGGACAGAAGTATTTGTACCTTGTTGGGTTAATGGGTTGATTCCCACTTGGATTAATCCTAAATGGATAAAATTATAACCAGCTTTGAGATATTTTCTAATTGACTTTTTGGATAATAATTGGCAAGTTTCTCTAATTTTTGTTAAAGCATAAACTTGTTCAACAGTTTTGACTTGTAAATCAACATTAAAGGTGGATTGTAAAAAACTAGTTTTGTAAATTTCTTTAGTTTTGACTTTAGGAATATTCCAACTTGAATCAATTTTAACATCTTGATATTCGTGTTATTCTTCATTAATTAGTACATCCGTACTAGGAATAGGAGCTAGAGTTGTAGATCTAGAGCTAACTGAAGAGTTATTTCTGAATAATCGACTCATTTTAATTCTATAAAATTAAATCCAATTTTCCGAAATTCATTTATAACTTATCATGTTTTCTCATACTGTGTGTTCACGCATACCCTTTCCGGAAACCCTTATATGCTTCGACTGCCTAAACCTAAGGACTTACACTGGATTGGGAAGAAAGGTGGGTGGCTACTGATAAAGTGGAATACAAAGATAAGTGATAAGTTAAGCAAGAATGAGGAGACTGGAGTTTAATTAAATAGAGATGAAATGAGAAATTTAAACAGAAAGAATTACTCAACAATAACGAACTTGGCTCTGATACAAAAGAGACGGAAGCAAAAAGACGGAAACAAACACATATCACAAAGAGACGACGGAAGCAACACATATCAAAGAGACGGAAGCAACACATAAATTTAATAAACCTAAATAAGTTAAATAAACATAACTTAAAACAAACCAAGTTGATATTTACAAACAAACAAGTTAAATAAACTAAACAAAATATTTTTAAATAAGAACAGATAAGTAAATTAAATTCACAATATTAACTTACAATTGGTTATTGGAATTAATCAGAAAATACAGAATTGTTTACTGGAAGTAACTAGAAAATACAGCTTCTACTTGCATCTTTAGAAACTGAATTTGAAAACAAACTTAAAATTTTACAGAGACTAAGAGAAACTGCAAAAGAAAATTGTGAACTCATTCTTTTTTCTCCTGCCTTGGTCTTGACTGAGAAGCCTCTTTTATAGGCAAAGTGGATAACTGTTGAGCATGTGAAACTTGGAACTGTGAGGCCCGTGATTGGAGCTGTGAGGCTTGTGACTTCAAAAAGTTGAAAAATACTATGAAACCTTGTGACTTCTGAAAAGCTTGAAAATAAGAGATACATAGGTGCAGAGAACATCTTTCTATGACCGAGAACCTTTTTACTATTTTTTTACTTGCAGTGAGGGAACGTGATTACACAGTTGACTGATGGGGAATCAATATATATATATATATCAGTAGCTTTTCTCAAAGTAAAGTAGTGACTGAAACTGATTTATACATATATGGAATCCAATGGCTGACTGTTTAAGCATATGGGTCCTGAGCATCTTGAAACTGGGGCCCATAAGGATTATTATTGGTTGAAGCCTCAGAGGAACTAGATTCTTCAGAGGTTTCATCTCCAACCTGTGACTTGGCTTGGGCCATCAATAGCTTGGCTATTTGGATCAATTCATCACTGGATGACTTGGTCTTAGCTTTGGGGCTTTGGACTAAGTTGGCTTGGCATTTGGATGATTTTGGCTTGGAAGAGCTGGTTTTTTGGCTTCCAAGTCTGACTGGTGGAATTGGGCTTCTTTGAGTTCCTTGGGTGATTGAAGCAGTTGGGTTCTGCTGAGCTTTGACCATTGCAGGTGTTGGTGTATAGAGATTGATTGGAAATTCTTCTTGAACTTGATCAATTATGCGTTGGGGTTTAAAATTATCCAACCATTTAACAAAGTGTTGGCGAATAACCAGGTTATCAGAAATAGTATCATTGCCATTTAAATATTAAAAAAATGTCATTAATTATTATAAGACCTATTGAATAATAAGTTTATTTATTAGAACCTATACGTAAGCCTCCTTATTTTTATTATCAAATTCTGATAAAGATATTATAAGTAAACAGAATAGAATTACCCTATTTACAATATTGCTTTATAATTCTTCAATCGTCTTTTCTCTCTCACTTTTTAGTTTTGACTAATAATTCTACTTATCCAAAGTTACAAAGCAACCACGCGAATAGAATAATGATATACAAATACTTTGTATAAAAATTTATACAAAATGTGACATGACAGATATGCATTCACTCATTTCAAATGAAAAATCTGTCATTGTTATAAGATATTTTTATTTTTATTTTTATATAAATCTTTTTTGTGTGATATATAGGTGTAACAGTTCATATTATGGCCCATCCAACCGCAGACTTGGTTTGAGACTTTGAGAGTTCTCATTGGCCTATCCCAACCAAAGCCCCTTGGATCTAGCCCAATCACCGATCGGAACCATAAAGGTTTCTTTTGAAAAGATGACTAAAAGTTAAATTTTGATTTTTAATCTATTTTGAATTATATTATCTCCTTACTTTTTTATATATTTTTTTCGAAAATAAATAAAAAAAGGGAGCTTTTTTAGTAAATCCTCTTTCTAAGAGTTCTATTCTATACAACCCCAAAATGTTTTAGATTATTCCATTAGGTCCTACTCATTATATAAAGACCAAAAACCCCTCAAGTCAAAACCCACGTTCATCATCTTTGAACCAAATAACAATCTCTCTCTCTCTCTCTCTTCTAGAAAATCGTGGAGAAGATATCTCAACCTTTCAAAACCCGAAACCCTAGTCATCAATCCCCTATTTTTCCTTTCATTGTCTCATCACTATGTTCATCGTCTTTGCGCCATTCTTTGCTGAAATTGCCATTGGCGTCTCCATCTTCGCCGGAATCACCATTGCCGACCACCTGTGGCAACCAAACCATCGAAATGTTCACCAAACGTAAGTATTCATCACCTATTTTCTGTACAAACCCTAAAACTCTTCTTGAATTTGCACCAATGTGGATTTCTATACATATCCCTTGATTCCATTCATATAATGTGTGGAAGCTCATATTATTGTTTTTATTCCCTTAATCGTGTGATTATTGTTATTAATACTATTCATGATTGAATGTGAACCCCTCACCCTCCAATTATATGATTTTTTTTCACCGAAAAAAATTACAGTAACTGTTGCTGTTGTTATTAATGGTAGTGAACATTCACATGGAAAACACTATTGTGGACCAACTCACTTGTTTTAGTTGTTGTTGTTGTTGTTGTTGTTATTATTGTTAGTGTATGTTATTCTGATGTGAACATTCATAATCGGCTTAAAATTGACCACCCCCCCTGTTAATGGTTGTGAACATTCATATCATATATGGTATTTGATTATGAGGTTTATTCTTATTTTTATACTCTCAGTAATTTGTGTAAATATTCATATTGTTCAATGTATTTCTGTGCATGTTGACACTATACAAGCCATTTTATTTTAAACATAATGGTTTTGTGTTGCTATAATTATGGCTTAATTGGATTTTTCTAAAGTTTAACATTATTCACAATATGGCTCATGTGAATGTAAGTGTGAACATTCACATTATTCTTATTGCTAAAATAATTCTTACATGGCGGTTTGGTCAATATGGTTATGTGAATGTAATGTTGACTGTTGAGATAGTATGTAAATGTTTCCTTTGTGTTGAGAAATTATGTTCTTATCAATATGATGGACTTTGAAATCAATGATATGTTGGTGATGTCTTAGTGGCCCATGTTTGTGAATAAATTTGTTACATGATTGTTGTAGATCTATCCATTTGTATGATATATTGTGAACATTCACATCAAGCTAACCTCCAACTAATAAAGTGTCTCCTAATTGTAGTTCGATTTTGACGTGAACCTTAATTATTGGTTTAAGTTTAACTATTTTGTGATGTTAACAATTTGAATGTTCATATAGACACTCACTAATGTGCAATGTCTATGTAGCAGATGTTGTCTTAAATTCAGAAACAAAGAGGAATAGAGAAGATTATCATGTCAAAGACGATAACGTACCGACAGAGAGGAGCACCCACATCGACATGCATTGTGTTAACTACCGCCGATCAAATATTACAGGCTTAATTAAATTGATAATGAGCACCAAGTTCTCAGAGGGCTCAGTTGAACCGCTTGAGGCAAACTCCATTTTGAATATTATTTGATCCATTGATGAACGCTAAGATCGACCACACCAAATGCATGAAGTTTGATGATGCCATTGTGCACGACGTTGAAAGCATACAAGCATGCCAAAAACTATTATTGATGTGAATATTATAGTTTTTTCCGATACAAAATCCATGATTTATGTACAAAACCAATGTATCTACTACTAATGGATGCGAACCTTCACATCCTTTGCAATTTTGTAAAAATATTGGATTATATATTGATTGAACAAAAGAACCAGAATTAGTTATTTTAGTTGTGCCTAATAAGGTACACTGGTATGTTATCATAATATTTGCTATTACAATGTCAATGCTAATATTCACATTGGTTTCTGTTGCTTTATAATTATGTACACATAACTATTAGTTTCATGTGACTAAACTAATTTATTTGATATTTTATTCGTGATGTTAACACTCACATTAATAATTTGATTTTGCATAAACGTATACTTCATGTTTGTGTACACATAGAGATGGTTTGTGGTTATTGCAATGTTGATATTGTCATATTTTTGGAGATTATAAAATCAATGTAAACATTCACATTACTTCAGCTGGTTTACAATTGTGTACACATAATCATTGGCTTAATGTGATTTTTGGGCAATGCAATTTTGATGTGATTTTTAATATCACCATTCCATAATGGTAATTAACACTTTGAAACCATGGTTTTATCTATATTCTAAAATTCATGCGAACTTTCACATTTGTATGTTCCCAGTGTAAACATTTACATTATATTTGTATCCAAAATAAAAATTGAGACTTGTGGTTATGTGATTTAATACAATATTGATGTGAACCTTAACATCACCTTGTCACAGTAGTAATGAACACAGTAAAAACATATTTACCATTCAAGATTATGTAGCGGTGTAAAAATGAACACCGATCGACAACACAATGACAGTTTTCTATTTCAAACTAATGTGAATATTAACACTGATTAATAATATGAACATTCACATCATTTATATGTGAGACATATTAACAATCTCAAAAAATTATTACTAAATTGAAATCCACCAGTAAAAAATCAAAATTAATAGCAGCAACAAAATCAGAAATCTAAAAAATCTCAACATATCAAAAAATAAAAAATCATCACCCACATCTTATTCTTCATCATCTTTATCTTTATCTTCATCTTCAACAATTCCTAGAATTCTACCAATCCAAATCAAACCAAACCCCACCTCCCCTCTCTACAAAGAAAGCCCTATTACTATATCAGAGACCTTACTCCTCATAATTCCAACACCCATCTCTTAAACTTTCACAGAAGTCCACACAGAGTAAAACTAGAAACATAAATAGAAATAGAAATGGAAACAAAACAACATTGCTAAAGCTCGTCACCGACTATGACTGTCGCGCAAATACTGATGTGAACCTTAAAATCACCTTGTCACAGTGGTAATGAACACAGTGAAAACATATACACCATTCAAGATTATATAGGCGTGTAAATATGAACACCGTTCGACAACACAATGACAATTTTCTATTTCAAATTAATGTGAATATTAACACTGATTAATGATATGAACATTCACATCATTTGTATATGAGACACATTACCAATCTCAAAAAATTATTACTAAATTGAAATCCAACAATAAAAATCAAAACCAATAGTAGTAACAAAATCAAAAATCCAAAAAATCTCAACATATCAAAAAATAAAAAATCATCACCCACATCTTCTTCTTCATCATTTTCATCTTTATCTTCATCTTCAACAATTCCTAGAATTCTATCAATTCAAGTCAAACCAAACCCACCTCCCCTCCCTACAAAGAAAGCCCCATTACTATACCAGACAGAGACCTTACTTCTCATAATTCCAACACCCATCTCTCAAACTTTCAAAGAAGTCCACCCAGAGTAAAACTAGAAACATAAATAAAAATAGAAAAGGAAACAAAACAACATTACTGAAACTCGTCACTGACTGTGACTGTTGCGCCAATGCTGATGTGAACGTTAACATTACCTTGTCACAGTGGTAATGAACACAGTGAAAACATATTCACCATTCAAGATTATATAAGTGTGTAAATATAAACACCGTTCGACAACACAATGACAATTTTCTAATGTGAATATTAACATTGATTAATGATATGAACATTCACATCATTTGTATATGAGACACATTACCAATTTCAAAAAATTATTGCTAAATTGAAATCCAACAATAAAAAATCAAAATCA
The DNA here is from genome assembly GCA_036172215.1 of Camellia granthamiana. Lineage (NCBI taxonomy): Eukaryota > Viridiplantae > Streptophyta > Magnoliopsida > Ericales > Theaceae > Camellia > Camellia granthamiana. Next base: position 26,943,982 of record CM069912.1, on the reverse strand, counting down.
ATAGCAGCAACAAAATTAGAAATCCAAAAAATCTCAATATATCAAAAAATAAAAAATCATCACCCACATCTTCTTCTTCATCATCTTCATCTTTATCTTCATCTTCAACAATTCCTAGAATTCTACCAATTCAAATCAAACCGAACCCACCTTCCCTCTTTACAAAGAAAGCCCCATTACTATACCAGAGATCTTACTCCTCATAATTCCAACACCCATCTCTCAAACTTTCGAAGAAGTCCCACAGAGCAAAACTAGAAACATAAATAGAAATAAAAATGGAAACAAAACAACATCGCTGAAGATCGTCACCGACTGTGATTGTCGCGTCAATACTGATGTGAACCTTAACATCACCTTGTCACAGTGGCAATGAACACAATGAAAACATATTCACCATTCAATATTATATAGGTTTGTAAATATGAACACCGATCGACAACATAATGACAATTTTCTAATGTGAATATTAATACTGATTAATGATATGAACATTCATATCATTTGTATATGAGACACATTACCAATCTCAAAAAATTATTACTAAATTGAAATCCAATAATAAAAAATCAAAATCAATAGCAGCAGCAAAATCAGAAATTCAAAAAATCTTAACATCTCAAAAAATAAAAAAATAATCACCTATAACTTCTTCTTCATCATATTCATCTTTATCTTCATCTTCAACAATTCCTAGAATTCTACCAATCCAAATCAAACCAAACCCACCTCATCTCTCTACAAAGAAAGCCCCATTACTATGCCAGAGACCTTACTCCTCATAATTCCAACATCCCATCACTCAAACTTTCAAAGAACTCCACACAGAGTAAAACTACAAACAAAAATAGAAATAGAAATGGAAACAAAACAATATCGCTGAAGCTTATCATCAACTGTGACTGTCGCGCCAACGTCGATTTCGACTAGATCAAACTTGATTCAACATTCGATGAAAAGATGAAAGCAATCTCATAATCGTATCCCATTCATCACCGTCTTTACCTCCGCTGATTGTGATTGTCGCACCACCGTCGATTTCGACTGGATCAAATTTGTTTGATATCCAATGAAGAGATGAACACGATCTCATAATCGTATCCCACTGAATCCCTAACAGACGGTGATGATGCAAAATTGTTAAAACAAAAAGAGCAAAAAATGAAAAACATATATATCAAAAAGAGCAAAATATGAAAAACATGTATATCTTGTTTTGTGTGTAATACATATGAATAAAGTAAAATAAGGGTATAACTGTCCAACAAAAATTTTAAATCAGGAAAAAAAGACTTCATGAAATAAAACTATAAATACATAGGACTAATTAGGCTACAAGAATAGTTTGTGAACTTATTAGAATAAAACACCTCTAAAAAGGATTTATTTATAAATAAATCAAAGTCAAAAGAATTAATTTTTAATCAACTTCTTAAAACAATCCAAACTGTGATCGAAAAGGCACAAACACGTGGCCATAGAAACACGTGGCCACGTTAATCACCTTCAACGTGTCCTACATGCAGCAAATCCATGCATCTTCTCATCATTATGTTTGTTTATACAAAAATAAATTCTATACATCTATTCTATTATTAAAAGCCAACAGAAATTTTGGTGTCCTGAAGCCTTGCCTAGAATTTTTTTCCCATTTTCCCTAAAATAACCATAACTACTTAAATAATTACATCAATTTTACACTAATATCAGATTGTAATTAAGGATAACATGATAAATTTAAACCAACCAATTCTAACCCCCACGTTTTCAAACTGCACAGCAGTTCTAAATCAGTTTCAAGAATGGTAAGAGAGAAGGCCTTTCAAACTGCACAGAGGTTTGTGCCATTTTGAACACCCCATTTTCTCAGGAAAAATTAAACAAAAGAAATATACACCTGCGCGCCCTCATTCTCTTCCCTCATCTTTGTAATCAACGAAGTTGCTCTAGAGAGAGAAGCTGCGTACAAAATTCACAGCCCTACCTCTACAGGTTCTGATCTGTTGTGAAACAGAGGTATGCATATGCATGTCTTTTCGCAATCTTTCTAATGTCTAGGGTTTATATATTTATACTCTCATATGTACGCCTGTTGTGTTGTGTTGTGTTGTGTTGTGTTGTGTGTGCCTAATATTTTTATTGCTTGGCAGACAACAATCAGCCCCGTAATCATCGAGTTTTGATGTTCCGCCATGGAGAGCTTTCTAGATCTCAATTTCTGATCTTTCTTTGATTTTATGTAAGAATTTCTAATACCCATTTCCCGATTACGCTTAATTTGCTTTCTACACATGCTTTTTCTGGATGTACGTTGATTTGTTACTGTTTAATCTCAATTACCCAACTCGGCTTTGCATCGATTTTCCTTCTTTCTAATCTTTATTCCTTCCCTGTTGAATTGGCTTCTCTTCCCTCTCTCTCTCTCTCTCTCTCTCTCTCTCTATGTTTATATATATTTGTGCTTGAAATATGGGGATTGTAAAAACTCATTTTTTGGTGACTTGCATGTGATTTGGTTAACTCGTGCCATTGGATGGACCTTTGTGGTGGAAAAGATCCATTGTTGGGGTATTTGAACAGTTCTGATAAGTCTCTATTGAGTTTAGTGATGTTTGTGATTTAGGACTTGGGTAAAGACTTTAATACATGCGTCTTTTATTGCTGGGATGTGACTTTACTGTATCAGTCTTTTCATGTTAGAAAATCAGCAAAGAACAAATTGAAAATTGGACTTGAAAAATAAGGTTAGTACTGTTCTAATTGAAATCATAGATTCTAAAGTAGTGAAATTTGGGTCAAATTACCATGGTGAAAAATTGTAATTTATCCTTTAGAAAATTTGGAGTATGCATGGTCATTCCATGGCTAAGATCTTCGGTGTAATCATGTTTGGGGCTACATTTAGTTAGTTGACACTTTGCTTATAGCATGCTCAACCTTTGGAGGTGTATTATGTAAAAATATACAGATTATGACTTTGCTTCTTTTGATTTTATTCAATATTTTCCCCTCCCATTGCAGGCATATGCAGTATTTTAGAAAACACTTGCAAATGCTCTATATCAAGGCTTAGTTGTTAGAAGAAATAATTGAATTTTAGGGGTATGAAGAAGGCTTTGGATAGTAATTTTTGAAGACATTTGCAGTGTGGTAACTTTTGAAGATATGCACAGTGCAAATGCTGTTTAGTCTATACCTATGTCAGTGGGACTTCTGTTGTGTTTTCATTTTAATGAATTCATAGGTTTTATAGGCACAATTTTGAATGTCAAATTTTTCATGTGTTGTGTTTTCTTCTGTATCTTTAAGTAGTGAAATTTGGGTCAAATTACCATGGTGAAAAATTGTAATTTATCCTTTAGAAAATTTGGAGTATGCATGGTCATTCCATGGCTAAGATCTTCGGTGTAATCATGTTTGGGGCTACATTTAGTTAGTTGACACTTTGCTTATAGCGTGATCAACCTTTGGAGGTGTATTATGTAAAAATATACAGATTATGACTTTGCTTCTTTTGATTTTATTCAATATTTTCCCCTCCCATTGCAGGCATATGCAGTATTTTAGAAAACACTTGCAAATGCTCTATATCAGGGCTTTGTTGTTAGAAGAAATAATTGAATTTTAGGGGTATGAAGAAGGCTTTGGATAGTAATTTTTGAAGACATTTGCAGTGTGGTAACTTTTGAAGATATGCACAGTGCAAATGCTGTTTAGTCTATACCTATGTTAGTGGGACTTCTGTTGTGTTTTCATTTTAATGAATTCATAGGTTTTATAGGCACAATTTTGAGTGTCAAATTTTTCATGTGTTGTGTTTTCTTCTGTATCTTTAGAGAAGTAACGATAATTTGATTTACCTTCCTTCTGTTGTAGGTTTTTCAAGTAGCGTTATACGTCCTAGGCTAACACATCAATTGACTAAACATCTGCCGTCTACGGTTTCCTTCAAAGTCCATGGAATATTATTTTCAATGGTATTTTTTTTTTCCTTTTCTTTCTACGTTGGTGACTAGAGTTTGGGTGTTGGAGATTGATGGGTAGTTTCATAGATCAAACCTGATTCTGAGTCTGATTGCGTATATATGTACATATATATATTTGAGGCGTAGTTGGCCTAGGGTGGAGACTTAATATGGCGTGGAAAATGTTATTTGTGAAAAATGTTATTCTGTAGTCCAGTTTCCCCAAGTTTTACTGGGAAATACTCATTTAGCTAATTGGGGGAAAATTAATGCGAATATTTTCCTTTGAATCAGACAGGGGTCTCATCTCAGAGATGTTTTTTATTTTATATTTTTTGAAGAACATTGCTTTTATGCTTTTCTAGATTTCTTTATTTTAATTTATTTAGTTTGTAACATTCATGTTTGGAATTTTGCAGACTTTCTTGGGTATTTTGTTTCTTATCTCGGGAGTTTTGTAAGTTTGCAATTTGAAGCAGTAAGCCTTCTTGCATCAGGTAAGAAAGCCGACTCAGATTTTCTACTGTTCCTTTGCTTTTTGGATGATGAAAGTGCATTAAAAATTAATTTGTTTGTTGATGTAGCCTTTTTTTGGTGTCCACTGCTTTTAAGGATTTATTTTTTTTTAAAATAGTTTTTTTTTTTTTGGGGGGGGGGGGGGGGTTTTGCTATGGTTATTTTATTTTTATTTTTTGTATAAATTTCTTTCATTGTAAGTGTTTTGGCAGTCTTAGGTTTGTAGTTTTCTATTTTGTGTCTACTAATTAAATTATAATTTTTATTTTCTTCATTAAAAAATAAAAAAAGATGAAAAGTTTCATTATATTATCAAGTTGCTTAGGAAAAAATTTGACTATTATTTTACTTCGTTTATACTATAAAAAAAATCAATGTAATTGTTTATATTTCTGTGTGTATACCAAATCCATTTGACTATAATATTCTAAAAATCTTAGATTTATAATTTTTAAAAAAAGTACTTTTTTTTGGAATTATTATTTTATTTTGTTTATATCAAAATTGTAAGTATTCTCTATTTATTTTTTTAATAAATTTGTGATGTATAATAATTTTTTTTTTAAATAATATTATTTTAATTTGCACACGCATCGCGTGTGCGCGGCGGCTAGTATATATATATATATCTATATCTAACCTAGAATGGTAGAGAAATAATCTACTGTGTATCGGGGAGAGAGAGAGAGAGAGATGGCTCAGGCTACGATTACACCGCAAGGGGAAAGAGAAGAGAAGTTCAGGCTGTTGAGTGGGCACACAATACCAGCCGTTGGATTGGGGACATGGAGATCTGGTTCGCAAGCTACCAATTCTGTCTTCACTGCCATTGTTGAGGTTCTACTATTTAATTCCCCCATATATTTCATTTCAATTCATAGGTTAAAACTAGTATACGTATCCGTCTGATGGCCTGCCTAACCTATCTAGTACAATCTAATATTTTTAGAGTGAATCATAAATATATTTTTTGATTTGCTTAAAATATAAATTATTTTTTATGATTTAAAAAATTACAATTATCTCTTGTTAAATTTTTTTATTTAACAAAATTAATCAAAAAAATAAAATTCATAATTATTTTCTTATATAATAATAAAATTACCTTAATTGAAACATATTTTTAATATCATTAAAAACTAAGGGTGAGCAATGGATATGCCGATCCGTCTAAATCGACCAAACTGAACCGATCTACCGTATTTTGGACGGATACTTGATGACGAGCGGACGGTTGCAGATTAATTTTTTCAATCCGTCTAGTTTTGGATGAATGGCGAATTTGAAATTCTTTTAGTCGCAACCGAACCGTCAAATCACGAGCATCCTCAGGAATTTGTAAAACTTTGTACTTTCAATTTGTTTAGATATTCTATTTATATTTTCAATTGAAAAATAGTTTAAATATTTGGTTAAATATATTTTGTTGAAAAAGAATTTTCACCTTGAATATATTTTTTAAATTGAAAAAAATAAATATATTATTTATCTATATTTTTTGATTTTTAAATCAAACTCTAAAAATAATAAATAAAAAAGATAATATATGCTGGTTGATTTTTGTTTTAAAAAACAGGTATAGATGTAATAATATAGAGTTATACAATCTCTACTACTACTCTGTTTATGGTTTTGGTGGTTTGAATTGTTTTTATATTTTAAGAACCACAGATTGTAATACTTTATATGGATGAGGCATGCTGTGATTGTAATATGTGGATTATGCATGCAGTGATTGTAATACTTTTTTAAGTCATTGACTGTGATACTTTTTATTTTGATTTTTATTTAGGAAGTGTGCAAGTTGAATTATATTGAAAATTTATAAAATTTTAAACCGCCAAATCGATTCGCATCTATCCGTCAATTCACTCAATCCACATCAGCCGGATTGGCGGATTGATGTGAATTGATTTTCTCCAATCTGGTGGATGGATGACAGATTGGAGGTTTCGCGATCGTAACCGACCCTGCGCCCACCCTATTAAAAACTGTTAATTAATTTGATGATTTATTAATAAAGGAGTGATTTGTTATGAAATTATAAACCTCAAAGTGTGGAATGTAATTTTTCAAATCATAGAGAGCAATTTGTATTTCAATTAAATTTCAGGGGTGTATTTATAATTTATCCATATTTTTAAATTAAAAAATTTTTTATTCTGCTTATAAAGTTAGACAGAGTTGTGGTTTTGTACTAATTTAATATTTGAAATAAGTTTGAGATAACACATATCATTTTATTATATAATGTAAATTCAGCTCGAAGTTGGCCTGATTCTAATTTGTCTACTTTAAAAACAATGATCCATAACTATTAAGCCCTTGTTTAAGCATATGTTAGTAACTTTTTAATTTTTAGGTTAAAATATGAGATAAGAAAAAATAGTAAGTTTGACATATTTTTTAGTTTTTTACTCAAAAAAAAAAAAAGTGAAAAAAATGTTTAACTTTTTGTATAATTTGTTATTTATTTATTTATTTATTTATTTTTTGTATTTTTTTGAACTTTTAAACTAAAATTAGATGGTTTTTTTTTTTTAATTAATAATTAATTGTTAGATTAGCAGTTTAGGAAAACTCACACTTATATACACTTTGTAAGAAAATTTTATTCTCTTATGAGTGGAACCCAATACCTACTCATAAAAAAGATATAAAAAAGATTTGATAGCCAAAAGGTTAACCAATTGCACTAGAGCCATTGATTACTAAAGTTAAACGTTGCCAGCCCAAGTCATTATAAATTTCAATTTTTTAAAAATAATTTAAAATAAAAATTTGTTTATATGAATTTTTCACAACCATTTGATATGGTTGAATCCGAAATGTTAATTCCGCAATGTAAATGTTTTGAAAAATGAGTGAGAGCATTAATTAGTGCTACCACTAATGATGTGGCAGTGGGCCCCATCATGAATGATTTGATGTTTTGGCCTTAGCGTTGTATTTTTTTTTTTATTGAGTGCCATGTCATTAGTGATCTTTTTAGAGCTCCAAAATTAGTGGTCTCTATCATTGTTGGCTTGGGAGTATGGAATTCAAGAAGAGGTTGACCCTTTCTCTCTCTATTTGCACATTTTAATTCTTCAAAAGGTCAAAATATATTGATAGTCTCTATATTTTGACTCTTATATTATTTTAATCTCTATAATTTTAATAGATTCAATTTTGACTATGAATTACTAATTTTATTTGGTGTTATCAATTAGACCAAATTAATACACAAATTCTAAAATTAAAGATTCAAATAAAGCTAATTATAGGGAGCAAATCAAGCTAAAATGCCAAGGAGCAAAATATTAGAATTACCTATGTGATTTGCCCTTGTCCAACATAATACACATAAGCAAGCGTTTTTAGTGAAGTTTCAAGTGATGTATAACAATCCTCGTAGATTTTAATAAAAGAATTGAAGGATGAATTACAGATTAGTCCATATGATTGACTAAAATATCTATAGGTCTTATAAACTTTTTGTAATGCATCAATAAGTTCTAAAATGTTTATTTTCACCCAACATTTTTTCAGTAATATTGATAGGTAAAAAATGCGCAAAATTTATGAGTAAAAAAATTTGGCTTGTTAGTCCTCAAGCTAAAACAGATACAAACGGTAAAAATATTGACGAATCCATATTGCCATGTTTCAGTTCGGGGATGGGATTAAGGCAGCCATCCATGCAGGAGTGGAAAGGAGGGACCTCTTCATCACATCTAAGCTATGGTAAGAATATTTACACAAAATCCAATTCTTTACATATATACAAAGTCTAGCATAGAGCATCACTTTAACACATTTGTGGTGGTTATGAAATATTTCATAGGTGTACTGAATTGTCCCCGGAGAGAGTTCGCCTGGCATTGATGAATACCCTTCAAGAACTACAACTCGGCTACCTTGATCTCTATCTAGTTATATACCTTGCCTTTTATTTATTTTTTCAAAAAATTTATAATAGTATTTATTTTGTTATAGAGTATAAAACATCGTGTATGTGTATTTTGTGCTAAAGATCCACTGGCCGTTTGGTTTAAAAGACGGGGCTAGTAGGCCTCCCAAGGCAGGGGATGTTTTGGACTTCGACATGGAAGGGGTTTGGAGAGAAATGGAGAAGCTTGTGAAGGATCAACTTGTTAGAGACATTGGTGTTTACAATTTTACTGTGATGAAGCTCAGTAAGTTACTCGGTATTGCACAAACAATGCCTTCTGTGTGCCAAGTGAGTGTGATTGAATGTGTTGCTTAGTCTTCTTGTGTGTGTGTGTGTATCTTCATAGAACAAGCAGTGAACTTTTACAATCTTGTGTTTTGATCTCAGATGGAGATGCATCCAGGATGGAGGAATGATAAAATGCTGGCTTTTTGCAAAAAGAATGGCATCCACGTAACTGTAAGATCATGAAACCTTGCTCCTTGCTCTGATAAGGTTAAGGGAAAAGATAGATGTCCCTAAATTACCAAATTTTATTTTTACCAAATACACATATGGCATGAGGTCTACATGAATATAGGGCCTACACCCATGTGTGTGGTTTGGTAAAAAAAATCGGTAGAAAATAGGACTTTGTAGCAAAGTTGTAATGTTAAGGATGAGCCTTATATAAGGTATCACATTAGATAGTAGCCAAATATGGTTACCCTAGCATTTTTTAAATTGGCACTCCGAGAAAAACCCAGAGTCTAGTTTTTCTGAGCTTATGGTAGTTCATACTTCATAGTTTTCTTGTAGCAGTATTTTAGTGATTTTGGATGAATATTTCAGGCATACTCACCGTTGGGCTCGCAAGAGGGTGGTCATGATCTCATCCACCATCCAACAGTGGAGAGGGTAGCAAAGAAGCTGACCAGGACCCCGGGGCAGGTGCTTGTGAGGTGGGCTATTCAGAGAGGTACTAGTGTCATTCCCAAATCGAGCCACTCCGATAGGATCAAAGAGAACATTAATGTCTTCAGCTGGGAAATTCCAGAGCAAGACTTCCAAGTTCTTTGTAGCATTCCAGAACAGGTTTATATATCTACCGTACTTGTATTGAATGTATCGATCTAACACATTAACGGTTTGTTTACCATGAGTACATTTTTTGTTAAAATTGTTGTTATGATTGCAGAAACGAGTTTTGGTTGGCGAAAATCTGTTTGTGAACAAGAATGATGGGCCTTTTAAGAGCGCGGCAGACCTGTGGGATCACGAAGACTAATTGTTCAACAGTGATAGCAGAGGTGGCTGTACTTACTCGTCAATTATGCCGGTTTGTTGTGTAATTGATTTCCTAAAAACCAAAGCTATTTGGAATGGATTCAGATAATAGAAATCGTTCATGTGATCGTATCTCATACTTGCTAGCTTGATTTTGTGTTTGTTGGTCTAGACAATCCGAAGGAAGAAATGTATTTATCTTTGATCTTCAAATTATCTTCTAATGTGACCTATTTCTGTTACACAAACTCTGATCCAAAGATGAAAGTACTTTTTACATTGTACTATTGTCAATACTAGCTTTTCTTTTCACTCTCTTTTTACAAGTTTGGCATCTTCAAATCTCTCCATGAAGAATGTAAAAATAGTTACAATTTACAAATGCCAATCAGTTTGGCAAAACACCCCCTAGGGTTTCAGTGAATTTACAGTACATTTAACACATTTTCTTCTATTTGACATCATGCACTCGTCTCCGGCGGCTAAGACCGTGCTGACTCACCGACCGAGAAAGCATCATTACAGAATCGCCTCGTGGGAGTTAGCAGTTTATTACAGTGTCGAGCCCGTCATCATTCTTTACCTTTTTGGAGTAAGGAGGAAGTTCAAAATCTGAATAATTCTTACTGAACCGGCTTGCTTCTGACACAGATTTGGTTAAGAGAGGTCGGTTTTTGAGAAACAAGCATATGACTGCACAATCATCGACCTTGGAAGTTGGATACTGATGCCTCCATGCTCGAATGGCTCGGTCTACCAAGAGTCTAGCCGCCAGGGAACGCTTTTTTGCCGAAGTAACAATTTTTACGACTTCATTGTTTGACAGCACATCCCATATCTGAAATCAAGAAAAAATGTAGCTTCATTTTGAGAAGGGTCCATTTGATTAGAGTGAAAAGGATTATATAAAGTGAATTGAAAAGAAAAAATTATTTTCCAAGTATATGTTCGGCTAAGATGAATTTTTTGTGTGGAAGTTACAAAAGTTGGGATTAGTAATCTTTTTCAGAATTCGAATGGATTTGGTATTATACACGAGGAATGTTATTGAAAAGGAAGAATGGTTTCTTTCCTTCTTCACTTAGGAGTTGTGTGAGAAGAAAATCTCATGCACGGTTTTGAATGAGAGAATGAAGTGTGGCCTGTTAAACAAACTAAGTTACTCGAGTTTGACTCGTGTTTAGCTTGTTAAAAGCTCATTTGAGATTGGTTTATTATGTAAACAAGACAAGTTTGAACACATTCTAAAGTTCGTTAAGATTTCAAGCCAACTTGAATAATTTATTACTTGGCTCGGCTCGACTCAAGCTATTTCATGATTGGCAAGGTTAAAGCTAATTTGAGATCAACTCAAAAGATAAACAAGCCAAGCTTAAAAACATTTTGAGACTTGTTAAGTTTTCAACCTGAACTATTTACTACTCGGCTTGTTTACAGTCCCAATTGTGGCTCTACTTTCATAAGGAAAAAAGAGAGGGAAAAAAAAAAAAAAAAAAAAAGTGTGATTTGCATGAAATTGGAAGTCAATTTACAATGTTGATATGAATTGTACGAAAAAATGAACTGTCTCGCACTTTCTATCATGTTAAACAAAAACACCAGAAAAATTTATTTATTTTCTCTTTTTTGAATTTCCACCCAAACTCACCCACAGATATTCAAGATCATGCTCATACCTTCATTTCAAGACTTCTAAAAAAATTATGAAGTTTTTCAACCCTAAAAAAGAAGAGTATATTGAGATTAAACACTTGGCTTGAGAATTCTTACCCCATCAGTTGCTAAAACCACAAATTCATCTTGGTCTGTAAGCTTCCTATAAAAAACTTCAGGGGTTGAGATTAGTCCAAAATCTTTCAAGCAAAAATCTCCAAAAGCCCTTGCCATCGCTAGCCCAGGGCAATCTTGCTCAGGCATCCATACCCGAAACACTGCTGGTTCTTCCTCCAATGCAAAAACTCTTCCCTCACTGTTCTTAATTCTCTCCGCTTCATCTGAATAACATTAGGAGAAGGAAAAAGGGAAAAAGAAAAAGAGTCAAATGACACAACATTTTAATCTTTCATTGAAGAGGTATTGAAAGAGGTCGCAACCTACTTGGAAGATTCGGTTTCAAGTCGACTGTGAGTTGGACAGAAACAAGTTGATCTTTCTCGCCTCTCGTACAAAGAACTGCACGCGAATCCCCCAAATTTGCAATCACCAAGTGTTCGCCCTGAAAATTTGAACGATCATTGATCAATAATCAATTATCATCACCTTATTATCAACTAGCATGCAAATTTGTGCATTGAACAATACCTGTCTGAGTACTGCTACTGATGTTGAGCCACTGCAGTATGTATCAATATTAACACTGTGACAGAGATCTTCATCCATCTCCGCAAATGATTTGATTAAAGTCTTCTTCCACGAAGAGAAAAATGGATTTTTAGAAACTTCTTCTTCTTCTCCTTCTTCTTTGTTGTTGTTGTTGTTTTTCTCATCATCAACATCATTGTTGCCATTAATTTGTGAGTGCTTGAAGTATGAGCATAGCTTTGACGGTAATGTGTCGCGTACTTGTTGTGACACTTTGTGACCAGATGGACCGTGCCCATCGAACACGGCGCAGAAGTAGGCATCTTTTTCACCATTGAAGTTCTGAAGATAGAAATATGATATTCATTAGTAATTTCACCGGTTTTTAGTTATTTAATTCATATGGATGATGCTTCAATGAATGCTAAAAAACTTCACCATTCACAAGTTCTTCGTTATATATGTATTTTATATTACATAAAGCCTACAAGCCAGTGAAGCTTTGTCACAATTTTTGCATTCCCAAATGGCCCAGCAACTGCCTTACTTTTTTTATTTTAAAGTTTAAAATTTCATAACTTCTTCAATTTTCTTTTTTCTTTATCTACATTTTTTTTTTGTCAATTAATAAAAGATCAATATAGGAGTATAAAGTATGGATATCTCAAGGATGACATGGTAACAAGACAAATATATTTGCAATTATATAATAAAAATAATAGAATTTATCTAAAAACACATGAGACCACTTTTTCTGAAAATGCATAAACAAATAAAACAATGTCAACCCATATATTCTAAATGAGCTATGCACAACAAAATGAGCATTGCATAAAGAAATTTAAACAATCTCAACATATCAGCGTACACACATTATTCATTCACACAAATACACAAACACATACGAGTCAATAGGGTGTACATAAAAAAAAAGATTGAATTATTTTTAATACCTCCCAAACAGTCATGGAATCTTGATTAACCCCTTTTCTCCCTTGTTGGGAAAACATTGATACAAGCTTAGATGACCCTTCTAATCTCACACGTCCCCCGATGCAATCTGCATTTGGTATATGATCATCATCATCAATACAATCTTTATTTGGTATATTATGATTATCATCCCTTTTAGCCACAATTTCTCTCTTCTTGTGCCCCTCTTCCACTATGAGCCCATTAAACCTCTCATCCCTACTACAACATGCGCCCATTTTTCCAAGATTTCCAAGAAAAACAGAGCCAACCCAGAAAATTTGGGACAAAACTCAAAAATTTTCCCGGAAAATGAAGCGGGAATGTGAGGGGAAAAAAGGGATTTTCTTGGTGACCCAGGTGTCAGTGGTATGTAATGGGGACAAAGGAGGTGAATAGGAAGGGAATGGTGTTGGTTTATAGAGATGGGTAATGAACAAACCGACAAAAGACAAAAAGGGGACCAATGATGGATTAGATTGCAACGTGAATTTGGATCAACACATGTTTAGAATTTTGGGTTATGACCAACGGCGGTGTTGTCCTAGTTGGTTTCTCTGGGCCCCTTTGATGTTTGCATCATTGTCACAAGAGATCAATGTCATCACCAATCTCATCTCTCAACCCCATATGAAAGTCAAAAAAGTGCTATTTTCGGTGAAAATGTGCCATTAATCCAACTCACCTGTGTACCCCCATTTTGACTGATGTTAATTTATTTTTATCCTATTTTAAAAATAATAAGAATAAATAAATAAATAAATAAAAATCTACATGCACAGAAAACTCTGAATACTAGTTGTGATGAGCACAAATTATTTAATAGGTCTTATTTATATTCTATGTGTATGTCTTTATAATTGTATAAAACTATGTAACTATATTTTTCCATTTTTTCTTCTATATTTTAGCCACAATGTGTGTACTAACTGTGGGTATTAATTTTTGACTTCACAACCAAACAGGAAACTCAATCGGAGAGCACCGACAGAATAGATTAAGTCCGAACAACCTGTCATAGAAAGATAAGAATACGGTGGTGGTTCGTCCACCTGGGGGCACTCCGATGCCTAAGTCAGTAATCAAATATCTCTCAAAGATAGCTAATTGTGCTTAACTCACAAGAAAGAACTTACTGTTTACAGTATATTACACCTCTTTGAGACTCACGGGGGTGTCTTGCCTTTATAGTCAGCACTGACCTGATTCCTGTAGAAGCCTCACTTCAGTGGACTCAGGCTCAATGCTTATTCTGGACTTTCAGTTAGATAGGGATAAACTCCATAAGAGCTTTATCTTTATCCAGACTGAAATCCTCTCATATTCTAGGACTTTTGTTCCTTATCTGCTTATCTCAGATTCCGGTATCTCCGCAGATAACCTCGGCCTAGCCGAGATCACCTCGGCATCAAGACCAGGCCACGTTGCACCTCGGCTGACATTTTGGCGTCACCTTGGCCACGTGTTGTCATTCAAAATATGTCTTCACAACTGCCCCCTAGGTTCTATTACCTCGGCAACCTGAGGTGATAGAACCTACATCGCCTTTTCATATATTATGTCGGTTAAAATTCATTCTTTCCTTCAACCGAGATCGTGACTTGTCGGTTTCAAGTACCCAGGACTCAACTGTCCATTTTTATCAATGACCAAGAACCTAGAACCAAGTTCTTTGAGTTCTTTGACCGAGATCGTTCCTCTAGCCGAGGTTTTTGCTTCATTAAATCAAGAACTCCAAGAGTTTTATCTACGCATGAGCTGTCATGTATGGTTTTCTCAATCATTTCCTCCATGCGTCCCTTTCTCATTGATTCGTACCTGACACGCGCTATCAGGTCGCATCGCTTCTGTGCACGCTACTTGACAAGCACGTCGTCCAAGGCATGATAGTTTGCTACATTTTCGATTTTTTAACAAAACTTCCTCATTCTCTCTTTTTGTCTCTTCACTTTTCACTTTTTCGTTCTCTCTCTACCCAGATTTTCTCTCTCTACAACATTCACCATTTTCATACCTTCGAAGCTCTGCAACCGTGCTCTGTTTCAAAGCTCTGCAACCGTGCTTTGTTTCGCTCTTCCGACGCATTTTTCACTGTTCCACTCCAACGTTTACCACGTCTAACTCCGGCGAGTATTACTTCGGCCTCGTTTCCTCAGCCTTATTTGGTAAGTTCTTAATTTCTGTCTTTTCAAATTTCAGTCTTCCACTGTTCTGAATACGCCTCTGCTTTGTTACATGTTTTGTATGTTGCATTCGTTGTTTGTTGAATCTTATATTCATAGTTGTATCATGAATCGATTTCTTGAATCTGCTCTATATTTTGAAGTTTGTCACTGTGTCTCTTGATTATCAATCACCCTTGTTTATGATCTGTGCACATTGACCTCACATACTCACTCAGTGTTTTGTGGATTTGGGATTTTATATCTGTGGTTCTTTCTTTTTCCTATGATTCTTGAATTTTGCCTTTGAATCCTTTTTGGCCCTGAACTTCGTTCCGTTTTTGTTTGCCTTGTCTGTTTTTCAGATTCTTGCTCTTGTTTTTTGTTTCTGTAGTTTTAGGTTTGGGATTTGCCATAGAACCAGCATACCTAAGAAAAACTGAAACAAATTTCCCTTAAGATCTTCAAAATCCTCACCCTAGTGCCTTTTTTAGGATCTAGCTGAGGTTTTTAACCCCTTGTTAAGCTATTTTATCAAAATCCTGTTTACTAAACTCACTCTAGCCGAGATTATGGGCATGTTCAGGTGGAGAGTAGATAGCCTGACCAAACTAGAGTACTTCCCCAAACTAGAGTACTTCCGGCAAGAGTTTTCCATCCCGGCCGATGTCCATCTGAGCTTGGCTGAGAATGACGACTCAATTATGTCTGGTTAGGATTATATACCATTCTCAATCGTCTCTATTGTTGAAGGAGGAGTTAGGTTTCCCCTAGATATTCTCTTTAGGGAAGTCCTCCACTATTATAAACTCAATCCTATGCAGCTAGCCGTTAACTCTTTTAGGATTATTAATGGCATTGCCGAACTGGCATGTCGGCAGAATGCCAGAATCACCCTCACTGATATCCAGTATTGCTACACCATGTGTAGCTTAAAAAGCCCTAAAGGCTACACCTACTACCTCAAGTCGAGATCTACTCAATACAAGCTGATAGCCGATATACCAGATTCTAATAAAGGCGTGGCAGACGACTACCTAATTGTCTCGGGCAATTGGGAGTTCGTGCCAGATGATGAACTCCACCTCTTCCCCCTGCGCCGTGAAGTTTTTAGGGATGACAAGGGTAAGGACTTAGTCCCCTCCCAAAGTCCTTTTCTCTGTTGCCTTACTTAACTATCTTTCTGTTTCTAATGTTCACTTTGTGTTTTTGCAGCCCTTCCTCAGCCCGAAAAGGATTTTCGCCAATACTATGTGCTAAACAAGGATTTTGTGCATCTTCTTGGCTTGCCCATTGAAGTGCGCAAGGCTCTAGTCCTCCTCAACTTCATCCCTACGCATAATAGTCCTCTGCCCAACGTCCTGAGAAAGAGCAAATCTCCTTTATCCACTACCACTCCTCCAGCTACCTTATCTCCAAGGCCAGATCAGGCCTCTATCTCTAATCCTGTAGACCAACCATCAATTTCTCCCCCCAGCTAATTCCTCTATCCTAGCACCAACCCTAATGCCAACGCCAAGCTCCAGTTTTCGTTCTTGTCGGTAGAACTCGTAGCCATAGCCACCGACACTGAAAATCAGAGGCATCGGCTCACTATGTTGCTAACCCATCCATAGCCTTTCCGGCAATCTGTTTTGGTACCAAGGTCACTGTTGCTGCTACCATCGAAGAAATGGGCCGAGCTAAAATCATTTTGGACAACCTTCTTGTCGACATTCCCAGCGTGGTGTCGGTTCATTCCTCCTCTCCTTCTCAATCTCAGCCAAAACCTAAGGTCAAAAGGGTTAAAAGGGCTAAGGCCAAACCCAGCGTCACCGAGGTAGAATCAGAGAACATAGTGCCAATTTACAAATTGGCTGAAATAGAGAAGTCTGCCTCTTCCGAGAAGAGACCTACCGAGGTCGAGGCGTCTGATCATCTGTAATCGAAAAGGCCGAGGTCTGGTGAGGATCCTCAGCTTGGTGTTTTCCATGCCGACGAGGTTTGGACTCCGGAAGTCAAGGTTGGAGACCGACCTCTTCTAGCTGGGGATAGCACACTCGATAGCGTAGAAGTCGGCGCTGCAGTCTCTATTACCGTTCTTCTTCCGTCCGATATCAATCGGATGGCCGAGCTCTTGGAGTACGAAAACTACACCTTAATGATGCAATACTGTGTCTTGGTATAGTTTCAACACTTGTAACTTTTTGTTTAATTTTAACTCTGGTTTTTATACTTAACGAATTTGTCTTCCTTTTTTTTCCAGGCTATCCAGCAGGGCCACTGCCTCGCAATTAAAACTGAGGAATTTAAAAAGGAATTGACAAACAAGATAAAGGAGGCAGCCAAGCTCCTGTCTTCTCTAAATAAGGCCGAGGCCCGCATCCGAAATTTGCAGGACCAAGCAAAAACTACTGAACTAGCCCAGAGCAAAGCCGATGATTACACCGAAGCTGTTGAAAATGTGGCCGAGGTCGCTAAGGTCGAGGTTAAAAAAGCCAAGGAGAAGGAGTCTCAAGCCTAGACTGAGCTCCAAGCGGCATTAGCTACCAAAGCGGCTGAAATCAAGGCGGCCGACAAGAAGGCCTATGCTGAAGGGGCAGCCAACGTGCCAGATGCCTACAAAAAGCAAGTCAACCAAGTGTGCAACAAGGGGTACAACCTGGGCTGGATGGTTGCTTTGAACGAGTTGGCCATCCCTGACGACTCGCTCCTTCGGGATACAAGCTGACTTGTCATGCCCTTTCCTCCTATTCCAAGCCAATCTGAGAACGAGGCTGAGGTTGACGCTGAAGAAGTTGCAACTGCTGGGGCAAGTCCCCAACTCTGAATGAGCAAGTCCTAGACTTGGCTCAAGATGACAATGACGAGGTTCAAAAAATTACTTCCGAAGTTGAGATCGAGACTGCCAATAAAAGCCTGGATGACACTCTTTGTGAGATTGACACCGAGGTCCAAGTTGAAAGGTCTGCCCAACTGCTTGCCAAGGCTGACACAATGCCAATTGCCGAAGCAGGGTAGGCTGCAAAAAATGTCAGAGATGCATGAACTCAGGATTTTCCCCATTTTGTACCTTTTTCTTCTTACTTTTGAGCAGTTATAACATTTTGCCATCTGAGTTATTTTACTTTTCTTTTGGCCGATGTGCCTGTTTGTAATCTGAACAAGTAGTTTCCTTGGCTAGGCCAAAGTACAGGATAAATCAAATGATTAGCACATGAATATTAGATAGATATAACAGTAATAGGAAAGTAAAAAATTAGGGAAGATGAGACAAATAGATTTATAGTGGTTCGGCTTCAACCAAGCCTACATCCACTCCTCAAGCTTCACTTGAGATTTTCTACTATCTTCTAGCTTCACAGGGTGCTAGCAACCTTTTCACAGATGGAGCAATCCTCCACAGATTTTACACAGACTTTCTAAGTCAAGAACACTGAGTGTACGATACTCTTACAAGGTTGAAAAGAAGGTGTTTTTGCTTTCACAGAAAGCTATAATAATTATCTCTCAAAGATAGATATAAAAATGAAACTCTGGTTTTTCTGTAAACCTCACATAGGAAATATAAGCTTAATGCTATAAGGCTCAATGTATAATTTCTGAGAGAGAATGTAAACAAAAATTGAAGAACACTTCTCAGAGAATTTTTCAGAGAATAGATGTGAGTGATTATAAATTAAAGAATATTTTTTGATTTTTTTTGTAACTTGTTTACATAAGAGGCTTTGGTATATATAATGAAACTTATAGCCATTTATAGCCGTTGTATTCATTTGAATTTATAGCCGTTGTACTCCATCCTTACTAATTTGAATATCTTCCACTCCATCATTACTAATTTGAATATCTTCCATTCCATCATTATAAATTTGAATATCTTTCACTTGAACCTTTTGGCCTGCTGTTGTGCTGGGCTGTTTGAACTTTGTTTTGGGCTGTTTGAACTCCTGATTTAATCAAATATTAAATAAATTCTAACAACATTTAGGATAAACGTTTAGGTGAGAAATAATGAGACAAAATAAATTTTGATTCTATTTTTCTCTTTCAAATAAATAATCAAAATAAATTTTGATTTTATTTTTCTCTTTCAAATAAATCATCAAAATATAATTAAATAAATTATCAAAATAAATTTTGAATTCTATTTTTCTCTTTCAAATAAATTAAAACATAATTAAATAAATCATCAAAATAAATAAGTCTAACAATCTTCCCCTTTTTGATGATGGCACACAATGATGTTTTGATTTGATTTGGGAGTAAGAAAGGTTTCCCCTCAAATCATGCTCCTTGAATTCATTTCTAAATACATAGGTTAGCACATGTGTAATAAATAAGCTTTAATCAATAACATGATATAAGATTAACATCATATAATTTTTCCCCCTGTGACATTATCAAAAGGAAATCATGGGTCAGAATTTGGAGGAGGAGGAGGAGAATGATAGTGATAAATGGCATCTATACAATTCAAAACATATATATACATATATGCATACACATACAACTCGCCCGCGTCTCTCTTTTTCCTTTGATAAACGCGTTTGACACGCGGCCTCACTTTTGCATCATTGGCCGACAAAAGCAGGCCTTGATTTGTACTCGCCTCGGCTCCCTCTCCCTCATTGTCTTCTTCTCTTTTGCCTTCTTCTTAATCATACACTCTTCCATTTTCTTCTTCACTATTCTCTTCTATCTCTTCTTCACCACTCTCGTCTGTTTTTTCTTCCTCATTGAGAGACAAAAAAAAACTGAACGGAGGAGGCCAAATCTCAGTCGGTTCTCTTCTATTTCTCTGCAACTCATTTTTTTTACACCTCTCACCTCTAAACCATGGCTTCCTCATCCTGTCCCTTCACTCTATTTCCAGAGCTGAACGATCCCATAAGCTCTGCTGGACCGAGTGCCCTTACTCCTACTCTTCCTGTCATTCCTCTTCCTAACCTTCCTATGATGTTGATTGAGCAAATCATGGCAGCTCAATCTGACATAGAAGCCAATCATTTCACACTGACGTCCTGTATGAAAATGGTGACGGTAGTCGCAAAATTAGCTCACCGATTGCAGAACAGGACGAGTGAGTTCCATCAGGTCAACGCCCAACTCTCTCTACTCCAGCGCATGTACAAGGATGCGCGAGCAGAAATAGGCGCACTGAAGGCCGAAAATAAAGAGCTTAAACGGAAGACCACCTCCATGGCCCGATTTGGAGCAACGTCGTTCTTGGACTTTAATAGTCAGCGGGGAGTCGTCACTCTCGATGAAAGCACGGGGCAGGAGCGTCAAGGGTCACCCAAGGTGATAAAAAGAAGAAGAAAACGATGGAAGAGGCGAGTAAGTAAGATTGGCGTATGGTCGGAAAAAAATGAAGGGTTTTTTTTTTTTTTTTTTATGTTTATTTTGATCGACGTGTGACCGTAAAAAAAATAAAGGGTGCTTTTTTTTTTAATGTAAATATTTGTATTTTGATTTGTTGTTGTGTTTATGTTTAAGTATTGAAAAATGAAATTAAAAAGCAGAGAAAAAAAATAAGAAAATTAAGCCCAAACAAAAAATAATAATGAGAGACCAAATTGTTAATGAGTATATGAGAAGCATTTGAGCATGATCTAATTCTCAATTTTTTAGCAAGAGCATACCAATCTTAAGACTATAATAGACATAACAGTGCATAGATCAAACAAGGTTGCCAAGCAAGAGCATAAATATGGAGCTAAAGTTCAAGTCACTCTTTCTTGAGGAAAACGATCTTCCTCTTACATTATCAACAACTAATCAGCTCAAAGGTCATGTTGTAAGAATTAAGATACCAAAAGTATAGAGATACCAAAATAATCAGAGATACTAAAACAATCAAGTCTCTTTTTCTCCCCCGATGACATTTTCAACAAAATTAAGCACAATGAGGGAGTATGGTACATCATATAGGATGAAAGAATGTAAGTCTCATTATAGCACAAATAATCATCTATATCAAGATAGCTTTATGATACAAAAAAAATGATAGCACATAATGATCATACAATTGAAGCTCATACCATTTGATAATAATGGGCAAAAAAAATAGTAACATGTGAAGGTGCAAGTCCATAAGTTTAATATCAAAAACAAAATAGAAACTGATGGGATTTTAAAAAATAATCAAGTTTAAATTCTTCCCCTTGTTTCATTTGGCAAAATCAGTAGGAGATATGATAAATGAAAGCTCATAACTGAAATGTTCTCATCAATAATATCAAATAGGATGCTAAAATGATACCAACATGCAATCTACCAAGGATACTAATATGCAATCTAGAAGATTTAACAATCATAGCTCAAGCATTATGTAGAATACCAAATATTGCTCATAATAGGTTAAACTCAATATAATCTCATGGAGCCAATGTAATTCCAAAAAAAATGAAGCATCTTCAAGGTATAGCAATTCATATGCCAAGAAAAATTATGAATTTCAATATGTACCACATATTTAAGCATAGGCATGATTTTTAGGTAAGGGCATCAT
Source organism: Camellia granthamiana (assembly GCA_036172215.1). Classification (NCBI taxonomy): domain Eukaryota; kingdom Viridiplantae; phylum Streptophyta; class Magnoliopsida; order Ericales; family Theaceae; genus Camellia; species Camellia granthamiana. The sequence continues at coordinate 26,922,373 of CM069912.1, read as the reverse complement.
CAAAGAGTATACATTGCAAATCATATGAAGTATAATCAATGTTTTTCATATGAAAGTAATAACAGTATTAGCTCAAGGGATATAAGATAGAATTTTTACCTCAAAAGCTTAAGAGAGTATATGAGGCATACTTTAGGTTCAAGAGATGGAAACTTTTCAATTTTCAATTTTCTTTCATGAGGAGTTCACCTCAAAAGGGTTTAACAAGTATGTTAGCAAAATGATTTCTCCCCCTAAGTTAGTGCTACCCTTTTTCTATTTTGTGTAAATATAGCATTCGTAGAATAATCATTATTACTCAATAAAAATACAACACAAATAACTTCTTATCACAAACTAAAAAAGTGAAAAATAATTTAATGATCAAACAAGAGTTTGGCATGCTATTTTTCAGAATTTTCAAGTTGTAACGCATAGCATAATATGCATAAGAAAATAGTATTATGCTATTTCTCTTATTAAGAAATGATGCAGCAATCTCATTTAATCACATAACATTATCAAGAGGCATTTTCATCAATTCAATCCACATGCTCAAGTGTGATAAAACATTTTACTCAATATGGAATACAACATGAATATTATAAACAATTAATTCAACAATTTATCAATCAAAAGCATTTCATGAGATGTATGCCAATATAATCCAAATTCAAAAGATATTCAATAGGATAGACGCAATGTCTCTACAAACGTATGATACTTCTTTTCATTTAGACATTGTTGATGGATCATAATCAAGGAATTTCACAACTCATTCATATATTCCAATGTAAAGCATATAAGCATGAAATTTTCATATTGAGCATATTCTTGAGATCACAAATGTATAATTCAAAATATAGATAGTATACATGTGACATCAAAATTGATTCTACAAAGATATGACTTAAAAAGGAATTAACATATTAGTATGAAGTCATATATAAGATATGAAAAGTATGTTCACAAAAAAATTTATCACTTCTTATATCTTTTTCATAGTAATGGATGACATGATATAAAATGTTAATGAATACATGAATCATTCATATTCTAATAGGCATTCATCAAAATAATATAATTCTCATTTTTGAGTTCAATGAATGTTTGAAAGAAACTAACAGAACATGACTTAGCAAATTTAGTACAATTAGGTTACATGGAAGTAATGATTAGACACAACAAATAACACCTTAAAAAATATAGAACTTTAAGCTTAAGGGTGTGTTAGGAGTTATACCTTCATTTACCTCTTTGGAATCTTCACCTATACATTACCTCTATTGTTCATCTTGGTGATTTTCATTTCATCATTCTTCTTCTTGTAAGAGCTGATTTTGTTCTTTAGATTGAACACTCTTGTTGTGCATTTCCTTTTGAAGTCCTTGGTGTTTTTTGAGATTCCACCTACAAAATATCTTGATTTCTTTCTTGGTACCCATACTTTCTTGGGTCCATGGGAATTAGTATTAAGAACATTTAATCTCATAAAAGGTTTAAGATGATCAAAACCAATGCCTACTTGTCAAAAACACATCTTTTATTTCCAAGAAGCTTGTTGAGGTTTTCTTTTCCTCTTACAAAATTTTTAAGAGTTTTGTTTAAATCTTCAACATTGTTTTTCAAAATGTTTTTCTCATTGGCAATAGACGTAAAGTCATTTTTCAAAATAGCATTTTCCATTTTTAAAACACCCATATCACTTGAAAGAGAAGTAACTAATTTCTTTAATTTAGAATTCTTAACATAAACGTCTCTAAATATGTCATGTAATTCATTGAAAGCACTTTCAAGTTCTACATAATTAGAAATTACCTTATCTTGAGTTGATCATTCTTCTTCAAGAGTCATGAGACATAGGTTGACTACTCCATCATTTTCTCCCTAAATGGCTTCCTTTTTGCTGTCATCCATCATTGAAAGTTCATGAGCCATGAGTGAGCCTAGGAGTTTTTCAATGCCTAATTTTGTTTGGTCTTTTGCTTCTTGGATAGCTGTAGCCTTAGCTTCCCATTCATTTGGCAAAGACTTAAGTATTTTTCTTACAAGCTCATCATTAGTATAAGATTTACCAAGAGATTTTAGAGCATTAATAATATTGGTAAATTTATAGAACATCTCAGAAATAGATTCAAATGATTCCATAGTAAAGAGTTCATAATCATGAATAAGCATATCAATCTGAGACTCTTTTATTTGGCTAGTTCCTTTATAGGTGATTTCAAGTTTATCCCAAATCTCTTTAGCAGTAATACACCCAAAAATTCTATTGTACTCATTTGCATCTAGTCCACACACAAGAATAAGCTTGGCTTTAGCATTAGCTTGAAGGAGTTTATAATCACGCTCATCAAATTCATCCTCAAGTTTAGGTATACTGATATGGTCTATTACCTTGGTAGGGATTTTAGGACCTTTAGTGATAATGAGCCACAAAACATAATTGGTAGCTTGAAGATACAAAGTCATTTTTTCTTTCCAATGAATGTAATTACTACCATCAAAGAGAGGTGTCCTATAGCTAGCTTGTCCTATAGCAGAGTAAGTAGAATACATCGTTGCTATGGATAAAAAACTCAAGATTGTTAAATCTAAACAAGAGCCCCAGGCTCTGATACCAATTATTACCCAAAAAGCAACCCAAGAGTGGGGATGGATGAATTAGGTTTCTACAAATTAAAATTAATAATACCCCAATAAAATTAACTACTAGTACAACAAATTATTAACAAGTACAATGATGAACTTAGCAGTAAATGATCAAGTAAAATAATAATGAAGTATAACTAACATACATGGTAAATCAAATGATTAGCACATGAATATTAGATAGATATATGTAATAACCCTCATCACTACTTACCGATAAACTACTGATTACTGCTAAACTAAGGCTGATTATGATTGATAACTGAAGTAATCGAATACTGAACTGACTGACTGAAATCTGGAACTGAATTGATTGAGTATATCTGTTTAATTGCGTACCTATCTGTTGACTGTTAAATTATCTGTCCATGGTTTATGTTTTAAACTGCGAATTGAAGGCCTTATCGGTGACCGAATCAGGAATTGATTGACGTTTTACGATCATTAGAATTTATATGATTTTATGGTATATTTAATTAAAATGTGATTTAGTATGATTAAATTAGATTAAATTAAGCTAATTGGCAAGAGTTTGACTTATTCACCATTATGCCATTGAGTGGCCCACTACTTTGCACATTTAGAGGCTTGATTACATAGAAACAAAACATTTCTTCAGCCTATTTTCTTGAGAGCAACCGACTAGAGAGAGAGAGAGTCTTGAGGGAAGATTGTTCATCTAGAGAATTGGCTTGAATCTTGAGGAATTGAAGTGTAGATTGACAAATTGAACCTCTAGACTTGTCATTAAGGAACCTAGGTATGAATTTCATCCTCTAAATTGTATGTTTAAGCTCTATCTAGCATGGATCATGATAGTTTAATGAGCTAAGCCAAGAATTGGTCTTGTAGTGTTGGATTAAAGCTTGTATCATGCATGCATGTGTTTATCCTTGCATTTTGATGTTGAATTCATGGCAATTGATGCATGCATGTTCATAATAGTGTGATAGTCCATGATTTCATCTTATTTTGAAAAGAATTGGCTCATTTGAGCTAGCATTGAAGCTTTGAAATGATTTGAGTTCATGCATGTTGCATGTTCATCTTGTTCATGAAAATTTAGTTTGAAATTGAGCTTGATTGAACTACCCTTGGGCTTTGATTTTACAAATTGAGGTTTGAATCATGTTATTCTATGTATTTACAAGTGTTTTCCGGAAAATTAGCCCAAGAAGATCGAAATTTATGCATTAAAACTGAGTTTTGAGGTTAAGGATCAAATCTGGAATTTCCAGAATTTGGACTCACGCTCGAGCGAGGGATTCCACGCTCGAGCGTACCCTCTGGGCCATGAAAGTCCGCTCGAGCGAGAAAGGCGACGCTCGAGCGTAAAATTCATGTATCCAGTACTTTGCATGAGCTTGCAGTCCGCTCGAGCGAGAAAGTTTACGCTCGAGCAAGGACTTGTGTCTCACGCTCGAGCGAGGGTCGAGCGCCCGTCGAGCGTGAATTTTGAGCATCCAGTATTTTCACTGTAGCTTACAGTCCGCTCGAGCGACGGAAGTCACGCTCGAGCGGAGCTCCTTTGTCTGTGTGTCCGCTCGAGCGTAGAAAGCCACGCTCGAGCGAGACCCCTGTTTTCTGAAAATTTTGAAAATGCTTTTAAAGTGCATCTTTGCATCCTCATTCCATCCTAGGCATTCTTAGGCCTAATTTAAGACATCTTAATGAGGATATAGATGTAGAACCACACCGAGGCAAATTAGGGATTTAGTTATTATATTTCCCAACTGTGTAGCTTAGTGTGTATTCAATCTGTTAACTGTGTAGGGTTGGCGACTGGGGACGCGCTCTAGCTTATCTATAGCCCAGAACTCTGTGAGTAACAACTGTGTAAAGATACGTTCAAAAATGATTATCTTCTGAACAATTGAACTGTACTGTTTCTGAACTGATACTGTTAACTGAATGAATGTATGTCCTATATTCTGAACTGTGTTGTGGCATCCTTAGCAACTACTGTTACTGACTGTTACCGTTACAGAGATCTCTATCGGTTCCCTCGTTGGAACCACTACTGTTTACTGATTAATGGCCATCATTTACTGTCCGGTCTTTTAAGACCTATTGTTTACTGTACTGCTATGCTAATGGATGTACCACATATGACTGTTTAACCGAATGACTGATACACTGAATCAATGAACTGTTTTCATTACTGTAAGGACATTCATTCTTAACCTCTTTACGCATTATGTTATTCACTGGGCTTTAGCTCACTGCTTATATATATATGTAGGTGTACAGGCACCAAACCGCGGCTAGGGGTGTCGGGGTAAACTCCAGTTTTGTCAAGCCAACCACTGTGCCTCACTGTGAGGTTCCGAGCCTGTCAAGCTATGGCTTAGGGGTGTTTTATTTCCCCCGTCTGTCTTTGTATCTGTTTTGAAATCTGTATAGACTGTTACTGTACTGTTTAATAGGGATTAAGTCCCTGTTCTGAATGATTGTAAATGTTGTACATATCGTTTTGCACTGATTGTATAAATGTTTGAAAAAGTCTTTTTGCATGCAGATTGTCACAGCTCGTTGGACATTGTTTATTTACTATTTTGGCTTCCGCCAGCCCCTGTACTCTGTTTTACTGTCTTACTGTTAAGCAGGCCTTCGGTAATCTCAGATTATTGGCCGGTTACGGTGCTAAACCCATAGGGGCGGGTTTGGGTCGTGACAGAGTGGTCTCAGAGCGATACTTACCACGAGTTATACCGCACACACGTGTCCAGATGAGCTATAGGGTGTCCTAGAAAAGTGATTAGGGCATTGCATGAGCATGAGAAGTGTGTGTGGCTATGACATGACTGAATATATGCTAATGTGATAAACTGTTTAAGCATGCAACTGCTTATGTTGATAATTGCTATAACTGCTTATAGTGAAATGGATAATACAAGAACTGCAAATGAATCTAAATCCTTATCCTCTGAGGCAAGAATGGCAAGACTGGAAAGAATGATGGAACTAATAACTGAAAGACTAGATCAACAACAGAACCAACAGCCCCCACCTCCTCCTCCGGTACAGCCGGAACAGAATGTCAATGTTAATGATGGGGACATAATTGCTCTCATCCAAAGGTTCAGCAAAATGAAACCGTCATCCTTTCAGGGAGGCCTTGAACCGTTAAAAGCTGAAGCATGGGTTCTTGAGACTGAAAAGTTGTTTGAGGTGTTTCCGTGCTCTGAAGCATATAAAGTACTGTTGGCCACCTTTACTCTGCAAGAAGAAGCTAGAAGGTGGTGGATGCTTATCTGTGACGACAACACCGTAATGACTTGGGCTCAATTCAAAAGAGCCTTCTTCGAGAAATATTTCCCACAGTGTGTCAGAGACAGAAAGGTAACTGAATTTGAACAGCTGAGACAGGGTAGCATGTCCGTTGCTGAGTATGAAACAAAGTTCACCGAACTTGCTAGGTATGCACCACACATGGTGGACACTGATTACAAGAAGGCCAGAAAGTTTGAAGGCGGCCTGAATGTTGTAATACTGGACCAAATTAATGTTCTGAAGCTACCGAACTATGTAAATGTTCTTGACCGAGCTTTGATGGCTGAATCAAACATCGAGGCACTAAAAACTGAAACACCAGCGTCTAAATGGCGTGGTAAAAGGCAGGGTTTCAAGTTCAAGAAAGGCAAAAACAACCTGTTGAACAAAAAGCAAAATACAGGGTCAACGACTACTTCTAGTCAAGGGAACCGGTCCATACCGCCCTGTTCTGAATGTGGTAAGAACCATAAGGGGGCTTGTTATAAAATCTCTGGTGCTTGTTACAGGTGTAGCAAGGTGGGCCACGTGGTCAAAGATTGCCCTTCCACTGCTCCGGGCAATAGTAAAGCTGCACCAAGCATGGCAGCATCAACTGTTGCACCAAAACCGAACCCCAAAGCTACCGGGAAAGAGCCTATGAGGCAGGGCCGAGTGTTCGCTCTAGTACCAGGAGACGTCCAAAATACCGAAACCGTAGTGTCAGGTATCCTCTCTATTTGTGCTCAAAATGCATATATTCTGATTGATTCGGGGTCTACACATTCCTATGTATCGCATGCTTTTTCGCGAAAATTGAATAGACCCTTAGAACCCATGAATTATCTGTTAGCTGTATCATCACCCGTTGGGGGATCCATGACTTGTGCATACATGTACCCTGCGTGTGAAATTATTGTTGGAAATGCACATTTGTTTATTGACTTACTGCCTCTGAACATTGATCATTTTGATGTAATATTGGGGATGGACTGGTTAACGAAATACCATGCCACTATAGACTGTGTAACGAAACAAGTAGTTTTCCGTCCACCGGGTTTACCTAAATTTGTGTTTAATGGGGTTGAAGTAGTACCTCCTCCGTATTTGATTTCATCAGTGAAAGCTGTTAAATTGATTAGAAAGGGGTGTAAAGGGTATTTGTGTTCTGTATTGACTGTATCTACTGATGATAATGCTAATGTGAACAGTATTCCCATAGTCAGAGAGTTCCCAGACGTTTTTCCAGATAATCTGCCAGGGGATTTGACTGACAGGGAGATTGAATTCACCGTTGATGTGATTCTGGGAACACAGCTAGTATCTAAAGCTCCTTACCGAATGGCTCCGACTGAATTGAAAGTGCAACTACAGGAACTGTTAGATAAGAAGTTTATCAGGCCTAGTACTTCACCGTGGGGCGCTCCTGTTTTATTTGTGAAAAAGAAAGACGGCTCATTGAGACTGTGTATTGACTACCGTGAACTGAACAAGGTAACTGTGAAAAATAAATACCCATTGCCTCATATTGATGACTTATTTGATAAGTTATAGGGTGCTCAAGTGTTCTCTAAGATTGATCTCAGATCCGGATATCATCAGCTGAAAGTTAAACCAGAAGACATTGATAAAACTGCTTTTCGAACGAAGTATGGACATTATGAATTTTTAGTTATGCCTTTCGGAGTTACCAATGCACCTGCTGCATTTATGGACCTCATGAACAAAATCTTTAAACCATTCCTCGATGACTTTATTGTTGTATTCATTGATGACATCCTGATTTATTCTAAGATTAGAGAAGAACATGAACATCATCTGAGACTTGCCCTACAGACCCTAAGAGAACAGAAACTTTATGCTAAACTGTCTAAATGTGAGTTTTGGCTTGATCATGTTATGTTTTTGGGGCATGTTGTTAGCAAAGATGGAATTTCTGTTGATCCGCAGAAAATTGAAGCTGTAGTAAATTGGCCTAGACCAACAAATGTTACAGAAGTCCAAAACTTTTTGGGATTGGCTAGATATTACAGAAGATTTGTCAAGGATTTCTCCAAAATTTCCTTACCGTTGACTCAGTTGACTCAGAAGGGGATATCTTTTGACTGGACTGATCAAAGGGAATCAGCATTCCAAGAGTTGAAAACTCGACTCGTGGCTGCACCGGTTCTTACCTTACCTTCAGGTACGGATGGTTATACTGTATTTAGTGATGCTTCTCACAAGGGTTTGGGGTGTGTTTTAATGCAGAATGGGAGAGTAATTGCCTATGCTTCACGACAACTGAGACCGCACGAAAAGAACTACCCGACCCATGATCTGGAACTTGTCGCGGTAGTATTTGCACTGAAAATCTAGCACCACTACCTTTATGGGGCGACATGTGAAGTATACACTGACCATAAGAGTTTGAAATATTTCTTCACATAGAAAGAACTGAACATGAGACAGCGGAGATGGCTAGAACTGATTAAAGATTATGATCTACAAATCTTGTACCATCTGGGAAAAGCCAACACCGTTGCCGATGCACTGAGCCGGAAATCGATTGGCAATTTAGCCTGTTTATTCACCGGACAGAAAGAGTTGCTTTGTGACCTTGAAAAATCTGAAATTGAAATTGTTTTACGAGAACAAGGTGGAACAATAGCTGCTATTTTTGCTCAACCGGCACTGATTGAAGAAATTAAAGAGAAACAGCAATTGGATGACTTCTTGAAGAAGATCATCGAAAAACGAGAATCTAAACCAAGGCCAGACTTCAAATTTGAAAGTAATGTACTGAAATTTCAAGAAAGACTGTGTGTACCAAATGATTCTGAATTGAAAAGAAGAGTTCTGCAAGAGGGCCACAATTCAAAATTTTCTATCCATCCGGGGAATATGAAAATGTACCAAGACCTGAAACTGAATTTCTGGTGGCCGGGAATGAAGAAAGAAATTGCTGATTTTGTATCAAAATGTCTTCATTGCCAACAAGTCAAAGCGGAACATCAGCGACCCGCAGGTTTACTGCAACCCTTACCCATACCGGAGTGGAAATGGGAACATATCACCATGGATTTTATTGTGGGATTGCCTCGCTCCAGTAAAGGTATGGACTCAATTTGGGTTATTGTTGATAAACTGACTAAATCTGCCCACTTCTTACCTGTTAAGACAATTTATAATGCGGACAAATTGGCTATACTCTATATTGATAAAATTGTTAGACTGCATGGAGTGCCTGTGTCCATTGTTTCTGACAGGGATTCGAAGTTTACATCGAGATTTTGGCAAAGCTTACAGACTGCATTGGGTATTGAATTGAGACTGAATAGTGCCTATCATCCTCAGACAGATGGCCAGTCAGAAAGGACCATCCAAACTCTGGAAGATTTACTGAGAATGCGTGTCCTTGATTTTTAGGGAAACTGGGAAAGCCATTTGCCCTTAGCTGAATTCGCCTACAACAACGGCTATCATTCAAGTATTGGTATGGTGCCTTTCGAGGCATTGTATGGCAGAAAATGTAGATCTCCGATTTGCTGGGCAGAAGTTGGAGATGGCCTTTGCTTGGGCCCGAGATTGTATATGAAACGACTGAGAAAGTGAAACTGATACAACAGAGACTGAAAACCGCATAGAGCCGACAAAAAAGTTATGCGGATGTTAGAAGACGAGACAGAGAGTATGAAGTGGGTGATCACGTTTTTGTGAAAGTGACACCGATGAAAGGCCAGACTCGTTTTGGAGTCAAAGGCAAGTTAGTGCCAAGATATGTCAGACCGTATGAGATTATTGAGAAAATCAATCCGGTGGCGTATCAAGTTGCGCTTCCTCCTGAAATGGAGCATATGCACAACGTATTCCACATCTCTATGTTGAGGGATTACCTCCGGGATCCTTTCCATGTGATAGAGCCCACTCGTGTAGTACTGAGTGATGACTACACTTAAGAGGAACGGCCTATTCAGATTGTAACCAGACGGATCAAGAAGTTGAGAAACAAAGAGATTCCGCTAGTGAAAGTTGACTGGCAAAACCATGGTGGCGTGTATGCCACTTGGGAAAGGGAAGATGACATGGCTAAAAGATATCCTGAACTGTTTCCACTGAATCCTGTTTTCTTCTAGAATGAAGGTAACTCAAGTTTAGAGGACTAAACTCTTTTTAAGGAGGGGAGACTGTAATAACCCTCATCACTGCTTACCGATAAACTACTGATTACTGCTAAACTGAAGCTGATTATGATTCATAACTGAAGTAATCGAAATACTGAACTGACTGACTGAAATTTGGAACTGAATTGATTGAGTATATCTGTTTAATTGCGTACCTATCTGTTGACTGTTAAATTATCTGTTTATGGTTTATGTTTTAAACTGCGAATTGAAGGCCTTATCGGCGGCCGAATCAGGAATTGATTGACGTTTTACGATCATTAGAATTTATATGATTTTATGGTATATTTAATTAAGATGTGATTTAGTATGATTAAATTAGATTAAATTAAGCTAATTGGCAAGAGTTTGACTTATTCACCATTATGCCATTGAGTGGCCCACTACTTTGCACATTTAGAGGCTTGATTACATAGAAACAAAACATTTCTTTAGCCTATTTTCTTGAGAGCAACTGACTAGAGAGAGAGAGTCTTGAGGGAAGATTGTTCATCTAGAGAATTGGCTTGAATCTTGAGGAATTGAAGTGTAGATTGGCAAATTGAACCTCTAGACTTGTCATTGAGGAACCTAGGTATGAATTTCATCCTCTAAATTGTATGTTTAAGCTCTATCTAGCATGGATCATGATAGTTTAATGAGCTAAGCCAAGAATTGGTCTTGTAGTGTTAAATTAAAGCTTGTATCATGCATGCATATGTTTATCCTTGCATTTTGATGTTGAATTCATGGCAATTGGTGCATGCATGTTCATAATAGTGTGATAGTCCATGATTTCATCTTATTTTGAAAAGAATTGGCTCATTTGAGCTAGCATTGAAGCTTTGAAATGATTTGAGTTCATGCATGTTGCATGTTCATCTTGTTCATGAAAATTTAGTTTGAAATTGAGCTTGATTGAACTACCCTTGGGCTTTGATTTTACAAATTGAGGTTTGAATCATGTTATTCTATGTATTTACAAGTGTTTTCCGAAAAATTAGCCCAAGAGGATCGAAATTTATGCATTAAAACTGAGTTTTGAGGTTGAGGATCAAATTTGGAATTTCCAGAATTTGGACTCACGCTCGAGCGAGGGATTCCACGCTCGAGCGTACCCTCTGGGCCATGAAAGTCCGCTCGAGCGAGAAAGGTGACGCTCAAGCGTGAAATTCGTGTATCCAGTACTTTGCATGAGCTTGCAGTCCGCTTGAGCGAGAAAGTTTATGCTCGAGCGAGGACTTGTGTCTCACGCTCGAGCGAGGGTCGAGCGCCCGTCGAGCGTGAATTTTGAGCATCCAGTATTTTCACTGTAGCTTACAGTCCGCTCGAGCGACGGAAGTCACGCTCGAGCGGAGCTCCTTTGTCTGCGTGTCCGCTCGAGCGTAGAAAGCCACGCTGGAGCGAGACCCCTGTTTTCTGAAAATTCTGAAAATACTTTTAAAGTGCATCTTTGCATCCTCATTCCATCCTAGGCATTCTTAGGCCTAGTTTAAGACATCTTAATGAGGATATAGATGTAGAACCACACCGAGGCAAATTAGGGATTTAGTTATTATATTTCCCAACTGTGTAGCTTAGTGTGTATTCAATCTGTTAACTGTGTAGGGTTGGCGACTGGGGACGCGCTCTAGCTTATCTATAGCCCAGAACTCTGTGAGTAACAACTGTGTAAAGATACGTTCAAAAATGATTATCTTCTGAACAATTGAACTGTATTGTTTCTGAACTGATACTGTTAACTGAATGAATGTATGTCCTATATTCTGCATTGTGTTGTGGCATCCTTAGCAACTACTGTTACTGACTGTTACCATTACAGAGATCTTTGTCGGTTCCCTCGTTGGAACCACTACTGTTTACTGATTAATGGCCATCATTTACTGTCCGATCTTTTAAGACCTATTGTTTACTGTACTGCTATGCTAATGGATGTACCACATATGACTGTTTAACCGAATGACTGATACACTGAATCAATGAACTGTTTTTATTACTGTAAGGACATTCATTCTTAACCTCTTTACGCATTATGTTATTCACTGGGTTTTAGCTCACTGCTTATATATATATGTAGGTGTACAGGCACCAGACCGCAGCTAGGGGTGTCGGGGTAAACTCCAGTTTTGTCAAGCCAACCACTGTGCCTCACTGCGAGGTTCCGAGCTTGTCAAGCTATGGCTTAGAGGTGTTTTATTTCCCCCGTCTGTCTTTGTATCTGTTTTGAAATCTGTATAGACTGTTACTGTACTGTTTAATAGGGATTAAGTCCCTATTCTGAATGATTGTAAATGTTGTACATACCGTTTTGCACTGATTGTATAAATGTTTGAAAAAGCCTTTTTGCATACAGATTGTCACAGCTCGTTGGACATTGTTTATTTACTGTTTTGGCTTCCGCCAGCCCCTGTACTATGTTTTACTGTCTTACTGTTAAGCAGACCTTCGGTAATCTCGGATTATTGGCCGGTTACGGTGTTAAACCGATAGGGGCGGATTTGGGTCATGACAATATAGCAGCAGTAGGAAAGTAAAAAGATTAGGGAAGATAAGACAAATAGATTTATAGTGGTTTGGCTTCAACTAAGCTTATATCCACTCCTCAACCTTCATTTGAGATTTTCCACTATCTTTTAGCTTCACAAGGTGCTAGCAACCTTTTTACAGATGGAGCAATCCTCCATAGATTTTATATAGACTTTCTAAGTCAAGAACACTGAGTGTACTACACTCTTACAAGGTTGAAAAGAATGTGTTTTTACTTTCACAGAAAATTACAATAATTATCTCTCAAAGATAGATATAAAAATGAAGTTTTGATTTTTCTGTAAACCTCACACAGGAAAGATGAGCTTAATGCTATAAGGCTCAGTGTATAATTTCTAAGAGAGGATGTAAACAAAAATTGAAGAACACTTCTCAGAAAAATTTTCAGAGAATAGATGTGAGTGATTATAGATCAAAGAATATTTTCTGATTTTTTTTGTAACTTGGTTACATTAAAGGTTTTAGTATATATAATGAAACTTATAGCCGTTTATAGCTGTTGTATTCATTTGAATTTATAATCGTTGTACTCCATCATTACTAATTTGAATATCTTTCACTCTATAATTACTAATTTGAATGTCTTCCACTCCATCATTACAAATTTGAATATCTTCCACTTGAACCTTTTGAACCTTTTGGCCTCCTGCTGTGCTGGGCTGTTTGAACCTTTGTTTTGGGCTGTTTGAATTCCTGATTTAATCAAATATTAAATACATTCTAGCAGCATTTAGGATAAACGTTTAGGTAAGAAATAATAGGACAAAATAAATTTTGATTCTATTTTTCTCTTTCAAATAAATCATCAAAATATAATTAAATAAATCATCAAAATAAATTTTGAATTCTATTTTTTTCTTTTAAATAAATTAAAATATAATTAAATAAATTATCAAAATAAATAAGTCTAACAGTGACAAATTAAACCTTGTGATATGAAGTAAAATGTTCGCATGAATAAATTCAATCACTTACAGGTGTCTACGTTTGTAAATTTTTTTTATGTGTAAATACAAAATGTTAGCGTTCAAGGAAGCTAATAGTAATAGATCGCACACCATCTGAACCGTAGCAATCTATTAATGGCAGTGAGAAGTGGAGACCACCAATCGGGGAGATTCTCAAGGTGAATTTTGACGGGGCCATGTTTATGCGACAGAAGGTTTGTGGGGTAGGGGTTGTGATCCGTGATTTCAAAGGGGCTCCTATTGCAGCTCTATCGGAGCAAATTCCACAGAGGATGGTGGCTGATTGTATTGAAGCTGTGGCTGCTGTTAAGGCTTTGGAGTTGGCAGCAGAGATGGGCCTAACAAAAATTCAATTGGAAGGTGATTCCCTCACTGTGATCAAGACAATACGCGAGGAGGGTCATTTTAGTGCTTCGTTTGGTCATTTTGTTCAACATGCCATCACTTGTAGCAAGCAATTCTCGAGCTTCTGTGTCTCGCATACGCGGAGGAATGGTAATATTTTGGCTCACCAGTTGGCTCAAATGGCTAAGGAGGATAATCAGAAAAGAGTTTGGTTGGCCGCGGTTCCGGAGCAGTTACTTCAGGCTTTGTTGAGTGATGTTCCTGTGTTGTAGGGGGTTATGACCTCCACTTTCTAAAAAAAAAAAAAAAAGGAAGCTAATAGTAGGAGAATTTGTTTCATATTTTTCAAATAAGATGATCATTAGTTTTTATTATTGAATATATACATAACTAGGGGCGGAGGGAGCATGTGACCAGGGGTCACGTGCCCCCTGGATTTTGGGAATTAATTTTTGTTTTTAGCAAACATAAAAAAAAATTAAATAAAAAATTACAAAAATATTATTAGAGTGAAATATCAATGACATTTTAAAAATTATGAAAACAATAATGGTTGTTTTGATTGAAAATGAAGAGACTATTATAAATAAACCATATTAGCTATGAAAATTTTTGAATGTAACGATGATGTCATTATTAGTAATATGTAAGTATAAGTAATCTCACTATAAAGATATGAAATTTATTAGATTGTTAGTTACATTTGACATGTGAGGTTCACTATTTATGCGTTTATTTATCATTAGTGGGTGATATTACATACCAGTGATGACGTGGTATTACCATTATATTGAATTTTTAATCAAATTTTGTATCAAAAAATAATTTATTATTATATAATTTATTTTAAGGCTTATATCCATATTTTTTTTTGTATTGTCCATGATACACTAGTTACAAATAATATTTTTTTTCTTGATGTTTTCTGAAATCAATCGTAAAAAATTTACGTGAAATATTTTTGTAAAAATTATTATAAGTAGTAAGTGTCCCCTCTAAATTAATTTTCTGACTCCGCCACTGTACATAACCACATGGTAAACTTGAAGTGATAATTTTCTAATATATTAAGTTCTTGTTTGTTAATAAGTTATTTTAATCAGAAAGTCAAAAAATACTACAAATTGTCACAACATTTTCTTCGTTTTTCTTTATATTTTTTCACAAAATAACTAAAATAGTCAATTTTCAAATGAATCTTACAATTTTATTTTTTTAATATGAAAAGTTCAAATAAATTAATTTATTAGTGTCGCCCAAAAGAACCAAAAATAAATGAAATAGACCTGTTCCCCATTACGGAATGGCTCTTTTTCATACCATTATTCTTTATATTTTATCAGAGCTCCATTCTAGGTTGACAACAATAATTCAAATTGTTTATCTGGTGAAATCTCATAGTAAAATATTACTTGTATAAAAATCAGGTTGATTGGATATCATTAAATACTTGAACAAATTATATTATATTTTTTAAAATGGACAACAATTATGAGTTCAAACTTAAATAATTCATTTTACAAAATAAAATATGCTTTGCTCATCTATATATTGATATGCGATGAAACTAGATGATTTTTACTATAAAATTTATAAAAACAAATGATTTAAATTGTCATTGTAAACTTAAAATGAAACACATAAAATCTAATATGATAAAATATAGAGGATAGTGGTATAGGAAGAAATCATCCATTCATAGTGGGTGTTTGGGAAGTTGTAATTTTAGTAAGTTATTTTAGTTTTTATCTATTTTAGTAGGTTAAAATTTTTGTATTTAGAAAGATGATTTTTTTGTAATTAAATGTGATGTTTGTGAGAAAAAATAAAATTATTATGAGTTTGATGTGACATTTTATTTTATTAATTATTTTAGTCTATTTTAACTTTTATAAATTTAAAAAAAAAAAAAAAAAAAAACTAAAATTTATTTGCCAAACAAGGTCATAATTGGTTGGCCATCTTCACATGGCTCCTGCAATAACTGGGCCACCACCAAACAAACAATCAATGGATAAGAAGATGACGTGTAATTTCTATTTTTTTAAATTTTTGTCAGCTGTGTTAGCCACAATTTGTAAATGACGTCGTTCTCAATTACCCAAAGAATTCAAAATTAAAAACAAAGAATTCAAAATTAAAAACAGTTTTAAAGGGAAAAAAAAAAAATGCTAAACACAAGGTATAAAACTATGTGTTTGATTTTAATTTTTTGAATTGAATTTTTTAAAAATTGAATTTTTTATTATATAAATATATATATTTATTGAATATTTTTAAAATTTTAAATAAATTTTTTATTTTTTAAGATATACCTTACTTAAATGTATTTAAAAAAATAAAATATTTATAAAAAATACTTTAAAAAATTAATAAATATACAAAAATATACTAAATTTTCATATGTTTTTGTATTTTCGGTATTAAGTGAATTTTTAAAAAAAAAATTCACAAAAATTATATTTTTTAAATGTATTAATGTTAGGTGTGTCTAATTAAAATAAATTGCTTAAAATATTAAAAAAATTCAGTGAAAATAAAAAAAATATGAAAAACAAAAAAATAAAATTTCCTGAAAAGTGAATTATGAAAAACTAAAACTAAGGAGAGTTATTATTAATATTAAAAAATATATAAAAAGTGTATTAAAATGTATAAAATATATATTTAAAAATGTATAGAAATTAAAAATATTAAAAACAATCTCATTCCATGTAACACAGGCATCAATCAAAGTCCACTGGTAACCGAAAGAAACATCTCACTCTTGAATGCTACATTATAAGGTTGGGTCTTACGAGGATGTGGTCCTGTTCTATTCTTGACACAAGAAACAGGGAACCCAAAAGAAAATGTGTGCACATCGATATGAAAAAGAAGCATGCGTTCCATCAGTAAAACAAAGAAAGAAGAAAATTATGAGTGCCAGTAAGAGTGGATGATGACTAAAAGAAGCTCAAGGCCCTCACAAATTGCATTATAAAGTCAAAAAGGACAGCCAAAAAGAATTCTTATGCTACACCAATCTAGCCATGATACACACCTAGGATAAAATATACTAGCAGCTCTAAACAATGCATTTCTATTACTTTGATTCTCTAATTTTTTATTTTTAGCAATTTCATCTTTAGAGTTTTCAATTTGAGCAACTCCAAAATAAAAAATAGGCCTAAAACAATGACAACAAACATCCTATAATAAACATGTCAATAACTATTAAATTGAGTGACGGAATTTTCATCAAAAAAATGAATTATAATATCAAGGAAAATGATATACAAATCTACTTTTTAGACTCATTTTATAGACCTAATGATGTGCTAAAAAGATAATTGGTTGATAAAGTGGTTCTAATTTTTGAACTTAAATAGTAATGCTTTAACATCAAATATCTTTTAGGACAAGAAAAAGCAATGAGGGAGAAGAAATGACAAAGGTTACAAGGGTACGAGGTCGGAAAATATTTGGATTGATGAACAGCTCCAGGTACTATTTATTAAAATTTTCTTTAAGCTAGAATATATTCCACCCCATAGTTTACAAGATAAATCATCAAAAGCAGCATGCTTAACTTGCCGGTTTCCCTGTAATGAAATAATTCAAGCTACTTATGATTATTATTATAAAAATAATAGCTACGCATGAGGCGAATACTTGCAAAACAAAATCCACCTCTTTCAAGTTCCAAACAATGTGCTATACAGGCCAGTGTTAAATAGAATCACAAGAAACATCATTTAACATAGCTTTTTAACAATATACCATAATTATCAATGTTTAGAAACTCAATCAACTGTTTGAAATCAAGATGTGATTATGCATAACAACCAACATAACATTATAATTCATCATTTTCAACTAGACAAAAAAAGACGTGAAAAAGTACATTTTAATTTCAAACCACCCTAAAAAGTTCCCAAGTAAGTCAAGTTCTCAATGCTACTATACTGCAGCAATAGTTCTTTTGTATCAACTGTCAAGAAAATAGACCATATCTACGAGTCAAAAAACCATCAAAACTATTATTATGCACATCAAGAGAGGTCAGTGAAAAGAACAGTTCTAACTATTTTTTCACTTGCCAATGCCCAGTGCCACTGCCAAGTAATAGAATACATATGGAGCAATGATCCATATCAAAAAACGAAAAACCATGGACATTTGAATGTTTAACGCTGGTTTGATTGGAGATTTGAGAAGGAATTTGAAAAAAGAAAGGAAAAACAAAAAAGTAAAATGTGAATAAAATACACTTATATTTCATCTAGTTTTACATACTTTTTTTTCTTTTTTTTTCAAATATCTTATTAAATCTCCCAACCAAACACAGCGCAAATGAAATATAATCTAACAAGTTAAAATCATGAAAATAATTTTAATAGCAATGTACACATTTGTCAACAAAGTAGACCATGATAAAACTTAATAAAGGAAAGGATCTTTTAACAGCATATAGAGGTAGTAAGCTGAAGTCATGAATTTTCTTTTAAGGGTTCAATTTCTAACAGTAAAAAAGGGCTTGAATTACAAGAAAATGAAATAAGAAAAACTATAACATTTCCACTGTAAACAAAGGATGACTCATCTACGAGGAGAAAAAAAGGAAAAAGAAAAAGATAACAAATGTTGCAAGGTATGAAGGGTTGGTACCGCTGTCACCACCATTGATGAACAAGAACTCCACTTTTCCTGAGAGAAGTAAACAGCTCCAAGCATTGGCCGTAAGTTTTTTGATACTTGGACGATCTCTCACCCGGGCAGCATTTCTGCCACCTGTTATAATGGCATTCAAGAAAGATTTCATCGATCAAACAAATCGCTCCCGACTCAAACAACCTGGGTATCAATTCAAATTCAGTCCCTTCCACATCCATCTTCATCACCACATAATCCTTCTCCGATACTGTGTTCTTCAACCAATTCGTAAAGTCAAATCCCTGAATCTTATCCACATCACTAGCAACACTAGCTGATGACTGAACGGGTTTAATCCTACCCATTCCTCTCCCTTTCTCTTTCTCCTCTTTTTCCCGACCGGGGTCCTGATTAACCTCAAAAAACAATGTCTCATTCCTCACCCACGCCGCATAAGGCATCAATGTAACCCCTTTCTTGTATCTATACTCTTCATGAAAAGCTTTATCCGCCTCAATCGCGTAAATGTCAAAGGTCTTATTTTGTTTTGGGTATTGCTTCTTGAACCAACTCACAATGCTCGAGCCATAGCTCCGAGCTCCGACATCTACGTATACATATCTTCGCTTAAAATTAATATCAGCCATTGATGGAAGATACTTTATATTCTTTATATTTCTCTTCAAAGTAATCCATGGTTTTAGAGGCTCTTCGGTAATCAACGGCTCAGCATTCCGAACCAATTCTTGTTTATACCCCGGAACAGAGCACTTATTCACCGAATTGCCAGTGGGTTTAAGAATATAATTCTCTTTTCTCATAACAATTTCACGAATTTGCGGCATCGAGGAATCGAATCCATCGATTTCACGAGAGCGTATGAATTTACAGCAATTGAACAAATCAATAAACGAATTGAAACTATACGAATCTTTTGAAGCCGTGTGGACGATCAAAAACCCTTGGGGTTTAAGCGTCCTCGCAACTTCAGAGGCAAATTCTGATTGTTTTACCGACTTATCGAGGCCCTTGATTCCGGAGAAGATGAAGTCAAAAGTGTTCTCATCGAACGGCCAACCTGAAACCACCAACGGCTTCGATGCTTTCTTGGAAATTCCGATCGAGTCCGAAACGCCCATCTCTTTTAAAGCAAAAACCTCTTCTCCATTGGGAGTTTCCAAGCAGAGCGACTTCGAATCGGGAGATAGAAAACCCTCGGCGATTAAATCGTGAAACACAGAGGAATAGAACTGTACGGTGTTTCTCCATTCTTTGGTGGTCCAGAGATCGCGACTGTTGGTTTTGGCCGGAGATGATCGGACGGCGTCATGGACGATGATCGCCGAGGAAGATGACGGGAGCTGAGAAATGCCGGTGACGATGTTGAGATTTTCAGGGAGAGAAAAGAAGCAGAAGTCACCGAGGTTGCAGGATTCGCCTGTGATGGTGACGACGTAGGCGAATCGAACTCCGACGATGAAAACACAAAAGAAGAAGACTCGAACCAGAATGTTCCTCAGTAAGCTAGGCTTAGGTTCCATAATTGTGTGTATCTGTATATATATATTCCTACATCTATCAGTTTGTGTATGTATGTGTGAAGAATTGAAGAGATTTAGAAGAAAAAAGAAAGAAAGGTGAATGCAGAGAGAGAAAGAGAGGAGAGAGATTAGCGAGAGCAGAAGCGGGCGGAGGTGTGGTTAGCGCCGACGAGGGTACGGTGGAGAGGGTGAGGGTGAGGGTGAGGGTGAGGGTAGGGGAGTTGAAAATTGAGAGGATAGTGAGGGGTAAAACGGGAATACATGGTTGGAGATTGGTTGAATCACAGTATTCTAGTGTTGTTTCTCTTTCTCTCTCTCATGGATTTGCTGGCTTTGGTGGGTTTCTAGGGTTAGGAAAAAATGGAGAGAAGTGAGAGAGGGAAGAGAGAGAATATATATATCTATATATCTGGGGGTGGTGGAGCGCTAGAAGATGATACGGCAAGGTGACCGGATTAGACGGTGACCACGCGGACACGGAACGAAAACCAAGTGCACGCATTTCTTTTACCCGTTTGTTTTTTTTTTTTTTTAGTGTTTTTTTTTTTAATTATATTATTTTTGTAATTTTTTTTTTCATATTTAAAAAAATTTAAAAGTCAAGAAAAAACTATTTGGAGTGTTTTTAATTTTTTTTTCATCTCATCAAACTAAATTTAAAGTCTAATACTTTTTAAAAAATTTAGAAAAAACAAAAATAAATAAAAATTTAAAAAAATTATCAAAGAAGTAAATTTTGAACATTAAAAACTCACATATGAAACTTTTAAATATACATTTAATGATGTGGCCAAAAATAGAATCTCACATAATATGACTAATTAAAATTGATATTTATAATTTTATATTATTAAATAAATTATAAAATTTTATTAAAGATCTCAAACATTTTTTCGGAAATTATGGGGGGTAAAAAGAGAGGAGGATATGGCAAGTTGACCGGATTAGACGGTGCCAACAAGGCGGCCACGGAATGAAAACGGTGATTAGACGGTGGGGGTTACGTGATTGTCACTTGATTTTGGTGAAAATATCGAGATTGCCATTGGGTGATGGTGATTTTTGCGTGACTTTCTTAAAATGGAGAATGGGGACAATGGTGGTCTGAGAAAGTGGGCGGTGGACTTAGATTGAGACTACTGGGAATATTGATGGAGGTGGTGTTGTTGTCCCAGTTATGGGTTGGGTTGGATTAGGTGGGTCTCAAATACTGTTTATATGACCCAACTTACAATTTGTACCATCTAAATGTGTATATCCTCTACTTTTTTAATCTCAAAATATCTTTTTTAGAAAATTTAATTTTTTTAGTAGTATAATTATTACATTTTAAAGATATTAATTTTTTAAAATTACTTTTTGATAGTATTTTTTTTAGAAATATCAATTGTCATAATTATACTTTTCATGTTGTTAATAAATTTAAAAGAAAGACAAAATAAGAAATTTATATTATTTTAATTCTTAATTTTTGAAAATAAATTAATATTTTGAGATAATGAAAATAAAATATGAAACTAATATTTTGAGACGAAAAAAATATCTTTTATCAAAATAAATAAATTACTGAGAGAAAATAAATTTGTACACGTGGATTTTGATAGTTTATATACACAGCCTTCACTCCCATCAATCTCATTCTCCATGTGATACAAACCAGGGGTGCTTATGGATTGGTTTGATTCGTGTTAACATAATCTCAATTAATTCAGTTTGACAATCCATAACAAAACAGTCATATATTAGAATAAAATCAATCCAACACAACCTAATTTAGCACGGGGTAATTAAAGTTAGAACTACGGTTTCATTACACAGAAAAAAAGTGAATTAAAAAAGTTTTTAATATTTAAACATAACATAAATAAAGAATAAAAATATTATTTTATACAATTGTGAATTGTATAGTAAAAACTGTTGGACAATCTTCACTGTATTTAAATAAATTAAATTCTGTTGTGTACTAAACAATAACCAGAATACAAAGAAATAAAGGAAAGGAGAGAATTTTGTTTGATTACAAAAATCAAACTCGAAGTAAAAATAAATAAATAAAAACATATTTTATTTTGTTATAAAAACAAAATTAAAATCTGATTAAATAAACAAATAAAACAGAATAATAAATTAAACAACTTACTTGATTAATTTCTTTGAATAATTATCTGATCAAGTCTAGTGTTTGACACTGTGTCCTTAAGACAGATTCGTCCTCTCCACGATGCTTTCAGAATTTGGACGTCTATCTCCTAGGATGAAATGATCTACTACAAACAATAGTAGCACTACAAATTGTTTACCTTACGAACACACTAAGTGTTTACACTCTTACTTTCAGAAATTAAATGCAGCAAAATGCAGAGATTTATAGCAGATGATGGAGTACGAAAATTGGAGTAAAATCCAAATGAGAGGCTAGTCTGTTGATAGATGTAAAGGTGGCTGCTGGTTTTGAATTGAACAGATATGAAACCTGTTGGTTTTGAATTCAAACAGATTTGAATCTGTTGGGTTCATAATTTAAACAGATACAAAAATGGGAAGGGCCCTGTTTGGATGTACAGTAAAAACCAGACTAGTTTATTTCGGGAAGGGCCCTGTTTGGATGTACAGTAAAACCAAACCAGTTTATTTCCGGTTTAATTTGAATTCTGGATTTTATTTTATACAAAATAAAATTAAATTCAAATGTTTTTGGCCCAAAAAGATTAATATTGGGCCGAACAAGCCCAACCACACACCACGCACAAGCCCAGGCCCAGCCCAGCCCGCCCGACCGACCGGACGGCGGCGGCGCGCGCGCGCGTGTGGTGATTTTTGGGTCCAATGGGTCTAGTCCATAACCTCTCCCTCTAAAACACTTGGGTACCCTTTGGAGCACACCCTAAGTACCAAACTCATGCCTTATAAACCCATTCAAAACTTCCCACCAAATCAATTTGGGACAAGCCTTATTCAATACCTTTAAGGATTTTACACAAAAACTCCATTTCCATGGAGCACACTTTGGCTTCAATTTCCTATTCACTCAGTAATGATTTTGAGCAACCAAATATACCACGTGAATCACAACGCGGCATAGAACGCGTTACCACTTTGACTCGTGAAAATCGACGCACGGGGCCCATCTAAAAAATAGACCAAACTTAGGAAAAAATTTTGGTTTTACCTAGAATTTTATAACCATTTCCAACAATCCCCCACATGAATAGAATTTGATGACAACGGAAATGCAATAATATGCAGACTTTATCGAAAGAGTATAAGTCGAAAATATCTTGCATTAGGATAGGTAGCTTTCGGCCTTGAACCTTCCCTAGTGATAACCTATCGGACTTACTGGCTAACCAATGGACGCGATGCCTTGAATTGTTCAGCCGTTTGTGTAAGCCAAAACAATAGATTTCACACAAAATATCTTCCAACACATCGTGGTTCTCACTGTTGTGTTCATTTTGGCCTTGAACGCTCCTGATTTTCATGAGTGTTTCTAGAGAATTTAGCCTTTTCATTCTTATAGAACCGGCCCCAGTTCACTCATATTGGTGATTTTTATTGTGAGTATCTCCTTATACTCGTCTTGATTTTATGCCTTAATCAAGATATAAGTAACTATTAAAAGCAAAGCTTATCCTTATACCCCTAGATACAACATATGTTACAGATATCACTCTCACCGTAGGAATGGGTAAGGAATTTTAATCCCTTGGTGATTTCTGACGAGCCATACATAACTTAGTTGTCCCTTTGAACTTAGTTCTTGGGATCTCCAGTCATATAAGTAGGGTTACCATTATGACGACTCTTATGTAATAGGCTTTAATCTTATCCGATTCGATGAACTATACACTAACTCTTTTGTCAAACCTTTTGTTAACGGATCCGCAATATTCTCTTTAGATTTTATATAATCTATTGAGATTATCCCATTTGACAACAACTGTCTAACGGTATTATGTCGACGACGGATATGTCGTGACTTACCGTTATACATATGATTCTGTGCCCTGCCTATTGTAGATTGACTATCACAATGAATGCAAATAGCTGGCACAGGGTTTTGGCCACATTGGAATGTCTTCTAAGAAGTGACGAAGCCATTCTGCTTCTTCTCCTACTTTGTCTAAAGCAATGAACTCGGATTCTATTGTGAATCATGCGATGCATGTTTGTTTCGTGGATTTCCAAGAAACAGCAGCGCCTCCTAGAGTAAAGACATATCCACTTGTGGTTTTTGAATCTTTAGTATCCGATATCCAATTTGCATCACAATAACCTTCAAGTACTGCTGGATATCAAGTAAAGTTCAAACCATGATCACGGGTGAATCTTAGATATCTAAGAACCTGAATGATCGCTTTCCAATGGTCTTCTCCGGGGTTACTAGTGTACCTACTCAATTTACTGATAGCGTAAGCTATATCAGGACGAGTACAATTCATTAGGTACATTAGGCTTCCAATAATTTGGGAGTATTTTAACTGAGACACTGCATCACCTTTATTTTTCGATAAATAAAGACTGATATCTACAGGTGTTCTAGCTAAATTCAAATCATCCTTGATAAATTTATCAAGTATTTTCTCAATATAATGAGATTGAGATAATGCATATCCGTCAGATGTTTTAGTAATTTTCATTCCTAATATAACATCTGCAACCCCCATATCTTTCATATCAAATCTTTTGTTAAGCATTTGCTTAGTTGATTTGATCATGTTTTGACTACTTCCAATGATAAGCATGTCATCTACATAAAGACAAACTATGACATATCCTTGGTCAGTGCTTTTAACATAGACGCATTTGTCACATTCGTTTATCTTAAACCCATTAGTAAGCATTGCATGATCAAATTTTTTGTGCCATTGATTAGGTGTTTGTTTTAATCCATAAAGGGATTTTATAAGCCGACAAACTTTCTTTTCTTGCCCCGACACTACAAACCCTTCGGGTTGCTCCATATAGATCTCTTCATTTAGATCACCGTTTAAGAAAGCTGTTTTAACATCCATTTGATGTATTTCTAAATTAAACAACGTTGCTATAGCAATAAGCATGCGAATGGATGTTATTCTTGTCACAGGGGAATATGTGTCAAAATAGTCCAGACCTTCCTTTTGTCTGTAACCTTTAACTACAAGTCTTGCTTTATACTTGTCAATTGAACTATCTGCTTTCATTTTTCTCTTAAATATTCATTTATATCCAAGAGGTTTAGAACCTGGTGGAAGATCCACCAATTCCCAAGTATGATTTTGCATAATGGATTCAATTTCATTATTAACAGTCTCTTTCCACAGAAGTGTTTCAGGACCTGTCATTACTGCCTTAAAGTTTTGAGGTTCATTTTCTAACAAGTATGTCAGAAAATCTGGACCAAAGGATTTTGATGTTCTCGCTCTCTTACTTCTTCTTGGTTCATCATCAGTTAAATCCTGTTGGTTGAGACCATTACTAGTCTCTTGTGTTTGATTGTCATTAGTCTCTTAACTTTGTGTACAATCATAAGTTTTTTTTCTGTAAACTTAATTCCTGTCATTTCTTGTAAGGAAAGACATGTTCAAAAAACACAGCATTTCTTGACTCTATAATAGTGTTCACATTTATATCAGGTATTTCTGATTTATAAGTCAGAAACCGATATGCACTACTATTCTGAGCATAACCAATAAACACACAATCTACTGTTTTTGGTCCAATCTTAGTCTTTTTAGGAACGGGAACTTCAACTTTTACCAAACACCCCCACACTTTTAAGTATTTGTAGGAAGGTGGTCGACCTTTCCACAATTTATAAGGAGTGCTGTTGGTTTTCTTGTGGGGTATTCTATTAAGAACATAATTAGCAGACAATATTGCTTCCCCCCACAAGTTTTGTGGTAAACCTGAACTTAGTAACATGGCATTCATCATTTCTTTTAGGGTTCTATTCTTCCTTTCAGCAATTCCATTTTGCTGTGGAGAATAAAGGGCTGTAGTTTGGTGAATAATGCCATATTGTGCACAAAATTCATTTAATGGTGCATCATATTCACCACCCCTATTACTTCTAACCATTTTAATAGTTTTACTAAGCTGATTTTCAACTTCTGTTTTGTAGAATTTAAACATTTCTAAGGTTTCATCTTTACTTCTAAGTAAATAAACATAACAATATCTTGTGCAATCATCAATAAATGTTATGAAATACTTTTTGCCTCATCTAGTTTGAATAAATTTTAGATCACATACATCAGTATGAATTAATTCTAGAGGTTCAGTTTTCCTTTCAACCGATTTAAATGGAGCTTTAGTTAGTTTCGCTTCTACACAAATTTCACATTTATGATTAGGATTAATTTCAAATTTTGGTATATAATCTAAACCAATTAATCTATGCAAAGCATCAAAATTCACATGACCTAATCTACCATGCCATAAATTCGACTCAAGAATATAAGCAAAAGATGTGTTATTCTTATTCATAGCAACTTTCAGTACAACTGTCATTACATTCAATTTAAAGAGACCATCACTCATGTATCCCTTACCAACATACATACCACTCTTTGTTAATACAAATTTATCAGACTCAAAGACAAGCCTAAAACCATTTTTACTTAACAAAGAACCAGAAACTAAATTCTTCCGGATGTCAGGTACATGCAGTACGTTGTTGAGGGTCAGTTCTTTCCCTGATGTCATCTTCAAGATTACTTTCCCTTATCCAGCCACAGTAGAAGTAGAAGAATTTCCCATAAAAAGTTGTTCACCAATGGCAGCCTCACTATAGGTAGTGAACATCTTCTTGTCCGCACATATGTGACGAGTTGCTCCAGTGTCAACCCACCACTCTTTGGGATTTCCAACCAAGTTAGCCTCAGACACCACAGCAGAGAGGTTGATGTCATTCACTCCGTCAGAAATGTAATCCAATTCTGTTACATTGGCCTGATTGGTGGTTTTCTTACTTGTACTTCCATGATCCTTCTTAGGGCGGCGGCAGTCAGAAGCTCGATGTCCAGTCTTGCCACAGTTATAGCATTTTCCTTTGAACTTCTTGTTGCCATTGTTGTTGCCTTGTTTAGAACCATCTCCAATAAACTTCCTCTTTTTGTTATGTGGTTTATGAACTTGTTCAACCACATTAGCCTTGGACTCAATGGGATTTTTTCCATTCATCTTTTCAGCCTTTCGGTTATCTTCCTTAATTCTTAATTTTTCAATCAACTCGTCCATGGTCATCTCTTTGCGTTTATGTTTTAAATAATTTTTGAAATCTTTCCAAGCCGGTGGTAACTTTTCTACTAAAGCAGCGACTTGAAAAGACTCGCTAAGAGACATACCTTTTGAATGAATATCATGCAAAATTATCTGAAAACTTTAAATTTGAGATATTACCGTTTGGGAGTCTACCATAACAAAATCCAGAAATTTACCGATGACAAATTTCTTCGTGCCGGCATCTTCTGTCTTGTATTTTTTCTCCAAAGAATCCCACAATTCTTTTGCTGACTTCAAAGGACTGTATACATTATACAGCATGTTGTCAAGGCCATTGAGGATGTAGTTTCTGTACAAGCAATCTGAATGTTTCCAAGCATCTACAGCGGCAACAACTTGCCGATCACTTTCACCCTCTTTAAGTGCTGGAGCCTCTTCATGGAGAAATCGGGCCAAATTAAGAGTTGTAAGATAGAACAACATCTTCTGTTGCCATCTCTTAAACTCGGTACCGTTAAACTTTTCCCGTTTTTCTCCATGATTGATTGGTACATGAACATGGTTTTGGATAGGGACCGGTGTTGGTGTAACAATTGGAGTTCCACTATCAGATGCAGTTTCAGTTGTAGTAGCCATAATCTCTGATTACAAAAACCAGAAAAAATTAAAACACAAATTAATTTTCTAGTTACTAAAGCCAGAAAATAAATTATAACCCAAAATAATTTTATTTTTCTTGTTACTAAAACTAGAAAAATAAAATTTCACAATAATTTTCTGTAACACAATTAATATTCTGCAATTGTTAATGACACCAGTATATTACTACTAGTTGTCAAAGAAAAGAGACAGTATATTACTACTATCTGTCAAATAGCATAAACACTATTTGTTTTTCCAACCAGAATATGTCTTTATGAAATCAGAAAATTAAATACAATGAAGATACCAAAAAATATTATGTCTTAAAATTGTTGGACAATCTTCACTGTATTTAAATAAATTAAATTCTGTTGTGTACTAAACAACAACCAGAATACAAAGAAATAAAGGAAATGAGAGAATTTTGTTTGATTACAAAAATCAAACTCGAAATAAAAATAAATAAATAAAAACAGATTTTATTTTGTTACAAAAACAAAATTAAAATCTGATTAAATAAACAAACAAAACAGAATAATAAATTAAATAACTTACTTGATTAATTTCTTTGAATAATTATCTGATCAAGTCCAGTGTTTGACACTGTGTCCTTAAGACATATTCGTCCTCTCCACGATGCTTTCAGAATTTGGACGTCTATCTCCCAGGATGAAATGATCTACTACAAACAATAATAGCACTATAAATTGTTTGCCTTACGAACACACTAAGTGTTTACACTCTTACTTTCAGAAATTAAATGCAGCAAAATGCAGAGATTTATAGCAGATGATGGAGTACAAAAATTGGAGTAAAAGCCAAATGGGAGGCTAGTCTATTTATAGATGTAAAGGTGGCTACTGGTTTTGAATTGAACAGGTATGAAACCTGTTGGTTTTGAATTCAAACAGATTTGAATCTGTTGGGTTCATAATTTAAACAGATACAAAAACGGGAAGGGCCCTGTTTGGATGTACAGTAAAAACCAGACTAATTTATTTCGGGAAGGGCCTTGTTTGGATGTACAGTAAAACCAAACTAGTTTATTTCTGATTTAATTTGAATTCTGGATTTTATTTTATACAAAATAAAATTAAATTCAAATGTTTTTGGCCCAAAAAGATTAGTATTGGGCCGAACAAGCCCAGCTCGCCCGACCGGACGGCGGCGGCGTGGTGATTTTTAGGTCCAATGGGTCTAGCTCATAACCTCTCCCTCTAAAACACTTGGGTACCCCTTGGGGCACACCCCAAGTACCAAACTCATGCCTTATAAACCCATTCAAAACTTTCCATAAAATCAATGTGGGACAACCCTTATTCAATACCTTAAAGGATTTTACACTAAAACTCCATTTCCATGGAGTATACTTTGGCTTCAATTTCCTATTCACTCGGTAATGGTTTTGAGCAACCAAATATACCACGTGAATCACAACGCGGTATAGAACGCGTTACCACTTTGACCCGTGAAAATCGACGCACAGGGCCCACCTAAAAAATAGACCAAACTTAGGAAAATTTTTTGATTTTATCCAGAATTTTATAACCATTTCCAACAAAGACGAACTCAAGTTTAAACACAATTAATTCAATTTAAATTTAATAAAAAAAATTTACTTGAAAAATTATTAAATGTAATCAAGTCTAATAAAATCAAACTAAGACCTTGTTTGGAATAAATTTCTTTTCGCCTGGTTTTGGCATTTTGACTATTTTAGCCTAATTAAAAAAAAACATATTTGAAATTTTTTTTAACTTTTTTGTAGTTGATTTGATGATTGCGAGAGAAAAATAAAATAATTATGATTTGAATGTAATATTTTATCTTATTAAATAAATTAGCTTATTTTATCTTCTTTTTTTTTTTTTTTGATTAATTTAGTCCCAATTCATATACTGAACGAGGGCTAACTCAAAGCGATGGAGTTGAATCTACTCTTTTTTTTACTGTTTGGATAGTTTGACAATAAAAACTTCATTTGAAAAAAATTTAACAAATCAAACCCAACCCAAATTTAAAAAAAAAAAATCCCATAAAGATGCTAACTAACACAAACACATCACTGGCATGGATGAGTTGTAATCCTTTCGGTCTTAGGTGTGCCACGTGAGCAACTTTATGAGTCCACACAGCACTGATTGAGGAGAGGTCATAAATGTTAGAAATTCTAAACAAAGATAATTAAAAGAAAAATGATTTGTGGCCCTAAATTTTCTGGCACTAATTTTCTGTTTTGATAACTTTGTTGGCTTTTTTTTTTATTTTATTTTATTTTTTTTTATCTGATATAGAAATTAGTGCCATTAGTGCCAGGAAATTTAGTGCCACAAATCACAACTGTAATTAAAATTTCAATTTTGATCAGTGCCTCGAAAAAAAGGGGCACGAATGCCCCGAATTTCCCAACAAGGCAAAAAAAAAAAAAAATAATAAAGTTACCAGTTTTAGAAATTAGGGGCATTAGTGTCCAGTTTTTTAGTGCCACAAAACATTATTCTTAAAATTTTTATATAATATTAGTCTATAACACTTTAGGGTGTTTTGAAAAGTTAGTAAAAAATTAATTTTTGACTTTTTATCAAGTTTTTTGACTTTTTAGAAAGTAATTTGGGAAGTTAGTAAAAAGTTAACTTTTTTGCTTTTTGATTTAATATTTTTTAAAAGTGTCACATCACTCTAAAATGACTAAAATATTCTTACTTTTTAATTAAATTTACTTTTTTAAATTAATTAATTACAATGTTTCAGAGGATAATTTGATAAATTTTTAGGTAACTTTTTTAGGTCTTCCCAAATGAAATCTGTGACGTTTTTGCATGGCTTGACATTTTTGATGAATTGCTTAACACGCAACTTTTTGTTAAGTTGTCAAAACGGCACCTCATATCATTTATAACTTAACTATTTTCAAATTATTCATAAAAATATAACACAAACTATTAGATCCACCTAACCATTGTACGATATTGAATTAATGTTTTTTCGGTTATGGGGCAGGTGTTATTAGGGTCCACATTGGCAATTAAAGTCCGACGCGTATTCAACGGCCTCATTGACTGAATGAAACAAAACCTCATCAGTTACGGCCTTGGGGGGAAGTTGAGAAAATGGGCCCACAACCATGTTACTCTCTCTCTCTCTGAAGTGAAGCTTTCTCATCTCATTCCCCTCTGCTTCTTTTTCTTCATTTTATTTATGAAGGTGTGGCGTACTAGTTATCACCGCCATGTGCATGGATTGCTACTCCTTTAATTTGTCAACGCTATTCCCTTTTTATTTTTTGAAGAACTGCTATTTATCTATATCTTTCTTCTTAGATCTCCCATCTCTTATATTTTCTTTTAAATTTTATCTTTCACTTTTACCCTGTTCCTAATTTTTTAATTCTAATATCCTAAATCCTAACTCTAATTCTAATTCCATGCCCCCATTACCTCCGACAGTTAGGGGTGATCGCGGTTAGGATTTGAGCAGTTTACAGGTCGGTTTGGATCCGTCCGTACCTATACGGTTTGGAAAAAAGTCAATCTGCAATCACTCGCAGTGCATTTTGCAGTTTGTGCGGATAGGATTTACGAATGTGGGGGAGATTTGCGGATTGGACTTTTTTCTTTAAAAATTTATTTTTGAACCTTTTTTTTTTTTTTTTCTTTTCTCATTTTGTAAATATTTATTTTGGACCATTTTTCTTTCCATTTTCTAAAATGTTTCAACATTAATAATTAACGAATTAAAAAAAACACCGATATCTAATATATAAGACAAAAACATACTGAAGTAATCACTCCCAATTAGTTTCCAGGAATAATGCTAAGGTTTAAAATCATAGAATCACAAGCCCCAAATTGGAAACTGCATCATCAAATTTGCAATAGATCAGTCTAATATCACAATCATTCATTGAAAATCCATAAATGGTAAAACAATAACCTCCAAATCAATCTTTAGCTTATAATTCAACAAGTAAATATTGATAATTTACTCAGTCCAATTAACAACTTCATAGAAATCAGTAGATAACACACCAAAATATTCATTTCACTGTAACAACCCTCGTACTGATTACCGATAAACCACTGAATTAGCTACTGGTTACTGTTAAACTGAACGGATAGTGACTGATAATTGAATGAACTGAAGTACTGAATGGACTGATTGAAATCGAAACTGAAATTGAATAAGTTTATATATTGAATTGCATGTTGCATCTGTTTGATTGATTGATTATCTATTTGAATTTATGTGTTTAAATTGTTAATTGGAGGCCTTATCGGCGGCCGAATTAAGAACCATTTAGAGTTTTGAAATCAGTAGAATATTTGTGATTTAATGGTATATTTATCTGAAAATCGATTAGGAATGACTAAATTAGATTAAATTAAGCTAGTTCAAGAGTTTGATTTAATTACGATCTTGCCATGGTGAGTGGCCACTACCTAATCATCTTTGAGCCTTGTATACACTTGAACATATTCATTTCATCAGCCTTTCTTCCTTACTCTAGCCGACCAAGAAGAGAGTTAGAGAGAGAGGGACTTGTTTTTGTTGATTTGCTTGAAGACTTGAAGTAAATTGAAGTGTATTTGCATAATTGAGCTTCTAGGCTTTAATTACAAGACTTAGGTAAGAGAATCCATCTTCTTCTTGTTGTCTTTGAGCTTCATCTTGCATGGTTCATGCTCCATTGTAGGATTAAACCATGTTTTAGTGCTAAAATGTTGAATTGGAACTCCATTGTTGCATGCATGGCCATTTTAGTGTATTTTGAAGTTAAATTCTTGGAGAGTTATACATGCATGTCCATATTTATATTATAGTCCATGTTTTCAAAATGTTTTCCAACTATTGAGCTCTTTAGAGCAAGGATTGAAGCTTGAATTTGGTTTAAAACTCATGCATTGCATGTTTACATATTGTTCTTGAAATTGGGTTTGAATTTGGACTTAATTGACTCACCTTTGGGGCTTGAATTTTCAAATTGGCTTTTGAAACTTGTTATACATTGTTTTGGGATGTGTTTTCCAAAATTTGGGCCCAAGAGGTCGAGTATTGAGTTGGGAATGCTTGGTTTGAGCTTGGAAGGCAAATTTGGAAATTCCAGATTTGGCTTCTTCGCTCGAGCGAAGGATTTCTCGCTCGAGCGACCAAGGTTTCCTCTGAGCCACGCTCGAGCGAAGGATTGGTGGCTCGAGCGTAAAAAACGAGCATCCAGTATTTTTACTATTTCTGCAGACCGCTCGAGCGAAGGGTTCCTCGCTCGAGCGAATCCTTTGATTTTGCAACCTCGCTCGAGCGAAGGAAGGCTCGCTCGAGCGAGCCCCCTGTTTTCAGCAACTTTTGAAAAATGCCTTCCAAGTGTATTTTTGCATCCTCATCCCATCCTAGGCGTTCTTAGGCCTAGTTTAAGGCATCTTAATGAGGATTTAGACATAGAACCACACCGAGGAAATTTAAGGATTTAATTATCATCCTTCCCGACTGTGAAACTTAGTGTGTGTTCTCTATTTGTTAACTGTTTAGGGTTGGCTTCGGGGACGCGCTCTAGCTGCTATTAGCCCAATCTCTGTGAGTAACGTTTGTGTAAAGATATGTTCAAAATGGTTATATTTTGAATACTGAACTGAACTGTTTATTGAACTGATATTGTTTATTGAATGAATGTATGTCCTGTATTCCGAACTGTACTGTGGCATCCTTAGCACTTACTGATTACTGTTACTGTTACAGAGCTCTGTCGCTTCCCTTGTGGAACCATATTGTTTACTGATTGATGGCCATCATTATTGTTGGGTCTGTTAAGGCCCGGTCCTTTGGACCTATTATTTATAGGCTATTGGATGTACCACATATGACTGATTGACTGAAATACTGAAAGATCGAAATACTGTTTAATGAATTGTTTTCATTACTGTAAGGACATTCATTCATAACCTCTTTACGCATTATGTTATTCACTGGGCTTTAGCTCACTGTTTATATATATATGTAGGTTCTCAGCAGCCAGACCGGAGCTAGGAGCGTGGGTTAGTCCCCAGTTTTGTCAAGCCAGCCTATGTGCCTCACTGCGAGGTTCCGAGACGCCATGCTATGGCTTGGGGTGTTTTTGGTGTCCCCCATCGGTCTCCTTACTGTTTTGTACTACTGTATAGACCGTTTACTGTTTACTGTACTGTTATCGAGGGATTAGGTCCCCGTACTGAACGTTTGTATATGATTGCATAGACTGTACTGTTTTGAACTGTATGAATGCATGAAAAATGTTTTTGGCATACAGATTGTCACAGCTCAATGGACACTAGTTATTTACTGTATTGGCTTCCGCCAGGCCCTGTACTCTGTTTTACTGTATTACTGTTCAGCAGGCCTTCGGTAATCTCGGATTACTGGCCAGTTACGGTGCTAAACCCATAGGGCCGGGTTTGGGTCGTGACATTCACACATGGGCAAAAATACAAAAAAAATTACCTTATTATTTCTTGACAAAAATTCTTGATAAAAATGGCACATTTCATCAACCAAAAAGAAAATATTTCTGAAAATCTTTCACATACAACTCTCTCTTTGTCTCTTTATGTATGTGTGTGTACATATATTTATTAAGTCTAGACAAACATATTTCTTGATCACATCACATTCAACCATAAACCACCCAGAAACATAGAACTTCCACGAAATACTCACAAAGATCGGTCGCTCACTTCGCTGGTTTTGGTTGCCATAGAGAGAGAGAGAGAGAGAGAGTGATGGAAGAACGAGAGAGATAAGAAATGAAAGAACGAGAGAGAAGAAGACAGGTACGCAGATTAGGATTAGGGTTTGTTTTATTTGGTCAAAACAAAAATATTTAGGATAGATCATAGATGAGCGGCGTAGGTTTTTTTTTTAAAAAAAATTATATATTCTAAGTGTGGACGGGTTTGTGGTGGGTGCGGTTTAAATTCGCAACCCGTCCGCAACCCAAAAACTTGCTATATTCCAAACCGCACCCTACCCTATTGTATTTGCGAAATCGCCCATACGTGTGTGGGTCGGGTCGGATCGGGTTGTGCGAGTCGGATAATCCTATGCCCAACCCTACTGACAGTCATTACCATGTTCAACCACCATCGTCTCCACAACTATCTCCCACAACCCTCCCCCACCAATCAGCTCGCTACCTCTACAGCTCTGCAACAACCACTTTCACCCCTGTTACTTTTACTGTTATAGTTTGATGACCCATCTAGAAACCCTATGTCTCACCTTCTACCTCCTCTGCAACCACCTCAAAACCCTCCCTAAAACCTCCCTCTTATGTTGCACACCATCGTATGTCCATTATAACCAGCCACCTCATGTCGCCTCTATCATCATTTTTTCGTCTCCAGCTCGTCATTTCGTAACCCTAGATCTGTGAGACAAAGAGAGGGAAGTTGTGGTGGCAAATGGGTTGGGAAGGGAGGATTGCGGTCACGAAGTAGTTGGGAATGGAGGGTTGCGATGGTAAGGGACTGGAATGTGGTGGTGATGGAGGGTGTCGCCAGAAGAAGGGAGACTAGGGAGGGATGTTCTAGTGGGGAAGAAAGGTCACTGGTAGGGAGAGAGTTGGTGGTTTGAGATCGAAGTTGGCGGACATGGCTGCCAGAGATGGTGGTAATGGCTCGAAGAGAAAATTAGGATTAGGGTTAGGGTTAGAGTTTCAGAAATTAGGGGTATAGTTGGTATTAAAGTGGGAGTTTAAAGAGAAAATAAAGAGAACTCATTTTGCTGGGTAGGGATTCAAAGAAGTGAGGGGTCCAAAGAATAAAAGTAAGGGTAAATAACATCCCTCTTTTTAAATATTTGATCGAGGAGCAGTAGCTTAGGACGAGTAATTTGTTTTTGATTATTAATAAGATTTTCTTGAAATAAATTATATTATGAGATTAGATGGAATAAAAGTGTAGATATATGATCAGATTAGAAAAGATAAATTATGTTATGAGATAATAATAAATGTGATAAACAATTGAATAAATTGTAGAAAAAGTTTAATTTCACATAAGATTTTTACAAAATAAAAGGTGGATCTTGCTAGTTGCTACTGTGTATAGCTAACCTTATGATGCGGTGAGATCTAGAGTTCGACCTGATAAAGTAGCAACAAATACTTTCTATTATAACCTAATTTTCTTACTAATATCAAAAATAAAAAGTTAGGTTTGGGTTATACAATCAAACCAAACAAAAATTTGAATTGTTAACTCCCTTCTAATCTTCTTTCTAATCACTTCAAATAATATATGACTTTTAGGTAGAGATAAAGTGTTTCACCTAGGGGTGGACAAATCTTGGGCTGGTCTTGCACCATATAGTAAAAGGATATGTGTCATTTTAAGCGCAGTTTGGCCCGATAGTGGACCTAATACATCCATTCCAAATTTGACCCTAAAAAAATTTCAATTCTAAAATCCGCCATTTAACCCAACAAATATGAGCTATTTATTTATTATTATTTTTGGTCTTAAATGGATATTAAATTGTTTAGATTATTTTACTTATTATTTGAATTTTGAATGTTAACAAAATTCAATGGTAAAATAAATGTAATATCTAACAAATGTTTTAATTTAACCCCCACAAAAGAAGTATACATATATTTTTTGTCTTTTATATTTTTTGTACTTTATTTTATAACTAAATAAAATAAAATTATAATTAATATTTTATAAATGGGCGGACTAGGTTGGTCTGGGTTAGAATTCTTTATCCCAAGTCTAGCCTGAATATTAAATAAGTATAAAATCTTAACCCAATCTGGTCTTATGAACTAAATAATTTTTTTAAATCCTAAAAACATAGCAGGTTAGACTGGACGGGCCACCAAGCCAATAACTACCCGTAGTTTCACCCCCAAACACTACGTCAAAATTGGGCTTTAGCGGCGGTTTTTTTACCGCCGTTAAAGGTTGTAAAACCGCCGTTAAAGCCATTAACGGCGGTATTAACGGCGGCTTCGTTACCGCTGTTTATGCGCGTGTCGGAAAAAATACAACCGTCATAAAAAGGTAAATTACCGTCGTTAAAAGTCGACCAAAAACGGCGGTAATATAAGACCAAAAACGGCGGTTATTCACCGTCATAAATAGGTTCAAATTTTTCAAAAAATAATTCTTTCTTCTTGCACTCCCCACATCTTGAACCCTCAACCTCTCATCCACCCACACCAACCACTCCACCACTGCCAATCTTCATGAAATATATTTCCTAAATAAATATTTAAACATTACTTTTACTTTATTGTAGATGGTCATGTTCAACCCTAGCCGCGCGTGGTCACCACTCACCGGAGCTCCGTCGGAGCTCGGCCGACAAAGACCGCCGTCATTAACGGCGGTAATGAGAGGGCTTTAGCGGCGGTTTCATTACCGCCGTTTAAAAATAGCTTTAGCGGCGGTTTTTTAACGGCGGTTTCATTACCGCTGTTAAAGGGTCATTACCGGCAGTTTTGTTAACGGCGGTAACGAAACCGCCGTTAAAAAAATCGCCGTTAATGCCCTGTTTTGGCGTAGTGAAATAAGTTAGATTAGTGCTTCTAATAAGCTTTATGGTACATTTAATCCATACAAAATTCTTGTTGTTCAATTCTTTATTTTTGTCGAGACAGAAATTTTTTTTTTTTTATTTTGTTTGAAAAAAGGAGAGACTAAAGCAACTTCATATACTCTTTTACTAGTGTTTCACCTATGCTATACACGGATTGTATTTATAATTATTTGTATATATGTAAATTACGATTTTTAAATGTCTTATATTTATTTTTTCTTTTGCACACAGAAAAGGGAATATAACAAATGCAGTATATCTTCAATCAATTATTTCATGTTTGCTTTTATTCAAAATTTAAAAATAATGTATGGGCAAAATTTATAAATAAATTAAGGAAAAATTTATTTCTAACGACATTTTTTTATTATTTCTATATAAATACTTAAAAAAATAAACCTGAAAAAAGTAGTCAATATAATATTATACATTAAGTAAAAAAATGTGATTAGCAATTATGCTTACATGAATTTACTATAGTTTTATTTCAAATTATAAAAAAAAAACTATTTTAAAAGCTTTTTATCTAGCTAGTACCAAATAGAATTTTCTTAGTAAAAAAAAAGTTATTAAATTTTGTTGGAAATTTTCAAATGTCTATTGTTAAACATTTTATTCTACTTGCTTGTTTGTTTGTTTGCTTGTTTTGGGAGTTTTAATATTTAATTTTTGCTCCATATTCATCGTATTATTTTATTTATTTATTTTTTTCTTCTTGCTTGATTTTCGCATGATACTTCTTTTATAGTACATCTCCGAGTGTATTAGTGAAAACATCATGCACTTAAAATGTACAAAATTACAATATATAGAAGAAAAAAAAAAGTAAGTAATTACCAAAAACTAAAACTACTTTAAGAAAAAATAAAACATAAAAACAAAAATGAAATTGTTTGAAATAGAAAATAATTTACTTATTTATTTATTAATTTTTAAAAATAAAATTTTAAAGAAAACAAAGAAAACTATATATATATAAATACATAAACCAAACATAAAATATAATACAAAAAATAAATGAATTATATGATTTCAAGAAGTGAGACTCACAAATAAATTTTGTAGACTCTTGTCTATTCATATATTTTTTGTGTATGTTTTTTTATACTTCTAATCTTGAGAATGACATTGAAATAGTCTACACTTCTTGGATTAGTTCCATTTAATAGTTTTACTAAACACAGATATAATAAATTTCATAACACAAAACATAAACAATTATGAGGCAAAGTATCTAAAAAAAATAAAATTGACGTTCAATGATGACATAGAAGCACACTTGATGTTTTAATTGGAGGTATAACCAGATAAATTGCTATAGAAGGAGAAAACAACTTTTATTTTTCATCACAACAATTACGTAATTCAATATATAATTTTAATGTCTCTCACTCTTCTACACGTCCAATTCTCTATCAATATTAAAATGAATGCATGAACCAAAAAAAGAAAACATTTGAGAAAACAAAGAGATGTGGTTTGAAACATTTTCAATTGCTGAATTCTATTAATTAATAGTTATTAGGCCTTAATGGCCGGGCTTCTAATATTTATTAGCCATTAAAGTTATAGATAATGCTAGGGATACCAAATTTTCTACTAAATAAATGACTAAATGTTTTACATGGGTGTAGGGTCCGCAATTTTGTGAACTCAACACCCATGTGAGACATTTGATCATTTGTTTAGTATAAAATTTGCGACCTATAGCATTTTCCTTCATCCATAATCACTTGATAATTTGAGAGTGGACATATGTCAAACCTTTACACAAACACTTGGCACTTTTTTAGCACTATTAATGAAATGCACAGTGTAATTTTTTTTTCGTAATTGCAATTTGTTATTTTTTAATAAGAATTTATATTTATTTTAGATATTTTTTTAATATACAAATTATTTTTTTTAGATTTCTTTTTATAAAAATAATTTAGCAATCTTATCATTAACCATAGTGTATGGAAGAAGTTGAAAAGGATATTGCAATAGGTATGAGAGATGTCAAAAAAGGCTTTGGAAATTTAGCCAAAACCCCTCAATTGGACCCTTGTTTGGTGAAAAGGACAGCTCAATTTATTTTACTTCATAAACCTTTTAAAGAGAGAACACATAATTGAGTAAGGACAGAGTAAAATATATATTTTTTTTCTTGGACAATATTGCTAGAGTAATATGTTATTGTGAATCAGAGTAACATGTTACTGTCAGATAAAGTAACATGTTACTGTGAGACATAATAACATGTTACTGTTAAACAGAATAGCTGTCAAATAGAGTAACATGTTACTGTTACTGTTTACATCAATTTCAACAGTAATATTTTTTTAAAAAAAATTTCAATAGTCAATAAGGATCTTATTTGATAAATCTTGATGAGAGAATTCTAAAAATACTAATTTTATTAAAAACTGACATCTACATCAAAAGTCATATTAGTTTAAAACTTAATATTTTGATAATATACGTGTTTGACTTTTTTAAATTTTTTTTATACTTGTCTTTAATGCATTAAAGTTTTTCTTATGAGGAAGTTTTGACTAAAATCTCCCAAAAGACTCGTGGATTAGGAGAAATTAATAAATGTTGAGATTTTTTTTTTTTAAATAAAAAAAATTAAAATTGAGATATTGAAATTCCAACAGAGCTTGTGGGTTAAAAATTTATTTTTTCTTATATAATATATATATATATATAAATATTGATAGATAGATGAGACAACCAAATATTAACAAAGACTCGTGCATTTTGATGACAGATCCAAAGTAGGTGGATTTTGCTAGCAATAGCGTGCTTGGTTAATATATTATAAAAAATAAATAAAAAAACCCATATTACTATTTTAGTTGGCAGCATATCTGTGAAAACCAATGGAATGCAGATAAGTATACCATGTTTTTTAATATATATTATCTCAAAAGAGTAAAGAAAATTCCAATTGAAAGAATCAACCTTCAAGAAAGGAACAAAAAATAGTAATATGGGGTTTATACTCACCTCTCTTAAAGAAATTCCAAGTGAGCAAATTAAGAAAGGAACAAAGAAAAAAAAGAAAAGACGAGTAAATTATACTCCCCTTTCTTAAAGTTTGAAGAAATACTGTTAATCATACACTTTTGATATAATTTTATTTGATTCTCTTAAAATTTTAATTCGCACGACATTTAGGGTCTATTTGATTAGCATGATTAATAGTGAAGAGATAAACAATCTATAAGATCAGTGTATGATTAGTTATCCAACTTAATTTGTGAGATATATAATTTTCTGTTGTCCATGTTTATTTTGTAATAGATATGAAAATACGTAATCCTAATATTATATATGTTTTGCGTTATCAGTCATGCGGGTGTTAATTTTTGTCCTTACAACCAAACAGATCTCTCTGTCGAGTTCTAAGGAACTTAGTTGGAGAGCACGCGATAGAATGACTTACCGAAGAGGTGCCAACAAGAAGATAAGAATATTACGGTGGCTCATCCACTTGAGGGCACTCCACGATTAAGTTAGTCACTTATCTCTCAAAGATATCAAATCAAGTATTTAGTGTACAAGTAAAAGCATACCTTACACCCACGGAGGTGCCTCACTTTTATAGCTAGTAATGCTTTTGTCCCCTAGAAGTCTCACTTCATAGCACCTAAGCGCAATGCTTATCTCGGATTCTTAGTTAAATATGGATGAACTCCACAAGAGTCTCATATGGAGTTCATCCATATCTGAACTAAGCGCCTCACTTATCTAGGACTCTTGTCCTTTATCAAAATATTTCGGATTCCGGCATTACTGCACCATATCTCGGCAATATTATAATCACCTCGGCAATCTAGCTCGTTCACATGGCATCTCAGCTAACACCTTGGCGGCATCTCAACCACGTGGCACGACACTAAAAATACATCCGTGCAAGTCATATGGTTAAAAAATTTATCAATTTTGTTAAATAAAATGACTATTGAAATTTAATCTAAATAATAAATTTTGTAGCCAAACTATGGAATGTGAGTCTTATGTATTAATAATCTCAATTTTATACTATAATCCACTTAATCAAACAAGCATTTAAGTAATTTTTTATTAGTAATTTGTTAGTCATGTAGATAAAAAATAATAGGATAAATTATGCGAATAGTCCTTGTACTATACACGATATGTCAATTTGGTTCATGTAGTTTCAATTTGCTTGATTTTGTCCCTTAATTTAATGGATTGTGTCATTTTAGTCCAATAAATAACGTTGTTAAATTAATTTAACGGAAGGTCCAATAATGTGTCAATTTGGTCCCTGTACTTTACACGATGTGTCAATTTGGCCCCTGTAGTTTCAATTTTCACAATTTTGATAGGGATTAAATTGACACATTGTGAAAAATACAGTGACTAAATTGACACATTATTTGACTTTCTGTTAAATTAACTTAACAATCGTTATTTATTGGACTAAAATGACACAATCCGTTAAATTAATGGGCAAAATCGAGCAAATTGAAATTATAAGGACCAAATTGACACATCGTGCAAAGTACGGGGACTATTTGCATAATTTTCTGATAATAATATTATCATTTCTTTTTTACTAAAATATATATACATATCTATGTTTATTTCAGGGTCTACCTATCATTTGTATTTGTTTTAATTATTTTAGTCATATTAAAATCTGAGGTGAGTGTGATTTACCCAAAAAAAAAAAAAGAAGAGTTATTTATACGAAGTCCTCGTAAACTATAAAAGCGTATAAATGAATCTTCTAAATTATTGAGAAGTATCACTTTGATTTCTAAACTATAAAAGCATACAAATGGATCTTAAATTATAAAAACATACAATTGGACCTGGTAAGGAAAGAGATCAAAGTGATACTTTTTAAATAATTTAGAGGGTTTATTTATACGCTCTTTTATTTTAAAGAATAAAATAATATTTATCAATAATTTTGGGGTCTCCATGTAAATAACTCAAAAAATAAATAAATAAAGGACAAAAAAAACAAAGAAAAATAGCATCACAACTTATCAAAGGAAATGGGCCCAAAAGGAAGAGAGGATCTTATTCTTGAGAAGGTCCAATTCGTTATGATGTCATAATCTCAATGATTCCTTTTGTCTAATCTTTTTTAGTTTAGTCATCTTTGCTTTTTTGCTTTAATTGATTCGGATGCATAATTAATTAGGAAAAATATATATCGATTTCATTATTGCTTTTCTTTTTAAGTGCTGTACAGTAGACAGTTTAGATTGAGTGCGATTTGGGCCCCGATGTTCTTATGGGGTTCTAGTTACGTGATAATAACGGTTCTGTTAAAATTTTAAAGTTAGTTTTCAAGGTCGTAAATTTTTAGATAATACTTAAAGGTTATGTTTGATTCACAAGATTAATAATGAAGTATTAATAATTCTATTAAATTAGTGTGGTATTCGCTATCCAATTGGATTAATATCCATAGGATTAATAATCCCACCCCTCCACCATTACTAATAATCCTACAAATTTGTTGGATTAATTATCCATTGGATTAATAATCCTAAACCAAAATGTTAAAACAAATATAGGATAATTGGGCCCACGAATTAATAATCCCAATCACA
Organism: Camellia granthamiana; assembly: GCA_036172215.1. Lineage (NCBI taxonomy): Eukaryota > Viridiplantae > Streptophyta > Magnoliopsida > Ericales > Theaceae > Camellia > Camellia granthamiana. Next base: position 26,879,312 of record CM069912.1, on the reverse strand, counting down.
TGCTCTAATCCACCCAATCAACCATGTCCAAAATGTTTTGAGTAAGTTATAAATATAGAGAAATACTACGGTATACATATACAAGTTATGTCATTTACGAATTTAATTATCACAAAATATAAAAGATATTAAACTTCTCTACATAAAAATTAAACCTGAAATCTCATACCACAAATGATGCTAGACAATACTTGAACGTGTTAGACTCATAAACTATCAATTTAATAGGAGTAAATTTTGGTAGGAATTGCAGGTTTATCTCAACTCAATTTTTTTAAAAATAAATGGTGATTATAAAACAAAATTTTAGGGAAAAATAATTTGATTATAGATAATAGTGGCAGTATTAATGGTGGTGACAATTGTTATTTTGGTTAGTTTATAGTTTGAAAAACGTTTTTTCTATTTTAAAAATAGAAAAATGTTTTCTATTTTCTACTAAGATCAATTTATGTTCCATAAACAACAAAATTATTTTTTAAAAATTTTTATTTATTTTTGTTTCAAACGTTAAAAAATGTAATAATAATAATAATAATAATAATAATAATAATAATAAATTATTGAAACAATCGGAACGTTACAAGTAGTGGACAATTTTGGCTGGTTCACGTAAACGGCCTCACATCACATGGAGGGTTCATACATGTGTTGTCCTGTCCCTATCAATGCTGTCCCTTTAAGTGCATCTTTAACGTATACCTACCCTATGTAGCAAGGGTATGCATAATGTAGCTGGAATTGGGTGGATTGGTAGGTGGTATGGGTGTCCTGGCAGTGGCAATAGCAATGTTGAATAGATGAAGCTTACGAAGACAGTGGTATTCATGGGCCCAAGGATTTGGAGAGTGGAGGCTCTTGAAATTTGAAAAAACAAAATTACATGTCCTAAAAGTGTAGGGTTTTCCCCATGTGATTGTGCAAAAGGTGCATATATGTATATGGTGACAGACCAGTATGTACAATCACATGATCTCTCTGTATGTCTCTTAGCTTAGCATGTGACCCACCATTATAAATGCTCATTTCGGGTAGGTTTGGGAAGTGGGTTGGCTTTTTGGTTTTTTGATTTTTTTGGTTATTTTAGTCTGGGGCTAAAAAGTTTGGTTTGGGAAGGATTTTTTTGACTTTTTTGGCTTTTTGGCTTTTTGGTGAGGTGTCATATTGTTAAAAGACCAAATTGCCCTTTTCCATTTTCTTTATTTTTTAATTTGGGTTCGCATTTGGCATTATTTCCGTTTTTTTTCTTTTTTTTTTTTTTTTTTTTTTTTTTTCAATTTTGGCTTTTTGCTGAAATCAAAAATTTTTTGGTATGTTTTTTTTTTCGGTATTTTTTTTTACAATTTTGTTAAAAGACCAAATTGCCCTTTTTTAATTTTTTTATAATTTTTTTCTTATTTTCGGTTTTGATTTGCCGTTTTTAGCTTTTTATTATTATTTTTTTTGGGGGTTTGGATTTGGGTATTTTGCATAATTTTTTTTATTTGTTTATGTTGGCGTATTTTGGTCAAATATTTATTTTTTTTTGTTTTTTTATTTCGAGGGTGTATTTGGCGTATTTTTTTTGAATTTATGTTTTTGTCATTTTTATTTTTTTATACATTAATTAGTTCTTATTCTTTAATTTACGTTTTTTTCCTTATTTATTTTTATTGGTATACAATAATTTTTTTTATGTGTTTCATTTATTTATAAATTACGTGGCGAATGGTAATTTATGTTTTCATATTTTTAAAAAATTTTTTTTTTCAATGAAGCGTATTTTTGTCGTTAATTTTTTTTACTTTACGATATTCTCATTTTTTTATTCACCCACATTAATTTTTTTTTATATTTGAAAAATGAATTTTCATGTGTTTTATTTACTTGTAAATTACATGCCACATGGTAATTTCTGGTTTTTTTTTTTTCCTTTTTGGATGAGGCGTATTTTTATTTTTTTATTTTTTTGAATTTACGTTTTTTTAATTTTTTAAATATTCTTAAATATTTTTGAATGACGCGTATTTTTTTTAAATACAACCTGTATTTTAATTTTCTTTTTTTTTTGCAAATGGTTTTTTCATGTGTTTTTTATTTTTATTTTTTGTTCATTTTCTATGAAATGATAAAAAGTGAGGTTTTATTTTATTGTCCTGTGTATTTTAAATAATTTAATTTTAAATATTTAATTTAATTTAATTTAATTTTATTTTTTATTTTAATTTTAATTTTATTTTAAATATTTAAATAATGTAAATAATCTAAAAAATTTCATAAGCAAAAATTTAAAATAAATATTCAGAAAATTTAACTTGTAAAAATTTAAATAATTTAAATATGTAAAAAATTATTTTAACAAAAAAATTTAAATAATTTAAATATTCAAAAAATTTAAATAATTTAAAATGTTAATATTGTAAATTTAAAAACAACTCTACACTCAAATCGTAACCAAACACATAAAATAAAACTCAAGTAATAAATTTTTTTTTTACTCATAACCAAACACATAACTTGAAACTCTACACTACTTTCACAACTTTACACTCAAATCATAACCAAATACATAAAATAAAAAAATTGAAATATTTAAAACTATTTTTATAAAATAGAGTTTGAATTTATTTTTATAAAATATTTTAACAAAAAACAAAAAAAATGTTTTTACTTTTTTTTTCAACTTTGTTTTTTCTGGAAAAATGTGTTTTTTTGAATTTTTTTTATTTTTTTTTATTTTGCTGTGCCGCATGCCCCCTCTTCATGAGGGGTAGTTCCGTAAATTCTCCTTACCATTTCTTGGCGCCAAGCAACTGTGGAGCTTTTGGCATTTTGTGGCTAAATTAGCCTCTTTTGGCCCCAACACCACTTCCCAAACGTCTTAGACTAGACAACATTATTATTATTATTATTATTTGATAACTTAAGTGTCCGGATCAATTAATACGCATCTCAATTAATTTTTAAGAATTAATCCTACCATTCACTAGTGAAAGGCCCAATTATTAAAGTTAGAACAGAATTTCGTATGAATTGATCCAACATAAGAATTGACAATATCTAAGAGATTTCAAACCTAAAAATTAAAAAAAAAACAGATTCCTAAGTTCTAAACCTACACCATTAAACCAACCCTTAGAGGTTTTAGACTTTACATCATTGTTTGCATGCTTTAAAACTTTTAAACATATATAATGATTTGTAGCCCTCTGGTATTATTATTATTATTTTTTTTACATATATTTGGACTATGATGCTAAGTAAATATGTGAGATTGAGATACTCTATAGAGATGTATAGGAAGACGAAAAAATATCAAGAACGTGTGAGTGAGGAAGTAGGTTTGCTTCAGGCTTAGTTACCGTTTGAGCAAAAAAATAATGTTTTAGGCCTTCAGTATTAGTGTTGAGTATCGGTTTTGGATTGTTTATAGTGTTTTTAGGTGTTTGTACTCTACGTATTATAGTAGATTTTTCCTTCGTCTTCAAACATAGATAAAATTGTGTTGAACCATGTAAATTTGAGTGTGATTTTTTATGTTAGTTGTGTATATAGATGTGCTTTCATTCATGTTCATAGGATTACATCTCAATAACTTTATCATGTTGTGTAGTACATTTTGGATATGTAGCACCAATGAATTGATATCCAAAGTTTAGTACTTATTTGGCGAAAGATCTTTATATTCTTAAATTCTTCAATCCTATTATATTTATAATCATTAAATTGTCTACATGATTCAATAATTAGGACAACATAGGATTTGAAAATAGAAAATTAGATGTCCTAAATTTAATAACCATATAGCTAGAATTCATAATTTCAGAGAGTAAAATTTCAATGTCTTTGTGATACCTTAGTATCACCAATCACTAGTAAACCAAAAAATATTTAAGACATCTAATTTATCACCCTTAAATATGGCAAGTGAATCTCACTTTTAATGAATCACTATTTTGCCACATAAACGTACATGACAAGAAATTATTAGACAGTAATACTGATTAGGTAATATCACTATTTTACTTAACTCTCTTTTCGTTTTTTTTTTTTTATATTTAATTTTTAATTTTTTTTTTTTTAAGTAGGGGACCAATACTTGGTCTACAATTCATAGGGTGATACTTGGGCCATTAATTCCTGAATAATGACCCAACCCAACCGGAAGCTTAGTGGGCCCAACTAAAAGGCCCATATAACTTAATTCGTTGGATGGTGCACTCTGTTCAGTCCGTTAAAGCTGGTCCAGTAGGTTCTATATTTACTTTTCATTTTTTTTTTTCAAATGGTATAAATGACTTGAGTAGTAAGTGGTTCAAGTTCACTTTGAAGGAATTTCAAAATATATTTAAATTTGACTTGTTTAACTTTCAAGTCAATTTCAAACAAGTTTTTAATTAAACCAATCACGGCCTAAACTTGAGTAATTAAGTCGTGCCGTTTAAAATTTATTTAAAAACTTAATGAGTTTAAAATTATATTTATATTTGACTTGTTTACATAACAAATTAATGTCAAATAAAATTTTAATGAGTTGAAAACAAATTCAACTCGAATAATTTAGTTCATTTTGTAGTCCTAAATAGGCATAAAACTAAGAGAAACTATAGGGGGGCATGACCCTCTGCTTTTGTGAAGGATATTATTTGCTTTTAACGCTTTAAAAAATATATATCTTATTTTATGTATGAAATGGCCATTCAATTTTAAAAAAATATATATATCTCATTCTTTTCTGATATTGTAATTTCTATTTGAGGCCAAAAAAGCTTATTAATCCAATTTAAAATTACTTTCATGATATTTTTTTATATTATTTATGTGTGTATATCTATATATATATATATATATAACTTACATATCATATAGTATATATGTAGACTAGAGTATGGTGAAATTTTTTTAACCTTTCCAATGATGAAATTTTGATTCTGTACCTGGTCCTAAAGATGTTACACAAGCTCTCAAATTATTTGTTTTTTTGGGTAAGTCATACATACCCAAATCATACTAAAGAGATTTGGTACAAATTTTTGGTATCACAAAAAGAATGTGTTTAGATATTTGATTTATGGAGAAAAAAAAATGCTCTTTTGTTCTCTCTGTCACGTATTTTTATTTAAATTTCTCTTTCACACATAATCTATGAGAGTTTATTAGCTGAGCCAAATGACTCCGATCTCCGAACAAATTTAACCTTTCTTCCCCAAATTTTTTAATTAAATTTGAGATGTATTTTATTAGCCTGCCAAATAACACCTTTCTTCAAACAAATTTTATATAGCAAGTGGGGCCCAAAAAATGTGATGGCTTTGCTATTGCTAGGAAACCTAGGAAGTTTCACCATTGAGTTGGTCTTGTGCACAATGTGCATTACATTATTGTCTCAAATGTTAGTAATCTATGTCTATGTAGTCTTATTTTATTAGGATAGTGCTCCGGTTTGTCACATTGTTTGACGCTTCATTGTTTGGATCATAGAAGGCTTAATCCAAATAATTTGAGTTTAATTTTGAATTTTTTTTCAGATTTAGATAACATTTTTTTGAATTCAATGTGAATTTGGATCAAAATGCAGAATTTCCAATTAATTTGAAAGGAATTTGGACAAATATATAAAAAATAAAATATATATATAAATTATCAATCGTTAATTGATGTTAAAATAATTTAGATTGTTAGCTCATATTCAATTTATGAATATTATATACACAAGTAACCCAAGACAAAATCTTTACTATTTTATTTTCTTACTCATAAATTGTAAAGACTATCGTAGCGGCATATCGGTTCTTCAATTCTTATTTCTCTCCTATTAATTTCTTTCACATTACATAAATTATTTGTTTCAATATTGTTAATGATTATAAAAAAAAATATTAATAGATTCTAATTTTAACAAATTAATTAACCTAGCTACATATAAAAAAAAAAAAACTTAAATTTATGTACAATTCAAGCAACTCAGGCCTATTTCAAATTAGATTTAGACAGGCAACCTTAAGTTATAATTTAAATTTAGGTGAACCTGACAAATCTCACAACTTCAATTGTACTTGAAAAACATCACAATTTGCCGAAGTTGCTCCCCTAATTCGATGCAATTTATTATAAATTAAAAATTAATAATTAAAAAAGTAAAAAGTAAAAATCAAAGATCAAAATTAGTTGAGTTTGAAAATTTTATTATAAAATGATATAAATTTGATATAAAAAAAATGGAAAATTACACTTCAGTTGATAGTTGAAAAGTCATTTTCAGATTAATGATAAATATTATACATATTTTTTTTAAGATTTGGATAAATATTATAAAATAAAATTATAAATTATTTCATATTTTTGTAATTAATTTTTACAAATTCCTCTAGCAAGTAATTTTTCGTAAAAAAAAAAAATAAAAAAAAATAAGAACACCTGGTGGGCTGACAGCAACAGGCAGACTGTCAGTATCAACCGAAGTTCGTTACAGTTTGCAATCTTTCAGAAGTTAGTTCCCGGGCTTTTTGAGTAATCTTCCCCTACACAACACCCCTACCCAAAACTAACAAATCATCATTTGCCACGTCCTCTCTTTTTTTATTTTTTTTATTGTTAATCAAAACCCAATCCCCCGATTTATACTAGAAGAGTCCGATACATACATATTATTATTTTTATTATGTAGTATGTTTTTAATCTCCAATCAATAATGAAAATGAGACCCACACTGGTCCTATTACGACTAATAATGTATTCCTAATAAAAATTATGTGTCAAATTTATATTAATTCATTTTAAATAAATTTTTTTTTTATTTTATAAAAGTGATTTATTATTTTAAACTTACCGTAATACATTATTCTAGTGAGATTTTTCATTGTTTGTCCCCCCCCCCCCCCAAAAAAAAAAAAAAAAAAAAAAAAACTTTATTTTATCAACCTCAAACATACAACAAATTACTTAAAATTCTATAAATCACCCCACTCTATAACTTAATATTGTTGAATAATTGGTAGAATTTTATGTCGTGACCATTTGAGAATATCTTAAAAATTTCAACTTCTATTAAAAAGTCAAAAAAATTATCAAATCGTTTATTATTAGTTAAAAAAAATTAAATGGTACATTAATTTTTTTAACCAACTTACCAAATGCATTAGCTTAACTTCTTTAAAAATGAAAAATAAAAGAGTAAAAAATAAATCACAAAAAAACCCCTATCCTAAACCCATGTGGTTATGTGTTTAGATAATAAATTCAGGTAGAAATTTAAAAAGAAAAAAAAGTGAGAAATATAATTTTAAATTTGTTTTTTCATTTTTATTTTTCTTCCAAAATTTCTTGGAGAAATTGCAAATACATAGCAGTGGGAAAAAATTGCACTACAAATAGATTTTTTTATGCAACTCTAACATACAGAAAAAGTTGCATAAAACATATAAATAAATTTGCATCATGCACACAAGAGAGTTGCACCATTACGGAAATTTAATTTTTTTTTTCCACTGCTCCACTAAAATACAATTTCAAACACAATATATATATATATATATTAGTAGATGGCACACGCGATACGTGTGTAATTCAAATAGCTAATGATAAAAATAAATAATAAATAATGTAATATCATAATAAGTATGTTTTAATGAAATCTAAGGACTTAGATTTAAAATTTATTTATGTTGTTTATAATATTTTTATTTTATTTTAACATATATAAAATTATCACGAGACAAAAAAAAAAAAATGTTTTACTAAACTAATTTAAAACTTTTACGTAATAATATTATAGATATTTGCTTAGTTGCCAAGATAAAGATTAATAAAATAAAAATAAAAAAAGATTTCTTGGTTGTTTTGTTGGCATGGCTGGCATTGGTGAGACACTCTTGTTCTCCAAATAGCTTCCTTTGGTCTTCGCACATTTCCTCACACCTCTCTCTCCTCACACATTTGGCGCTTTCGACAAAAATGTCATCAACCAACGATCCCACGGAAAAGGCGGCGAACTTATCTCCTCCTCCGCCGGCCGGCGCCGACGTCGAGAACCAAGCGCCGCCGCCATCGAGGGGGTTCGGCGTCCCCGGAATCTTACAGAGGTGGCGGAGAGAGGATTTACTCAAGAGAGGCTCTCTGGCTGTCCGAGGATTAGGTTTTCTCTTATCTATCCTCGCTTTCATTATCATGGCCAGCAATAAACATGGCTATTCGAGAAATTTCGACGAATATGAAGAATATAGGTGTGTATATCATATGTATGTATATCAATTGATCGATTTTGTGTTGAATTTGTATTGAATTTGTGGAGTTTTTTTTTTTTTTTTTGGATTGATTGAAGGTATGTGTTGGCGATTGCGATTTTATCGACTCTGTATACCGGTGCGCAAGCTTTGAGGCAAGTTCATGAACTTTCCACCGGAAAACAATTCCTTTCGCCTCGGAATTTGGCATTCATTGACTTCTTTGGTGATCAGGTTGGTCTTTGATTTCGATTTAGTTCTACGAATTATTACTATTTGAAAAATGATTCATACACCGAATTTGAGCTTGGCCGAATCGCCCAAACTATGTAAGCTGGACAACAGGCCGGATGACCGCTTGCCAACCGGTGTGTCAACAGGCATTTGCCAGACGACTGGCATGCACAAATTCGGATGAAGCTAAATTCGGTGGATGTACCAATGCTCTTGTTTCAATCCAACGAATTTTGAAAGAAAAAAATTAAATTAAATTGGGGATTGGGAATTGGGCTTGGTTTCATTTCCTGCCTTTTGGGAGGGTTCCAGACTTTCAAGTCACGCAGGCTTTGAAAAGGAAAGTGATTGTCTTTCCCAGGAAAATAAAATTTAAAAATACCCCTGCAAATGAAAGCTCAAGCAAGTGCTGATCCTGACCCTTTCTTGTTTGATGCCAATTCCATTTGTTATTATTTTTATTTTCTATTTGATTGGATTTATGTAACTACAGTCTACATGTTGGGGACTACATTGTGCTTTGTAAACGGTAAACAAAAGGAAACCATAAACTCTGATGTTATAGTCACCGATGTCTATTTACTCTAAGCGTGTTTCGATTGGGTGATTTGGAGAAAATAGAGAAGAATTTTAAAATTTCTTGGCTTAATTACTTGTTTGTATAACTAGAGAGGAGAAAAATGGGTGAAAGGGGAAAAACAACACTATTAAAACACAATTTTTGAATCTCTACAAAAGTTGATAGATTTGGAGAGGAGAAAAGAAACCAACTGATGCTGACTTTTCATAATGTCAAAACTACCCATTTAAATACAAAAAAAAAAAAAAAAAAAAGCAAAATAAATAATGTCATGAGAGGTTATTTTGGTAAAATAATGTAAGTTGTCTTGTGTAGTTTAACCAAACAAAAGAGAAACCGTTATCTTCTCTCATGCTTATACAAGCAAAGAGAGAAACCATAATCTTTTCTTTTTCTCCCAACTTGAATAGTTCTTTCTTTCTCTCTCCTTGATTCCCAAACAAGCATTGTAATGAGTTCTAAAATTTTTTGTTCAGTACAAAAAACTAAACATAAGGAATCAAAAGTTCTGATACTATGTTAAAGTCATGAATTATCCTAAAAGATTGTACTATGAGAAATGGGTCCAATGATGTGTGTCAAGTTCTAACTCATAGCAATTGAGGTGTGAATTTTTTTTGGAATTGTAGATTATGGCGTACTTGCTGATATCTGCAGCATCGGCCGCAGTTCCCATGACAAACAGGATGCGAGAAGGGGGGGACAACATTTTCACGGACTCCTCAGCCGCTGCAATTAGCATGGAATTCTTAGCATTCATGGCTCTGGCATGTTCATCCCTCATTTCTGGATACAAACTATTGAACCAAACTTATATCTAAGCAAAGCTACTTTGCTTGTTAATTCCTTGCTTCTATTTTTTTATTTTGTAGTGTTACTAATTCTTCGTTTCTCATCCACGCCATACCTTGTTTATGTAAATTTGTGTTTAAGCACATAGGCATTTTTTTCTCTGTATAGTCAGTAAGTTAAATGTTCCCTATTTTTCTACTGCACGCGTCCTGAAGAATGCGGGTGATTCAGGATTGGATAAAGTATTGTAATATAAAACATTTGATTGATGTAGTGTTTCAATGATAATGTGTTGTTTGAGAATTTCTCTGGCATTATTCTTGTTTGTTCCTTAATTTATCTCTCTGTGTTTGTCTCTTTGAGTATTACTCACAGAATATTGTCAATTCAGTTGCTAATAGTCTCAGTAGCATAATCTTTTTGAAGCTATGATTCAAAAAGACATTCTTTTGAGATTATCTGTAATTCTACCAAAAAACATGCGTCTGTGAAAGCGTTTTTGGTTTTGAGACATAGATTTTAATAGACATTGGAATTGTTTTATCACAAGCTAGATCTTAGAACTAAATTCTCTTAAATGCTGGTCATTTAATACTATTCTTGCCTCATAGTTCAACATGTAGGAGTAGGAAGATAATCGTGAGAATGAAAGACGAAAACAAAGACCTATTGATGGAGATTTATTAGAAATCTTTCTTGAGAAATTACAAAGAAAAACTAAGAGAAAAAGAGAGAAGTACCTAGCATTCAAATTTCAACTCTTGACTTTGTTTCACCATTCTATTGTCATTATCTAATCTAATGCAAAAAGTGGGAATGAGTTTTGTAACCTTCGAAAGGACCCGTAAACAAATGAACAAATGAGACTAACTAACTCCTTTTGTATGAGTCCTAGCATGTACATAGCTAAATCCTTTGAGCAATCGTACATCAACCAAACATAATTAACTGATCAAAACTCATTTTGATTCTCAGTATAGGAATGAATCGCTGAAAGCGTTATCCTTAGGCTCTTCCTTGGTTCTCAACAACATGTCATCTGTTTGCATTTGGTTCATATAGGAACCAGAAGAGTTTCCGAACCCTGCGAATCCAAAACTCCCAGCTGGGCTCTGTAACATCTCTAGCGTGTACGGTGCTTGACTTTTGGTTTCTGGTAACCTTGCATTGTTAAGGTTAGTTATCTTGTAGTTTGGATTATTGGTCATGGCCGTAGGCCTTATAGCCATTGGCACGTTGCTGTTTCCATTGTTGGAAACAGCTCTATTCGCAGCGTAACCGGCGCTACCGCGCGCTGCAGGTACGTCGTGGTTGTGCTTCCCTTCGTAAGTGGTGATCACTGCCCTTAGATCATGTGATGCTCGTTCCACGTGCTTCCTCACCGGACAACCTACATATGTGCATTTGTAATAGCTCCTACAGACAGAGAAATTTCACAGATTTAGAAAACCAAGTTCAAAACAGTTGTGATTAACATTGCACAAAAGACTAAACCTCTTACCTAGGATTAGGATTGCCCTTGACTACTTTCTGTCCGTATTTCCTCCATCGATACCCATCATCAAGAATATCAATGTCACTCGTTGTTTGAACTACGATTCTAGGTTCACGAACGGTTCTATTCCCACAAGCTGATATAACCTCATTTTCATTCTCTCCTTTCCTGAAAATGGAAACAAAAAAAATTTAACATATCCTAACTTTATCGGATATAGCACTCAAAATAATGCCTAATAGCCAGCTCATAAAAATCCCAGTTAGATCCCTTATGCAAAAGAAACCAAGCACTCAAAACAATGAATTTCTAAACTTACCATCTTTTGGCTTCATGTTCATTTTCATTGTCATCGTCTGATTTACTCATCGAAGAGCCTTGATTAAAGTCATCCTCACCAAACGAAACAGAGGAATTCTCCGGGGTTGCCACAGAATCCATTTGCGCATTTCCCGATAATGCGTTTGATTGGTTTGAAGTATCCATGTTGTTGCTCAAAGAAGGTTGAATCGAGTGCGAAGATGATGATCTCCTAGTAGATTGAGGTTTGGCATGGTTGTGACTTCCTTTGTATACTATTTCAGTTATATGTCCATCCAAAGTTCTCTCAACTTTTTTCTTTGTTGGACAATTAGGATGAGTACATTTGTAATAACTACGCGGATTTTCGCTTCCTTTCACTTGTTTTTGCCCGTATTTTCGCCAGTTGTATCCGTCTTCGGATCTTCTCTGCTCTCTCAAATACTGGGATGGTTGAATATGGCTTGATGGCGGAGCGGTGTTGCTGTGAATGTTTGTTTGGGTTGTGGAGGTTTCTGATGAGGGGAAGCCCTGAACTGGTGCAAATTCAGATTTTTCTCTGGATTTTTCTGCTGAGAATTGAGCTTGCTCTGATGGTGTGTTCATATTCCAATCCTGATGTTTTCTTTTGTACGATTCTTCCTGTTCAAGTAGAAGGATATGGATTACTTAAAGAAAACCAAAAATGAAGTATTGAAATATATATATATATATATATAAAAACTAATTCTTGCTTGACTTGGGTGGTTTTTGCATTCTTATTCATTGAATTTGCAATGTTGAGTTCATACACTTTCGTTAAGATCTATTGAACAACACTCATCAAAGAAAAAATACAATAAAAAAACAAGCTACCACTTTTTCCAATGACGACACACAATTTAGTCAATAATATAAATCCAAAACTAACTTGTAGTTCAATTAAGCCATTACTGATCTCACCTCATACCTCACTCAAGCCTTTTATTATGTCATGCCGTGAACAAATCACAAGAAGAAAAGCCAACCAATAAAACTCACCTTACACGGCAACCTAATCATCTGGTTTTCAATTTTTTTTTTCTCAATCCCATTATCCATCTTTGAATCGACCAATTTCAAATCAGTTGTGGTTTAATCATCAAGCTATTTAAACTGTTGTTTAAGATTTATTACAAAAATTAAAAAAAAAAATTATTATCAAAAATTTCATTTTTTTAAAAGTTCAATAGGATTATTTTTTTGGGTGAATAGTGTGCAATAGGGTTAGACTCTTAGCCTAAAGCCTAAAATTTTTTTGAGCTTTTATTGTCACAAACGTGCATGAACTTAAATAGAAATAAAAGTATGATTTTGTTTGTCTAAAACTTAATGTTGATGACCGTGATTGGCGATGATGATGAACAATTTGGTGACAGGATACCCGTTAATCGCAAGAGAGGTTTTCTCTATTTGTAACCATATATAAATGATTACGAGAATAATTTAATCAAAAATATTTCCAAGAGGGTGCATCATGGACCCATTCTTTTGAATTTAAAAAGCATCGGACCTTAGACTTCTTTTTAAAAAAAAAAAAAAAAAGAAGGTATCTCTAATTTTTCCTATTTTTATATATTTTTTTGGTCATCAAGATTTCATTAAATAATTTTGTAAATCACGACACTCCTTTCTACCTAATCATTTTTAAGACAACGCTTAACAATAATAATCCTAAAACATGATTATTTGTTGACATTTATAGAAAATAACTAAGATCAGGGCAAATTTTTCAAGGGTGGAAAAAGTAACACAACATATCATAAGAAAGAATAACCCAAAATTTTTGGGAGACATTTCAGGGAAATAAAGCAATATATATAAAGAAGAAGATAATGAGAAGGTTGAAGTGGCACAATTAGAAAGAATTGAAACATACCGATGGAATTGCATTTGAAGAAGTTTGAAACATGGATGATGAAGTTGTAGGAGGCCTTGTTTGGGGTAGTTGAAAAGAAAAATCAGAAAAGTTTCTCTCCCCCTTGAATTCCATACCACCAAAGCTCCCAGTAGTTGGAGATTGAAAAAACTGAAAGGAAAAAGAAAAAGAAAAAACTATTAACTAATGCAATATTATCCAAAAGGAAAAGATACATACACATAATTTGGTCACAGAACAATAGTAACAATTTTTACATTATATAATTTAATACAATTGATAATATTTGTTAAAATTTTACAAAATTCAAAGACAAAATGATTTATTATGAATCGTTCTAAATTTGACACCAAGACGTCAATCTTTTTAAAGAAAGAATGAACAGACTATTTTATTTCTAATTTCGATAATTAGACTATACATGACACAATATGAAAAATTTAAGAATAAAATTGATACAATTAGAACACTATAAGAAGTAAATTGATAAAAATAACAAAGAAAAGGGACTACGAATGTAATTTACCAAAAGATTAAAAAGAAGCATTGCACATATATGAACAACATTATAGGAGCCAAGAACTTACATTAGAAGAAGAAAGGAAAGCAGGTGAGTCCATGAACAAGCCAGTTGGGCTTATACCAGGTGGGATGGTGAGATAGGAAGAAGGAGAGAGAGGAGGAGGAGAGAGAGGTGATGAGGAGGGGGGTGGTGGTGGAAATGATGATGATGATGAAGACTTGAACTTTTGAATGTCAAAGCCAGTTCTAGACCTGTCTTGTTGTTGGTATTGGGCATGCATGTGATGATGATGATGATCATTGTTAGAAAGAAGATCAGTAAAAGAAGTAGGCATGAACTGAGTTGAGAATGAAAAGTTGTGATTATTATGAGAAGAAGTATCTGAAGTGTTCAAACTCCCACCTGAGGAGGCCATTTGGAGAGAGAGAGAGAGAGAGAGAGAGAGAGAGATTTGGTGGGCTGAGGAGACACAGAGAGACAGAGAGAGAGATGGGAGTTGGGAAAATCTTTGGTAGTTGTGTTGAAATATTGGCAAGTTATGTATGTATATGTTGGGCATTTGAGGTAGTCTTGAGAGAGAAGAGAGAGTCTTCCAAGAAGGTGACACAGAGAGAGAGAGGGGGAGGAAGTTTGACTGTGGAAAATAAAATTGGGTCAAAGCTTGTGGCCTTGACCGATTCTTCTTGGCGGCTGAATCAGACCGGAACACCACCAATTTCTCACTACACCACCACCTGCAACATCCTGCCACTTGTCCCAATATTTAGGCCAAGTTTGGCTACTACAAAATAATCTATCTTTTTATCTTTTTTCCATCATATCACATTTCTATTTTTCTGTACATCTTTTCGTAAAAAGACAAAAAGTGCACTTATTTAGATCATTCCAAACAACCCCTTATTATTGTAAAAAAAAAAAAACATCATTCTAAAAAAAACAACTATTCTTTTTATTTTTTTATACATATTTTATAACCCTATGTAGATATTTGGAATAACTTACAAAAGTTAAAAAATTACTAAAAAAAATTAAAAAATTCATACTATTTTGAAAAAGCTTGCGAGGGAAGCTTAGAGGGCAAAATAAAATTTTGTCCTTTGAATTCAAATATCCAAAAGTCAAAAAATTAAAAGTCAAAAAGTCAATAAGGGTAGAATGTTTATTTTAATTTTACTACAATATTTTATTACACATATTTTCATAAAAAGTCAAAAAATATCCCAAACATACATCTTTTTTTCTATACTTTTTAACAAAAAAATTAAAAAATACACTTATATAAATCATCTCAAATAATCTCTAAGTTTTACTAGGTGGACACATACAAAACACATAATGGCTCAGAAGGTGTGGTTTTATCATGTGTTTGATTTCTATATTTTTAGTTTTATTTTTTTTTTCACATAACAACATACGTACGCGAAACAAATGGTAAATACACATATAGGGTCCACTCTATAGACGGGGCTCCACCCTTTGTCTCACTTATGTTCATAGAACAATTGTCGTAAAAATCGAGTTGTTTTGGAAAATGATTATTTTAATTAGTTTTTAAATTTTTATAAAAAAAGTGCATAAGCATAAAAATAAAAATAAAAAGTTAATTTTTTGGTGGTAACTTATTAATTATTTTAGATTGTTGCTAAAACAAGTGTAGTTAAAAGATTATTATTGCCACCGCAATAATAATATATATGAGTGATGGTATTATTTAAACCAATGCAATAATAACAAATGAGATAGTCCAAAGTTGCAATTATTTTTTAAATGTATAAATGGCTCTCCACGACTCTTATGGCGATATGAACAAGGCTTCTTGTGAGGAGCAAGATCACCTCCAACGAAGCACTAAAAAGCTCAAGGCTAATGAAGATAATGAAGATGAGAACATGGCCGAACCCCCTCTGTTACAGGAAGCTATTCCTGAAGATCTGACCCTTAAAGCACTTGAGATTAGATCATTCAAAGAGGCACTCAGTGATAGACGCCTCAACGAAAGGGCTTTCGATGATGATCTTGATCATCTCTCAATGGATGATGATGAGTTCGGGGTAGATGATTTAGGAGAGGATATGAATCTAGATAAGGAGCCAGATTTTAGGGTCCCTCGAATCAAGCTTCCTTAGAATCTTTTGAATAAAATTCGAAGACCATGGAAAGATTGTCTCATTGTCAAACCATTGGGGAGGAACATAGGTTATAAATTGCTCATCTCTAAACTAAGGAAAACTTGGGATTTGCAAGGGGACTTTGAAGCCATTGATTTGGGGATTGGATTTTTCCTTATAAAATTCCAGATGAAAGATGATTGTGCAAAGGTTTATAAGGGTGGCCCATGGATTATTCTTGACCACTACCTAACGGTTCGGAAATGGATGCCTAATTTCAAACCTTCTAGACAAAAGAAATTTCCATAGCTATATGGGTCAGATTTCCTCTACTTCCTATTGAATACTACAATGAGAAGGTTTTATTCCACATTGCTAAAATGATTGGGAAACCACTCAAGATCGACATCAATACAGCTACTTTTACCAGAGGTAAGTTTACTAGGGTCTGCATTGAAATCGATTTGAATCAACCTCTACTGTCCTAATTTGCTATTAGTAAATACATTTATGGTATTGAGTACGAACACGTGCATTCATTTTGCTTCAGTTATGGTAGAGTCGGTCATCGGAAAGAGAGTTGATGTGCTACTCTGGCTAAGATCACCGACGCCACCAAACCCGACAGTACACCAGGCTAGTTTTCGACCGTTGGAGTTAAGGAGTTGGTGTGGCGCATGGAAACTAGAGCTGGGCCCAATATTCAGAGTGACACACCCATAGACAAACCCTCAGACAATATCGGCCCATGGATGTTGGTGAGTAAGAAAGGCCCACAGAACAATTTTGGGAATAAAACTAAGCCCAGATTTGGTTTTAAAGGGAAAGCCTATACAAAGGGAAATGGGAGACCACCTTAGCCAAACAAGACTCAAGGAGCAAGCTCATCAATGCCCTCGTCCAGCTACTATGATAGGACAATTGAGGAAAATTTGAACCCATGTAAGAAGGCATCTTCTCAAAACTCATTTTTTGCTCTAGCGTATACAGATGAGATGATGGGAAACCCTGGAGAGGTCAGACCCATCCTTTGTACTACTCTTATTGAATATGGAAATACATCTATGGTTCGGTTCCATACTCTAGCTTTGAGCCCCCTATCTACAAAAACAAGAAACCCCCAGACCCTCCTATACCCTCACCTGAGCTTTTCCAACCCAAGACCATTGTGTGTTGAGGAACATGGAGATACCAAAAGTGAACCAACACAAAATCCAATTTAGTTCGATCTACTTTGCATTAGATCAAGAGAAAGAAGCAACTTACTTAGTAAGCTCTGTTTGGTGGATCGAAGAGGTTTGCCTCATAATAGAGAAAGATGAGATAAATCACTATAGAAACAAGAACACCATAGTTAGAATGAGCTCCATGAAATCCGATGTGTTCGATCAGCTGAAAATGAGAAATATACTAGGAACCTCTAATTTTGGTCCCCTCCCGTCCTTTCCTAACTCTGTATTAATGAAGCTACTTATATGGAATTATAGAGGAGCATAAAACAAAGCTTTTAAAAGAACCATGAAAGAGCTTGAGAAAACTCATAGGCCTTCTATTATGGTATTGATGGAGACCAAGGTTGAATTGAGCTCTATGGAATAGTTTTTTAACAAATTGGGATTTACAGCCTTATCTCATGTGGACCTGGTGGGTTGAAGTGGTGGAATCTGGGTTCTTTGGGACCCTTTTCGTGCGACTGTGGAAACTTTGGAGGTTAATGCTCTGTTTATTCATGCTAAGATTAAGAGGGATAACTTTGAAGACTGGATCCTCTCAACTATTTATGCCAGCCTCAACCCTAGCAATAGGGTCCTCTTTTGGAAAAACTTGGAAGCTATGGTCGACAACATGAACTCTCATTGGCTTGTGGTAGGTGATTTTAATGACATTGCCTCCCAAAGTGAAAAGAGGAGTTTTGCAACCAATGCCAGCCAAGCTAGGACCCAAAAATTTAACGCCAAGATGAATTGCTGTAACCTCATGGACCTGGGATGTTCTGGACCTCATCTAACTTGGACTAATGGCAGATAAGGCATGGCTAACACCCTTGAGAGACTAGATTGAGCAGCTTGTAACATTGAATGACATTTAACTTTCATTAAAGGGGCAGTAAGGAATCTTCCTCAGACTTACTCAGATCACTCTCCTACGGTTGTGTACACACAAGGTATGTCTCCTCATAACCCCTCTGCTAGGCCTTCTAGAATGGAGGCAGCCTGGTTTACTGATCCTAATTTTAAATTATGTGTTAAAAATGCTTGGAATGATTGCCACAATTCGATTCCTGAAGCCACTGTTTTGCTCACTAAAAATGTTATTTCTTGGAACAAAACCTATTTTGGTAACATTTTTCGTAAAAGGAGATGGCTTTTGGGTTGAATTGAAGGTATCCAAAAATCCCAATCCATTAAGTATTCTCATAATTTATTTCTCCTCGAAAAGGATCTTGCTAAAAAGTATAATACCATTCTCTATCAAGACGAGTTGTTATGGTTTCAAAAGTCTAGGTTGAACTAGATTACATTGGGGGATCGCAATGCTATGTTTTTTCATATCTTTATGATTGCCAAGCGTAGGAGAATGACGATGTCCACCCTCAAAGATGATCAAAGGGTTTGGATTTTGGAACCGAGTGATTTGAAAAACCATGTTTAAAATTATTTTTGTAACCTCTTCAAAGCCAACCTGAATTTGCAAACTCACTTTGATTCCAACCTTTTACAACCTAAAATTAGCTTTGAAAATAACCGAGCCCTCTCTAGACCTATTTTTGACAAAGAGGTGTGGAATGCTATTAAAAGCATCAAAGCTTTCAATGCCCTAGGTAATGATGGTATTCAGTCCCTATTTTATCATACTCATTGGGACATTGTTAGCCTATCTATGTGTAAGTTTATCAAGACTTGTTTCTTTAACAAAAGCATCCCTGAGAATATTAAAAACATCTTGATTACCCTTATCCCTAAACTTGACAATCCGGAGTCCATTAATCAATTCAGACCCATTAGCCTTTGCAATGTCTTGTATAAAACCCTTACCAAAATCTTGGTTTGTAGGCTTAGGCTTCTCTTGACCAGCATTGTTGACCCCTTTCAAAGCAACTTCATTCCACAATACACTACTTGTGATAACATCATCATTGCCCAGGAGATCATTTACATTCTTAGAGGTCTTAAGGGCAATAGTGATGACATGATTCTGAAAATTGATTTAGAGAAGGCTTATGATAATGTGTCTTGGAAGTTCCTTTATCACACCCGTATTGATTTGAACCTTAATGATCATTGGGTTGATTTAATTGTGAATTGTGTTACTAGTGTGAAAGTTTTTATTCTCCGGAATAGAGAGAAATTATAGGAATTTAGTATGGAGAAGAGGTTGAGCCAAGGAGATTATAATGATCCCAGTTTTGACCCGACACTTGTGGTAGTTCGGACTCGGGCATATGGTTTCTGAGTGTCGTTCATTGTCTTTTATTTGGACTTGTTGAGTGTGTTTGGAACAGGTTGGTTGCTTAGTTTTCAAACCTTATGTTGTTCAGAATTTTGGTCCTTCGCTCGAACGGGCTTTTTTGCGCTCGAGCGGGGTTTGCAAACCCTCAGTACTTTGCACGTCTGCAAAAAAAAAATACTAGAGGGGTGTTTTCCATGCTCGAGTGGCGTTTCTTACGCTCTAGTGGGTGGGCGCTCGAGCATCCCTTCTTGTGCTCGAGCGGTTTGTCTGTTATCTGCAAAAGTACTAGAGGTGTGTATTCTGCGCTTGAGCAGGCCTCTTCTTATGCTCGAGTGGAACAACTTATTGTGTCTAACGCTCGAGCGTCAACTCTTCCGTTCGAGCGGACTGTGTGTATATCAGATCGCGAAAATGACTTTTTATATCACTTTTTCATATCTTTTCTTCTAAAAACCCTAAACTCAGACCTTCTCTCCCTAAAATACTCCCTCTCTCTCTCTACTTTTTCTCCTTGATTCGTTGATCTCTCCGCCCTAGTGTCTTTGGAAAAAAGGTAGAGTATCTTAGGAGCTTCACTTTGAACCGATTGAAATTTGGTTTCGGCGTCGTTGGAGTTTCGTGCTAGCTCTATTATCTTCTAAACTTGAGGTAGGGACTCTCTACACCTTAATATGGGTTTTAACTTGGTTATAGGTTGTTGTATGAAAATGGTGAGATTTTGGCGATGTTTTGAGCAAACCTAGGGTTTGGGTCAAAGTTTGAAAAGAGGGGTTTCTATGTGAGTGTTGTATAAATGGTTTTGGGGTTTGGATATGAGGTATCATGTGTCAAAATAGTTGATTTTGGCCTTTGGGTTGTGTAGCTCGACTTTTTTGTGCCCCCTTTCGGAGAGCTCGAATTGGTCCTACAGTTCGGACTCCAGTCACGGTTCTGAATCTAATCTCACAAAGTGCAATGTGAAACTGATAAACACCAAAGAGTCTAATCCGACAAATCATTTTGGAAAATCAATTTTGAATCAAATAATGCCAAAACTGGACTGCTTTGCCAGATTACAGAGTCGCTACCTAAATATTTTGTTTTTGGAAAATTTAGGAAACCCTAACTCTTTCCAAATGCCACATGTCCATCATCACCAAAGTTGCCTCGGCTAGGGAACTTGGGTACGAGAGGGGAAGGTCCTAAAATGAGCACCCCTGTTCGTTCGATCAAAGATCGGCCTCTACTAAGCATGATATGTTGTTTTATAAACCTCATGCGTTCTTATTCCGGTTATTAGCTAACTTTACTATGTGACGCACACAAGCAAATATAGACTATGATCGCAAGAATTGGAACAACTCAACTAATATTTGTTTTCGAAAATGGTTTGAATTTGCCACCATCAAGTGGGCTAAAACGCGGATTTGCCATCAAACCTGATGGGCTTAAAACAAGGTTTGCCACAACAAAGTGGGCTTAAAACTCACATTTGTTGAATCGTTTCAATTCAAACAACAAAGCCTTCATCCACAGGCATTCAATGCAGTTTAGTAAGTAAGCACATAGCATCATGGTAAGCATGCGAAACATGGCAATATGGCAATCACACCCATGCAAGTATGCTAAAGCATAAAACTCACTGAGTACTCCAAGCCAAAACAAAAGTTAGTTAGAAACAATGCATGATCCTAACTATGTTAAATGACTAATGCAACACATGTAATAATGCGATTAATAGGCTCGGCTACTAATATATCATATGATACAATTTGATAACATGCTTTGAAACACGTATTCAAAGAAGTATTGAAATTGTGATGCAGTTTGAATGATGCGCTGAGCCTCAGTGCATGCAATACGAATGAATGATGCAAACATGCAAGCATAAGGTATGCTAATCGAAACATGACCCTAAACCAACCATCAAAAGCGGTTAAATAAAAAGAAGAAAGACGTGGGGTTGGAAGACATGCACACACGCACGCACACTTATTACAACATTATACCCTCGCGAAGGAGGGTCCGAATGAATAAGCTAACTAGCTATGCTAATTAAGCTACATATTACAAACCAAAACTAATTAACTATTCTAAGCTAATTATTACAACAATTAAAATAAATTAACTAACTATTCTAAGCTAGCTAAAATAATACAAAACGAATTAAGCTTAAATAATTGTAACGCTTGAATGAATGAAATAGCTAATTTATTCTAAGTTAACAATAGCGACTAAATGGCCTCCAGGGCGAGGGACACATGTATGCTCGATTGCTCCACCTGAAAATGCCTCTGTTTGCACTCATTTGATCACTGAAAATTGTGCCAACTCCCAGAATGCCTATGCTCCAACTCAGGAGCACATTTGTGCAAAAATTGACTGGTGGCCGATCGGCTACAAAAAGTGGCTATTGGCTACCTCAACTGGCAGGTCGGCCACTACAAGTGGCTGTCGGCCACTAAAACTGGCCGGTCGGCCACCACATCCCTGGACTTCTCCTTTTGCTGCAACATAAAGCAAACAGAGGCAAAGCAATGTATTTTCAAGGAATGTGTGTACTGTTGCCCTCCTTATCATTGCACAAACTCAAAGGAGGGTAACTCTTGGCCTTCAAACCATCAATCAAGCATTTTCAATGCATGATAGCTAGAGAACCAAGCTTGTACAAGCTTAATGAATGCACAAACAAGACCAAAATAACCACCACCCTATCACGCATGATCAAGGGTGACGGTGACTAAGAAAAGTGGCACGTTTCATCATTTTGAGTATGAAACGTCCCATTTTTCTCGTGTTCGGATTAACGTCCGATCCGAACACATGCAATGCAACACAAAGATGCTTAATCTTACCTCTTTTACTTTGTTCATTTTGTTTACACATTTTAGATTACCAATCCATTCTTTAATTGATTAGTCCAAAAGTGAGTGTCCTCTAATGGAAAGAGGGCTTAAACCACAAGTACCTTGAGCATGAAAGATGCCTCATGTTGTTGGTAATGAACTCCTGAAGGAATTAAACCATTAGGCATGAGGGTCTCAATTCCACACTCAAGCCAACAAGAGGTTCAAAACCACTTTCAAAACAAATGAAAAAGTGAAGAATAGAGGGAGATTGCAGAGATTTCAGTGCTGAAATAGAGTGCATAATGACATTAAATCATGCAAGCAACTTATGCAATGCATCTTTAAAAGCCTAAAATACTAAACTAGTGAAGCCATTTGCACTACAACTATGCAAAACAAGACTCATATGACCAAAGCAGCCCAAAACAGTCCAAATCAGAGGCAAAAATATGTTGGAAATAAACTAAGTTAGGCTACAAAAATATGCTACCATGTGAAGCTAACTAGGCATGTAAGCAAGACACAAGGAGGGGAGGCTAACCCCTCCAATTTTGGACTTCAAAACATGTTTTCCACCACTGAAATAACTTTGAATTTCAATGGTTTAAAGGCCCAAAAAGTTTGATTTGAAAGCCTTGAAAAATGACACAAAAAGCTATACAAGCTAAGGAACAAAAGGGAGAGACAACCCCCTAACACAAAATAGACTAAAATCACCATTTTTAGGACTGAAAAACAGAGGTTTTTACAGTTGAAAACTAGCTCAAAAACAGTGTCAAAAGATGGCAAAACAAGTATGGAAATTAAGCTAGCAAAGAGAAATTTCTACCTCTTGAAGGGAAAACACAACTTAAGCAACAATCAGAGCTTAAACTGCCTTCTAGAGCTCAAAGGAGGCTCCAAGAGAGCTTCAAGCAACCTCAGTCCAAAGATGAACCACTTTGGTTAAGGGTTGATAGGTTAAATTTTGAAGTATACAAGCTTCTAAGCACAAAAGCTCAAGAGAGAGAGAGAAATCTAGAGAGAGAGAGGATTGTAGAGAGAGAGAGAGATTTTAGAGAGAGGCTCATAAACTTTCTAACCTTGCAATATGAGAGATATGACCTCTATATATAGAAAAAAGAGAGCCCTAGTCGAAAATATCAATTCAGAAATATCTAGAGCAGTTTAGAATAGCTGGAGGAGAAATATCTGCAAAATATTTGAGTTTTGGACACCAGTGGCCGACAGCAAAAATCTACTCTCCAGGTCCAACTTCAAATGGGTATATCTCCTTCGTCTGGACTCCTTTACAGGTCATTATTTTGCTTAAATTGAAGCCCCGGAATTCTTCTTTCCAATAGTGGCAGCCGCACATCAAAATTCCAAGTGTGCAAAAAGATATGCCTCTTTTAGTGGAGACTGCTCAGTTTTGGTCCTAATCGGATTAATGCCCAACTTCAACCAGCCATATCTCTCTCATCTGGACTCGGCTTTAGGAGATTCTTGAGTGAAAAATGAAGCCCCAGAAGTCCACTTTCCAACGGTGGTAGCCTCATAGCTAAACTCCAAGTGTACAAATGGATAGGCCCAATTTAGCGAGGGCTGCTCGACTCTCTCTTAACGATTCAAGCCCATCTTCTTCCCCAGCTAGGTTTCTTTCCTCTTCTCTGATTTTCTTCAACTCCAAACCTCTAAATAAGGTGTTTTGGAAGATTTTTCAAAAAGTTCACCTCTCTTTCATGCATTTTCACTTTGTCCTTGCTCAGTTTACCGAAAAGCGCAACATTTAACGAAATGCGAGCCTCGGAACATCATAGAAACTTTTTATCATAAATATTTTGAAAGGGAGGGTTTTAAGGTCTAAAATCTTTTTGATCAAAATTGTTTTGGTCCAAAATGAGGTGTGAGGTTGTGATTTGACGCTCTCTTTGCCGAAGAAATCGAACCTTTGCACTGCACAACTTTCATCACCAAGTAAGCAATCAGTGGCGCCCAAGTCTTAAGGGCGGTCAAAAATGGAGTGTCTACAGGTTAATATTTGGAAAATGAGGACTTTTGCCTTAAAATGTCTTGGATAATTATTTTGTACAAATAATGAAATTGGTACGAGGAATGTGACATTGGAAGGATGTATACATGAATGGTGTTGTTAGATTTGTTTAATCACTCACCTATGGAAATTTGATGAATTATCTGTTATAAAGATTGTATATCTATTTAGAGATAACTGTTTTGAGCTATCGATGAAGGATAGTCATGATTGTTGTAGACACTATATGTGAATGAGGTGAATTGAAACTAATCCTTTAACTATTATCATTGAATATGATATGAAAAATATACATTGTATATGTATGATATTTGGGAGGAGAAAGGGGATGTACTCCATGTTTTGAGAAAAAGAAAGGGGATGGACTCCATTGAACTAAGTTGGCTTGTGTGTCCAGGGTGAAAGTCCCGAAAACCATTTGTATACATGAGTGCCGATTCCCGCGGACGAAATTTCTATAAAATGGCAAATGGAAGTGAATGTATTTATATGATGATTTATTTATGGAAACTTGTGAGGTGCAACCTCTGTTGATAGATTAATTGCAGTGGATACATCTAATAAAACAAAATGAATGAATTGAGGTGTAAGTTTTGATATAATATGGTTGTGGAAAGAGTTACATGAATTTTGTCATAGGACAATGAACGTGTGCATTATACTTATATCTTGTTAATTCTCATATACTGTGTTAGTATGTTTCTTCTGGGCTTTGGCTCACCCTACTTGGGAAACCATTTTAAGGTACAGGTGATATGCTTCCTCCAATGACGTAACTTGGAAGGACCTAGGAGCTGGATGCTCTATTTTTGTTGTTTTATGCTTATGTTTATTCAAGCTAAGGGCTTTATATGTACATAATTTATGGCACTCTCTTTTGTTATAACCAAGCAATGTCTTGGAAAGGTGTAAGCCCCGTAGGGCATTTATTTTTGTTAATCATTAACTACTATTACATGCTATAGATTCAGAATGTACATTTATGAATGTATATTGCATGTGTTGTCTTTTGTAATGTAAACTCTGATGAATGAAAGCATAATATTCCCATTAAC
The DNA here is from genome assembly GCA_036172215.1 of Camellia granthamiana. Classification (NCBI taxonomy): domain Eukaryota; kingdom Viridiplantae; phylum Streptophyta; class Magnoliopsida; order Ericales; family Theaceae; genus Camellia; species Camellia granthamiana. The sequence continues at coordinate 26,853,817 of CM069912.1, read as the reverse complement.
ATTCTGTTATAAAAAAAATTTAGATTTATTGTAATAATTTAGAGGGCGTGACAACTTGGTATAAGAGCTAGTTGACCTGTCACATGAGTGCAGACGTATCACACATAGGAACTCTCGCTTGTGACTGTGTCACCAAAGCAATACTCTCCGCTCATGGGGTCACGGTGTACCGTTGGAGTCAGTGGCCGACTAGTCTGATAGGTCCAGTTATTGGGTGTCATGGTGTACCCATGATTAGTGACAAATTGGTTGAGACGTTAGTATGTATTGTATGCTTATGTGGTAACATGCTTATATGATTATATGGTTATGGGATTTAGTTCCTAAGATATTGATTGGGTCTACAGGTTTCTGGAAGTTCTATTAGAAGAGCACTTGATCATTGCTGTTTCTAATTGGAACTCTAGTAACGTCGCGGGACGGTCATTATCTAGGAAGGAAATTCGTAGGTGTTTATGTGATTATGTGCTTATATGGAGCGATTTATTGTTATCCATTGCATTAGGACGTGAGTGAGTTACCTTTGGTACATTTGTAAATGTGCTAATCTCTTTCATTACCTTTATTAGGATGTCAGGACGTGGACGTGGTGGTGGTAGGCGTGGTAGACCTAGACGGCAGGAGATGTCGGTATTGGATGATATTTCGGTATAGCAGGAGGGTGTTGGTCAGGCAAATGTAGCCGAACTAGTTGGTCAGCTGGCCATGGTCGCCTTAGGCCACAAAATGGCCGGAGCATTGCGGGAGTCCATGGACATTCTCAAGGTTGAGAATCAAGTCCAGGCCCAAATAGCTGAGGCAGGGCCATCTTTCTTGAAGAGGGAGTTCTTTCGATCGAATCCGAACGAGTTTTTGGGTGATCCCAATGAGCCGTTGAGGGCAGATGAGTGGCTAGACTAGATAGTGAAGACATTTGAGATGCTTGGCATCGAGGACGACCAGTTGAGGGTGACCTTGCCATCTTTTCAGTTGAAGGGGGATACGGGTCAATTGTGAAAGCATGCATGTGGGCGCATTGAGGTGACTTGGGAGGCTTTTGTCAGCGCCTTTCAGGAGAAATTTCTGCCTCTCACATTTAGGGAGAAGTTAAGAGACCAGTTTTCTAAGCTGGTGCAGTTAAACACATCTGCGGCAGAGTTCGAAGCCACTTTTACTAGCTTGTCTAGGTTTGTACTCGAGCTTGTGGCGACTGAGGAACGCCGTTGCTTGGAGTTTGAGAAAAGGTTGAGGAGCGGGCTAATAAGGTGGTTGGTTCGACGATTAAAGATTACAGACGCCTCGTAGAGGTGGTGACTCATCTTGAGACTGTGATGCAGATGGAGGAGGAGAGGATGAAGGGCTCTAGGAAGAGTTAGGATGCCCAAGGGAACAGTAAGAAGCAAATAGGTTCTAATCCTTAGCAGTCCCAGGGAGCACAGTCGAGGTCTACCATTCCAGTACTGAGTTTGGGTTCTGGGAGAGGCGGTCAGGGAGATTTCACTTGTTTCAAGTGTGGCCAATTGGGTCACAAGTCTACGGCTTACCCGCAGAGAGGAGGAGGGCAGCGAGCAGCTTCGTCTTCGACTTGTTCTAAGAGCCAGAGTCAGGGGAGAGGGCAGCCGCTTACATGTTATCAATGTGGGCAGGCGGATCATTTGAAGATATTTTGCCCACAGTTGGGTGGCACACCTGGCACGTCTGGTTCGAGACAGACACAGAGCCACCAGCCAGCACAGTCAGCGCAGGCCTCGAGGGCCAATTAGGGAGCCTTTTCGACTCAGTTAGTGCATCAGTCCTATGCTCCGAGGGGTGAGCAGGTAGATCAGAGGCCTACAGGGCATGTGTATGCTGTTACCGCGCCAGATCTAGTGCTAGCGCCTTCTATTGTGAGAGGTACTTTCTTGTTTTGTAATTCAGTTGCTAATGTGTTGATTGATACGGGTGCATCCCATTCATTTATCTCGTCTGTATTTGTATCAGTTTTGGGATTAAAGTTGGCCCAGTTAGCATCTCCTATTTGTGTGGTGTCACCTATTGGGGGTGAGATGGTTCTAAAAGAAGGGTGCCGGGGTTGTGATATAGAGGTTGTCGATTGTCGACTTCTCTTTTCATTTGTATTGATGGATATGTCTTGTTTTAATGTTATATTGGGTATGGACTGGTTGTCTTCATACCGAGCTATTATAGATTGCTACTGTCAAAGGGTTACTGTATGTGCCTTGAACGGGGATTGTTTCCATTTCTTGGGGGACCGGGTTGGTAGAATCCTATCACCGGTGTATGATCCGCGTAGGCGGAGTGAACTTAGTTGTCTACTTGCTAGTTTCTTGAGTAGTGAGTGTGATGAGGCCCGGGTTAAGTTGCCAAAAGTGGTTTGTGAATACTCGAATATCTTTGCGAAGGATCTTACTAGTTTACCACCTCACTGAGAGATCGAGTTCTCTATTGTAACGCCCCGAATATCCCAACATAAATTAGGTACATTAACCAACATTCATTAAGGAACAAGATAGATTTCCAATCTTTTCATCATTAATCAATAAAGTGCGTACAAAAGTTCTACATGCGAATTATACATTCAACGGTATGAAAACACATGAATCTATAGCATGTAGAGCATCACATCCCAAAAATAAATAAAATGCCCTTAAGGGCTTCTATATTCCAAGGCTTGAACCCGGTTACACAGAAATGGTTTCACGAACTCGTACATTTAAGCCCTTGGCTAGCAAATAAATTCACAACAAAAATAAAGTCATCTACTCTTCACAAAATATATCCACGCCCTCAACTCAGCGGTGTCACGACCCAAACCCGGCCCTATGGGTTTAGCACCGTAACCGGCCAGTAATCCAAGATTACCGAAGGCCTGCTTAACAGTAGTACAGTAAAATAGAGTTCAGGGCCTGGCGGAAGCCAATACAGTAAAGCTGTGACAGTCTGTATGCCAAAAAGATTTTTCATGCATTCACACATTCAAACAGTACAGTCTATACAAAATTTACAGTCGCACAGTAAAGGGACCTAATCCCTTGATAACAGTACAGTTAGCAGCTGACAGTCTATACAGTAATCCAAAACAGTACGGAGACAGACGGCGGGAAAACAAAACACCCCAAAGCCATAACATGGCAACTCGGAACCTCGCAGTGAGGCACATAGGCTGGCTTGACAAAACTCTTCTTTTCAGTTCAGTGTCATTCGGCACACACAGTCTTTCTTGGAATTTCAGTACATTGTTCTCAAATTTGAACCCCGGTCTCGGTTTAATTTCCCTTTCTTCGATGATCTTCTTCAAGAAGTCATCCTGTTGCTGTTTCTCTTTAATTTCTTCTATCAAGGCTGGTTGAGCAGAAATAGCAGCTATTGTTCCACCTTGTTCTCTCAAAACAATTTCAATTTCAGATTTTTCAAGATCATGAAGCAATTCTTTCTGCCCGGTGAGCAACCAAGCTAAGTTGGCAATTGACTTTCGGCTCAATGCATCGGCAACAGTGTTGGCTTTTCCCGGATGGTACAGAATCTATAGGTCATAGTCCTTGATCAGTTCTAGCCATCTGCGTTGTCTCATATTTAATTCTTTCTGTGTGAAGAAATATTTTAAGCTCTTGTGGTCGGTATAAACTTCACATGTCGCCCCATACAGATAGTGACGCCAAATTTTCAGTGTAAACACTACTGCTGCAAGTTCCAAATCATGGGTCGGGTAGTTCTTTTCATGTGGTCTCAACTGTCGGGAAGCATAAGCAATAACTCTCCCATTCTGCATTAAAACACACCCCAAACCCTTATGAGAAGCATCACTAAATACAGTATAACCATCCGTACCTGAAGGTAGAGTAAGGACCGGTGCAGTCACAAGTCGGGTTTTCAACTCTTGAAATGCTGACTCCCTTTGGTCTGTCCAGTCAAATGATGTCCCCTTCTGAGTTAACTGAGTCAATGGTAAGGCAATTTTGGAGAAATCCTTGACAAATCTTCTGTAGTATCCAGCCAATCCCAAAAAGCTTCGGACTTCAGTCACATTTGTTGGTCTAGGCCAGTTCACTACAGCTTCAATTTTCTGCGGATCAACAGAAATTCCATCTTTGCTAACAACATGCCCCAAAAACATAACATGATCAAGCCAAAACTCACATTTAGACAGTTTAGCATACAGTTTCTGTTCCCTTAGGGTCTGCAGGGCAAGTCTCAGATGGTGTTCATGTTCTTCTCTACTCTTTGAATAAATCAGTATGTCATCAATAAATACTACAATGAAATCGTCAAGGTATGGTTTAAAAATTCTGTTCATAAGGTCCATAAAAGCAGCAGGGGCATTCGTGACTCCGAATGGGATAACTAAAAATTCATAATGGCCATACCTCGTTCTAAAAGCAGTTTTATCAATGTCTTCTGGTTTCACTTTCAGTTGATGATACCCCGATCTGAGATCAATCTTGAAAAACACTTGTGCACACTGTAACTGATCAAATAAATCATCAATACGTGGCAATGGGTATTTATTTTTCACAGTTACCTTGTTCAATTCACGGTAATCAATGCACAGTCTCAGCGAGCCATCTTTCTTCTTTACAAATAAAACAGGTGCACCCCACGGTGAAGTACTGGGCCTGATAAACTTCTTATCTAACAGTTCTTGCAATTGTACTTTCAATTCCTTCAGTTCAGTTGGAGCCATTCTGTAAGGAGCTTTAGATACTGGCTGTGTACCCGGAATCACATCAACGGTAAATTCAATCTCCCTGTCAATCAAATCCCCTGGCAGATCATCTGGAAATACATCTGGGAATTCTCTGACTATAGGAATACAATTCACATCAATTTTAACACTATCATCAGTAGACACAGTCAGCACAGAACACAGATATCCTTTACACCCCTTTCTAATTAATTTAATAGCTTTCACTGAAGAAATCAAATACGGAGGAGGTACTACTCCACTCCCATTAAACACAAATTCAGGCAAACCCGGTGGACGGAAAACTACTTGTTTTGTTACGCAGTCTATCGTGGCATGATATTTTTGTAGCCAATCCATCCCCAATATTACATCAAAGTGATCAATGTTCAATGGCAGTAAATCAATAAACAGATGCATATCCCCAACAATGATTTCACAAGTAGGATACATATATGCACATGTCATGGATCCCCCAACAGGTGATGATACAGCTAGCAGATAATTCATGGGTTCTAAGGGTCTATTCAATTTCCGTGAAAAAGCATGCGACACATAAGAATGTGTAGACCCCGAATCAATCAATACATATGCATTTTGTGTACAAATAGAGAGGATACCTGACACAACGGTCTCAGTATTTTGCACGTCTCCCGGTACTAGGGCAAACACTCGGCCCTGCCTCATAGGCTCTTTCCCGGTAGCTTTGGGGTTAGGCTTTGGTGCTGCAGTTGATGCTGCTGCGCTTGGTGCAGCTTTGCTACTGGTTTGCGGAGCAGAGGGACAGTCTCTAACCATGTGGCCCACTTTGCCACATCTGTAACAGGCTCCAGATATTTTGTGACAAACCCCTTTATGCTTGTTGCCACATACAGAGCAGGGTGGAATGAACCCACTCCCTTGGCTGGGGCTAGTTGTTGACCCCGTATTCTGTTTCTTGTTGGAAGGGTTATGCTTGCCTTTCTTGAATTTGAAACCCTGCCTTTTTCCATGCCATTCAGTTGTTGGTGTTTCAGATTGTTTCACTGCTGCAATGCTCGACTCGGCCATCAATGCCCGGTCGAGAACACCTACAAAAGTCGGTAGTTTCAAAACATTTATTCGGTCAAGTATTGCAACATTAAGGCCGCCTTCAAATTTCCTGGCCTTCTTATATTCAGTGTCTACCATATGTGGCGCATATCTAGCAAGCTCGGTAAATTTCGTTTCATATTCAGCCACAGACATTGTACCCTGTTTCAGTTGTTCAAATTCAGTTACTTTCCTATCCCTGACGCACTGTGGGAAGTACTTTTCAAAAAAGGACTCCTTGAACTGAGCCCAAGTCATAACAGTATTTGTATCACGGATCAACATCCACCACCTTCTAGCTTCTTCTTGTAGGGTGAAGGTAGCTAACAGTACTTTATTCGCTTCTGAGCACGGAAACACTTCAAATAGTTTTTTCTGTTTCAAGCACCCAAGCTTCAGCCTTTAGCGGTTCAAGGCCTCCCTGAAAGGATGGCGGTTTCATCTTGCTGAATTTATGGGTGAGAGCAATAATGTCCCCATCATTCACATTTGCATTTGGTTCCGGCTGTACCGGAGGAGGAGGAGGTGGGGGCTGTTGGTTCTGTTGTTGTTCAAGTCTAGCAGTTATCAATTCCATCATTCTTTCCATTCTTTGCATTCTTGCCCCGGTAGATGAGGATTCAGGTTCATTTGCATTGTCCATTTCACTATAAACAGTTATAACAGTTATAGCAATTATAACATAAACAGTTGCATATTTAGTCAGTTTTCACATTAATATGTATTCAGTCATAACATAGCCACACACTTTTCAAGTTCATGAAATGCCCTAATCACTTTTCTAGGACACCCTATAGCTCATTTGGACACGTGTGTGGGGTATAACTCGTGGTTAAGTATCGCTCTGATACCACTCTGTCACGACCCAAACCCGGCCCTATGGGTTTAGCACCGTAACCGGCCAGTAACCAAGATTACCGAAGGCCTGCTTAACAGTAGTACAGTAAAACAGAGTTCAGGGCCTGGCGGAAGCCAATACAGTAAATAAAAAATGTCCATTGAGCTGTGACAGTCTGTATGCCAAAAAGATTTTTCATGCATTCACACATTCAAACAGTACAGTCTATACAAAATTTACAGTCGCACAGTAAAGAGACCTAATCCCTTGATAACAGTACAGTTAGCAGCTGACAGTCTATACAGTAATCCAAAACAGTACGGAGACAGACGGGGGGAAAACAAAACACCCCAAAGCCATAACATGGCAACTCGGAACCTCGCAGTGAGGCACATAGGATGGCTTGACAAAACTGGAGTCTAACCCACGCTCCTAGCTCCGATCTGGTGGCTGAGCACCTACATATATATATAAACAGTGAGCTAAAGCCCAGTGAATAACATAATGCGTAAAGAGGTTAAGAATGAAATGTCCTTACAGTAATGAAAACAGTTCATTAAACAGTATTTCAGTCTTTCAGTCAGAACAGTTATTCAGTCATATGTGGTACATCCATTAGCATAGCAGTAAACAATAGGTCTTAAAGACCAAACAGTAGTGATGGCCATCAATCAGTAAACAGTAATGGTTCCACGAGGGAGCCGACAGAGATCTCTGTAACAGTAACAATAACAGTATACCATAGTTGCTAAGGATGCCACAATACATTTCAGAATATAGGACATACATTCAATCAATTAACAATAATTATGTCAGGAACAGTTTTGGTAAACAGTCAGGAAACATTCTCAGTTGAACATATCTTTACACAATTGTTACTCACAGAGTTTGGGCTACAGTATGCTAGAGCGTGACTCCCCAGTCGCCAACCCTACACAGTTCACAGGTTGAACACACACTAAGCTACACAGTTGGGAAATATCATAACTTAATCCCTAATTTGCCTTGGTGTGTTCTACATCTATATCCTCATTAAGATGTCTTAAACTAGGCCTAAGAATGCCTAGAATGGGATGAGGATGCAAAAATACACTTAGAAAACATTTTGCAAAGTTTGCTGAAAATAGGAGCCTCGCTCGAGCGAGCTTTCCTTCGCTCGAGCGAGCTTCCAAAATCAAAGGATTCGCTCGAGCGAGAAATCCTTCGCTCGAGCGAGCTGTTGAAACAGTAAAAGTACTGGATGCTCAAATTTTACGCTCGAGCCACCAATCCCACGCTCGAGCGTAGCTTCGAACAAAGGTTGGTCGCTCGAGCGAAGAATCCTTCGCTCGAGCGAAGAAGCCAAATTCTGGAATTTCCAGATTCGTCTCCTAAGCTCAAACCAAGCATTCTTTCACTCAAAACTCGACCTCTTGGGCCCAAATTCTGGAAAACACATCTAGATTCAATGTATAACAAGTTTCAAAGCTCAATTTATGAATTCAAGCCCCAAAGGTGAGTCAATTAAAACCATTTTTCAAACCCATTTTTCATGAACATGGAGAAATGCAAACATGCATGGATTCAAACCAAATTCAACCTTCAAAGCTTGTCCAATTGGACTCATTTCTTCAAGAACATGATGAATTCATGGACTCAAGCCTAAATAATAACATGCATGTACAATTTTACCATGAAAACCCCTTGAGAATCAACAATACAAGCATGCATGCATGAATTATGCTCTAATTCAACTTGTATGAACTAATTCATGACTTAATTTTACAATGAAGCATAAACCATGCAAGACTTAGTTCAATGACAACAATAAGGAGATGAATGATCTACCTTAGGTGTAGGATAAGAAGTGAGGAAGCTTAATTTGTCAACTTATACTTCAATTCCAAGTAATTCAAGCTAATTCTCCAAGTTCCAAGCAAAACCACCAAAATGAACTCAATTCTCCCCTATTCCTCTCTTGGTCGGCTAGAGTGTGAGAAAGAGGCTGATGAAATGTTTTTGATTAAGTGTGTAATAGGCTCAAGTAGTAAGAATAGACAAAGCCCACTCAATGGCAAAAGTGTAATTTCGACAAACTCTTTAATTGGCCTAAATTAATCTAGTTTAATCATACCTAATCACATTTTGGTTAAATATACCATTAAATCACAAAAATTCCACTGATCATGAGGCACTAAACAATTTTCAGTTCGGCCGCCGATAAAGCCTTCAATTTGCAGTCTAAACATAAAAACACGAACAGATAATCAAATGATCGAAAAGATAAAAAATGCAATACAATAGACATGCTCAGTCAATTCGATTTAAATTTTCAATCAGTCCATTCAGTACTTCAGTTGGTTCAATTATCAGTCATAAGTGGTCCAGTTTAGTAATAATCAGTAGGTAATTCAGTAATTTATCAGTAAACGGTATGGGGGTTGTTACAAGCGGGATCACCACATCTTTTCCTGCACCAAAATCCCATAGGGGTGGGCATAAAGCCCAGTAGAGAATCCTTACAAAGTATATATAGTTATGCAAATTTCTAATGTTAGATGCAAATTTTCAATGTTAAATGCAAATGCCCATACAATGCCATTTTAAAGAGAATTTCATTTACATGCTTTTCTTGAAAATCACCATGTTTCAACAACAGTTTGAAATTTCAACAATTCCGAAACTTCCAATTTTAATCAATAGGAGGGGTAAATACGACTCAGGTAATCCCTAGGTTGGTGTCTGGAAGTAGGCTCAACAAGCACTACCAAAAACCCCACTTTACCGGTTGCTAACCGAAAGGGAAGTGGTACCTCCTCCGCGCGTATTTTCGGTCTCTCACCCCGGACACTCAGGCCAACTTGTCAATTTCCTCTACACCACCTATCCGGACTTACCAATGTATTTACCCCTTAAACATTTCCATAGTTCTCATTTCAATATATTCCTTTCTCAATGTAAATGTTTCCAAATCTCAATTCAAAAATGCATAATAATCAATTTAATGAATATGTAATGCAACAATTATGCATGCCTCATAGCATTTCTCCATTTCTAAGCATCCCAACAATAACACCATAACAATTACATTTCCCATTTTCCTCTCTTCAATGTTATTTCCCAAAATAACCACATGTTCAATTAAATTATCAACAAGTAGTAACATTTCCCCTATCTTGTACAATTCTCACAATTTAGTCATTCCAAAACTACATTACATTTGAGCAATAACCTCCCAAAATCCCCAATTGTCATATTCCAAAAGTAATTACCCTTTTGCCAAATTAAAGCAAGAAATTTTTCAATCACTTTTTTATTTTAACATGATGATATAAAAATACCCACATATTTCCAACATCTTTCACAAAGTCTCAAATTTCTAGGTTTTTGTCCAAAAACCAAACATTTGTTCATTTCTTACAAGAAACCTTCTCCTAAAGTCCCCATTTCCATAATATAGTCAAGTTTTCTAGTATGGCAAGAAAAACAAGAAGTAAACCTATCTTTTGTAAAAGAAGAACCTTGCATTCTTGAGCCAAAAATAACTCTCATAATAACAACAAAGCAAATCTAAAACCCACATCAATACTTGCAAAACATATATATATATATATATATATAACTCAAGAAGTCCTTACCTCAATTTCTAGGGAAGATGAGAGAAGAAACCCTAGAATCAAAAGGTGCCAAAACTCAATCTCTACCGCACACAATGTAGTTCTTGCTTTGCTCCCCAAGATTTGTGAAAGAAGATGGATCAAAGTTCAATGGATTGCAAGAAATCAAAGGTTCTTGGAGTTTGGTGGGAGTTTTTTTAGAGAAAATGAGGAGTAAAAAGATGTTTAGAGTGAGAGAGAAATGCCCCAAATGTGATACATACACAACCAAAAGAGAAAAAAAAAAAAAAAATAGAGATTTGGACTGCTCGTGTCCCGTACGTGCAGCACGTGCCCCCGTACGTGCGGAGCCTACTTCCCGCATGTGCGGCCTTCATCCTCGTACGTGTGGCCATCTCCTCCGCCCCTCACTCCGCACCTGCTTATTAGGCAGTGTGCAACCTTCCTAACTCACCCTTCCTCATACGTGCGGCCTCATCCCTTGCATGTGCGACCCCACCCCGCATGTGCAGCCCTGGCCCAACAGCCCAGATTTTTTTTTTTGGTTGGCTTCCAGGCACTCCGGACTCAGCCGTGCACCCTCCGAAACAAGTGATGCTCAACCTAGAGTTAGACAATAACTGGAATTTGAAAGAAAGCTCTCGAACACCACAACTCAAAGAGGACAAAATGAAACGACATGCAATGAAACCAGTCATCACATTTATTGATTTAGTGCCTGGCACGACACCGATTTCTATGGCTCCGTATAGATTTGCACCTGCCGAATTGAGTGAGTTGAAGATTCAACTCCAGGAATTGTTAGATAAGGGCTTCATCTGCCCTAGTACTTCGCCTTGGGAAGCACCAGCCTTGTTTGCCAAAAAGAAAGATGGTGCATTGCGGCTTTATATGGATTACCGAAAGTTGAATCGGGTAACTGTCAAGAACAAGTACCCAAGCCTCGTATAGATGATCTGTTTGATCAATTGAAGGGGTCTTGTTGTTTCTCGAAGATAGACTTGAGATCGGATTATCACCAGTTGAGAGTGAGGGAGGAGGACATCCCAAAGGCAGCATTCCGTATGCAGTATGGCCATTACGAGTTTCTACTGATGTCTTTTGGGCTAACTAATGCACCGGCCGTGTTTATGGATTTGATGAATCAGATTTTCCGTGAGTTTCTAGACCGTTTTGTAGTCGTCTTTGTGGACAACATCCTGATTTATTCACCCTTTAAGGAGGAACACAAGGAACACTTGTGGGTTGTACTTAGGGGTGTGCGCAGTGCAGGTTGGTGCGATTTATAAGAAAAATAGAAACCGTGCAGCGGGTGGCGGATTGATAAAAGTGTCATTAGCATTTGCCATTTTTCTTATCGAAAATCGGCGATTCGATTGGCAAATAATGGCGGATTTGCCTTTGCAATTCAGGCGGATTGGCGGTTTATAAAAAATATAATTCAAATTATAAAACTTGAATGAAAGACTAAAAAGATCTAATTTATAAATTATATAAAATAGTCAAAATTGAAACATTCATCAATATTCAAGAATAAGAATGAAATCTAACCTCAAGAGTAATATTCAAGAATAAGAATGCAGTTGGAACTTGGATTGGTATAGGAGGGTATCCACCATCAAAACAGCCATCATTTGTATTTCCCTCATCCATTATCTATTACAAAATAAAAAATTTACAATGATGATAAATAAAAATAAAAATTATCAATATGGATTTTACATAAAGAAAATTAAAAAAATAATAAAAAATCACTTCTTTTTTTTTTAATATAAAAAACCACTTAGTTATATATATATATAAAGACAGAGAACAGAGAGAGCATTGAGCAGAAGTACAGATAGACAACAACAAAGAGAGAGAGAGAGAGAGAGAGAGAGAGAGAGAGAGAGAAAAGAGCAGAGAAAAAGAGAAAAAAAGAGTAAAGCAAGAGAGAGCAGATCGAGAGAAAGCGAGAAAAGAGTAGAGAGAGAGCGAGAAATGAGAGCACAGAGAGAGTAGAGAGAGAGAGGTACGTACCGATGGTGAGGAGAAAGTAGCGGCAGTGAGCGGAGAGCAGCAACGGTGAGTGAAGAGCAGTGGCGGAAAGGCAATGGCAACACTGATCGGCGATGATGTTTGGGTCTTTGGGTGTGAATGAGAGCAGCGGCGAATCGAGGATGATGTTTGGGTGTGAATGAGATGAGATGTTTTGGTTGTCATTTGGGTTTAGTTGAGGAATTATTGTGTGTGTATGTGTGTGTGTGTCGTGTGAGAGAGAGAGAGAGAGAGTATATCTACATTTGGGTGTGCTGCCATGTGTTTGTATTGTATATAGCAGCAGACTTTGAAATATTGATTGATAGGCGGGTCGGGTCGGGTCGGTTGGTAATACGGGTTGGCATTTTCAAACTGCCACCCGCGCCGACCCGCCACTCTTGGCACTCTCACCAGCCCAACCTTCCTGCCAGAGTTGGAAAAATGTGCGGTTCGAAACGGTTCGGAGCGGTTTTGGCAGTTTTGTGCACAGCCCTAGTAGTACTTGAGTTACTTAGAGCCCACAAGTTGTATGCTAAATTTGGGAAATGTAAGTTCTGGTTGAAAGAGGTTAAGTTCTTGGGCCATGTGGTATTCGGGGAAAGAGTAACTGCAGACTCATCCAAGATAGAGGCAGTTCAAGACTGGGAACAACCTAAGAATGCTTTCGAGATCCGTAGTTTCTTGGGGTTGGCCGGGTATTACCTCTGATTTGTGAAAGATTTTTCTAAACTAGCCTTGCCATTGACTAAACTGACAAAGAAAGGGATCAAATTCGTGTGGAGTGAGACATGTGAGAAATCATTCCAAGAACTTAAAGTTAGGTTGACCTCTGCTCCAGTTTTGATTATTCCGGAGAGGGGTTTGGGCTATTTAGTGTATTGTGATGCCTCCCGGGAAGGCTTGGGTTATGTTTTGATGCAAGAAGGAAAGGTAGTAGCCTATGGCTCGCTGTAATTGAAGACACATGAGAGGAACTACCCTACTCACGACTTAGAGTTAGCAGCGGTGATCTTTGCCTTAAAGATTTGGAGGCATTATCTGTATGGTGAGAGATTTGAGGTATTTTCGGATCACAAGAGTTTAAAATATCTGTTTACACAGAAAGACTTGAATTTGAGGCAGATGAGGTGGATAGAGTTCATAAAGGATTATGATTTTGAGCGACATTATCATCCCGGAAAGGACAATGTTCTAGCCGATGCATTGAGTAGAAAATCTATTAGTAGCATAGCTTGTATTGCCATCCAGGAATGGGAGATGTTGGATACTATTGGGGAATTTGACTTGCATCTTGGCGAGTTTGTTTAGTCTGCCACATTGTTTTCAATAGCTGCACAACGTACACTTGTGAATCGAGCGATGGAAGCACAGAAGGGTGACCTTGAGATGGAATCCTTCCGGGAGAAGATCTCTAATGGGAAGGTAGAGAAGGGCTTGAACACATATCTCGACCAGAGTGTGAGATACCGTGACCGTTTGTTTGTGCTGGAGTCTTGCTGAGAGGAAGTACTTTGAGAGTTTCACCATTCGTGCCTTGTAGTGCATCCGGGAGGCACAAATATGTATCACGACCTTAGTCGCCAGTTTTGGTGGAGGGCCATGAAAAAGGATGCAGCTGTGTTTGTATCGAAGTGCCTTACTTGTCAACAAGTGAAGGCCGAATATCAGAGGCTGGCAGGTTTATTGCAACCCTTGCCTATAGCTGAGTGGAAGTGGGAGCATGTCACGATGGATTTCATCGTGGGTTTTCCTAGGACTCAATGAGGTAGTCATGCCATTTGGGTAGTAGTTGACCGGTTGACCAAATCAGCACACTTTATACCTATGCGTGCGAGTGACTCAGTAGATTTCCTTGCAAATTTGTATATTCGGGATGTAGTGAGGGTGCACGGGGTCCCAATAATGATTGTATCGGATAGAGATCCGCATTTTACGACCCGATTGTGGCAGAGTTTGCAGAGTGCTTTGGGTACTAGACTAACCTTTAGTACTGTGTATCACCCTCAGACTGACGGGCAGTCAGAGCGTACTATTCAGATTTTGGAGGATATGCTTCGGGGTTATGTCCTTGATTTTAAGGATTCGTAGGAGAGGCATTTGCCCTTAGTGGAATTCGCCTACAATAACAGTTTCCAATCGAGTATTGGCATGGCACCATTTGAGGCCTTGTATGGCCGACCGTGTAGGTCCCCTGTGTGTTAGACAGATGTAGGTGATGCACCTATGTTGGGCCCAGAGTTAGTTTGGGAAACGATGGAGAAGGTTGTGCTTATCTATAAGAGGTTGATTACAGCCCAGAGTCGTCAGAAAAGTTATGTTGACCGTAGGAGGAGACCCTTGTCTTTTGAGGTGGGAGATCATGTGTTCTTGAAAATATCACCTAGGAAGGGTTTGATGAGGTTTGGAAAGAGTGGGAGGTTGTCCCCTCGATTCATTGGACCTTTTGAGATCCTTGAGCAGGTCGGAGAGGTTGCTTATCGTTTAGTATTGTCGCCACAACTTCTGGAGTCCATGATGTGTTTCATATTAGCATGCTTCGAAAATATGAGCCGGATCCATCGCATGTATTGGATTGGACCAACTTAGAGGTAGACGAAGATGTCTCGTATAAGGAGAGACTGGTGTGAGTCTTGGATACCCGAGATCAAGTCTTGCGAGGCAAGACAATTCCCTTAGTAGTAAAAGTATTGTGGAAACATCACGGAGTCGAGAAAGCGACTTGGGAGCGTGAATTAGAAGTCCGAGAGAAATATCCGGATTTGTTTGTGGGTGCTTAAACATGTTTTGAGATTTTGATTATGTTAATGGATGTAATAACATTGTATATGTCTTAAATTATGAGAACATTGTATATGTTAAGGGAGTTTGGAATCATGAGTTCAATATAAACATTGTATATGTTTTAAGAATATGAAATATTGTGTATGTCGTATCACTTTTGGGAGCATCGTGTATGCCGTATAAATTTCAGAGAAAGAACTTGGATTTTGATTAATCATTGCACATGATTTGGGAAAGTGTGAATTACTTATTCAGTCTTGAGATATTGTTTAATTTGTTGTTGAGAATGGATGACCGGTGAATAGGTCACGGTGATGGAATTGAATGATTATGCTGGTCATAATTAATTTTAACTGTGTTTTAAAACTTAATTTGAAATTTCGGGGACAAAATTCTTTAAGGGGGGAAGGTTATAACGATCCCAGTTTTGACCCGACACTTGTGGTAGTCCAGACTCGCTGAGTGTTGTTCATTATCTTTTACTCTTTATTTATCATTAAAATTTGGTTATTTGGACATTTTGAGTGTGTTTGGAACAAGTTGGTTGTTTAGTTTTCAAACCTTGTACTGTCTAGAATTTTGGTCTTCAGCTCAAACGGGCCTTCTTGCGCTTAAGTGGGGTTTGCAAACCCTCAGTATATTGCACGTCTGCAAAAAAAATACTAGAGGGGTGTTTTCCACGCTTGAGTGGCGTTTTCTACGCTATAGCGGGTGGGCGCTCAAGCGTCCTTTCTTGCGCTTGAGCGGTTTGTCTGTTGTCTGCAAAAGTACTGGAGATGTGTATTCTACGCTCGAGCGCAAGAAAAGGCCTAAAGTGAGATCGCGAGAAAAAGTCATTTTCGCGATCTCCAGTACTTTTCTTGCGCTCGAGCGGAACAACTTATTGTGTCTAACGCTCGAGCGTCAACTCTTCTACTCGAGCAGACTGTGCGTATATCAGATCGCGAAAATGACTTTTTACATCACTTTTTCAGATCTTTTCTACTAAAAACCCTAAAGTGAGACCTTCTCTCTCTAAAATACTCTCTCTCTCTCTCTCTCTCTCTCTACTTTTTCTCCTTGATTCGTTGATCTCTCCGCCCTAGTGTCTTTGGAAAAAGGGTAGAGTATCTTGGGAGCTTTATTTTGAACCGATTGAAATTTGCTTTCGGTGTCGTTGGAGTTTCGTGCTAGCTCCATTAGTCTTCTAAACTTGAGGTAGGGACTCTCTACACCTTAATATGGGTTTTAACTTGGTTATAGGTTGTTGTATGAAAATGGTGAGATTTTGGCGATGTTTTGAGTAAACCTAGGATTTGGGTCAAAGTTTGAAAAGAGGGGTTTCTATGTAAGTGTTGTATAAATGGTTTTAGGGTTTGGATATGAGGTTATCATGTGTCAAAATAGTTGATTTTGGCTTTTGGGTTGATTTGAAAATGAGGAGTTTTGCCTTAAAATGTCTTGGATAATTATTTTGTACAAATAATGAAATTGGTATGGGGAATGTGAAATTGGGAGGATGTATACATGAATGGTGTTGTTGGATTTATTTAATCACTCATCTATGGAAATTTGATGAATTATCTGTTATAAAGATTGTATATCTGTTTAGAGATAACTGTTTTGGGCTATCGGTGGATGATTGTCATGATTGTTGTAGACACTGTATGTGAATTAGGTGAATTGAAACTAATCCTTTAACCATTATCATTGAATATGATATGAATGATATACATTGTAAATGTATAATATTTGAAAGGAGAAAGGAGATATACTACATGTTTTGAGAAGAAGAAAGGGGATGGACTACATTGAACTAAGTTGGCTTGTGTGTCTAGGATGAAAGTCCCAAAAACCATTTGTATACATGGGTGTCGATTCCCGCGGATGAAATTTCCGTAAAATGAAAAATGGAAGTGAATGTATTTATATGATAATTTATCTGTGGAAACTTGTGAGATGTAATCTCTGTTGACGGATTAATTGTAGCGGATGTATCTATTAAAACAAAATGAATGAATTGAGTTGTAAGTTTTGATATAACATGGTTGTGGAAAGAGTTACACGGATTTTGTCATAGGACAATGAACATGTACATCATACTTATATCTTGTTAATTCTCATATACTGTGTTAGTATGTTTCTTCTAGGTTTTGGCTCACCCTACTTGGGAAATCATTTTCACGTACAGGTGATATGCTTCCTCCAATGATGTAGTTTGGAAGGACCTAGGAGTTGGATGCTCTATTTTTGTTGTTTTGTGCTTAATGTTTATTCAAGCCACGGGCTTTATATGTACAGAGTTTATGGCACTCTCTTTTGTTGTAACCAAGCAATGTCTTGGAAAGGTGTAAGTCCGTAGGGAATTTATTTTTATTGATCATTAACTGGTATTACATGCTGTAACAAGCCCGCGGGGTGACCTCGCTACAGCTTGGACTCGATTTCGTGTCACGGTTCTTAATCTTGAACCAAAGAGTCCAAATCCGGCAAATTGTTTTGAGAAAACAGATTTTTGAAAGAAGTGCCAAACATGGACTGCTTTGCCAGATACAGAGTCGCCACCTAAATATTTTATTTTGGGAAATTTAGGAAACCCTGACTCGTTGCCTAAGGCCACGTGTCCGTCATCACCAAAGTTGCCTCGGCTCGGGAACTTGGGTACGATTGGGGAAGGTCACTTCGTGAGCACCCCCGCTCGCCCGATCAAAGATCGGCCTCTACTAACCATGATATCAAGTTTTGAAAACATTATGTGTTCTTATTCCGGTTATTAGCCTAGATTTACTATGTGATGCGCACAGCATACAAGTATAGACTGGATCGCCTGAATTGGAACAAAACATTTCATGTTTGTTTATTTGAAAATGGTTTGATGGTGCTACTCGCAAGTAGGCTAAGACGTGGATTTGCCACCCTCGGGTGGGCTTAGAAAACATGATTTTGCCACTATCTAGTGGGCTTAAAACTCACAGTCAATGATTTGTTCCAATCCAAATAACCCAACCTTCACCCACAGGCATTCAGGCAGTTATATCACATAAGCACATAGCCTCATGGTAAGCATGCTATCATGGCAGTCACTCACACGCATGCAAGGATGCTAAAGCATAAAACTTACCAAGTACTCCAAGCCAAAGAAAGAAGCTAATTAGAAATCCATGCATGATCCTAATTATACAGAAATGCCTAATGCAACACATGCAAAAATGCAACTATAGTAGACTCGGCTATCCTAAACATGGCATATGGAATGCTACAGCTAACAAGTATTCAACTTGGAATTGAAATACAATGCAGTTAGTATGATGTGCCGAGCCCGGTGCATGCAAAACAGATGAATGAATGCAAACATGCTATCATACTGTATGCTAATTGAAATATGCCCTAGTCTAACCATCATAAGCAGGTAAATAAAAGGGAAGAAAGACGTGGGGTTGGAAGACATACATCACACACACGCACACTTATTACAATTATACCCTCGCACAGAGGGTCCAAATAAATAATATACAGTCCCGAATAATACAGTCCAAATAAATAATACAGTCCCAAAATATGTACAAATCCCTAATTAATTTACAAATTAACTAAGAAAAATAATAAACTGGCATGCAAGCCAGGGACTGCCTTGACTCTGATGAATGGTGTATGTTTGGGCTGCCTTGCGCGGAAATCCACTGGGATGCCCCAATTAGCCTCTGTTTTGCAATTATTCTTGAAATGCGTGCCAAGCTCCGGAAGGCTGCTAACTCTTGATTTTGCTACAACAGAGAGCAGGAAAGGGGCATGGCAATGTATTTTCACAAATGTATGCATGCCTCGATCCTCGTGCCACCAATCACGCATCTCGATACATGATGGCCGAGGAGTCGAATTGCACAATTCAATATGGAATGAATGCACATGGAAACACAACAAGACCTAACTCCATCATGGATAATCCGGAGTGTCGGTGATTGGGGAATTGAGACACGTTCCGTCACTCGAAGTACGAAACGTCCCTCGTTTCCCGTGCTCGGGCTAACTCCTATCCCTAAACACAATGCAATATGCATGACATGCATGAATGCAACTAAGATACAACCTAGTATGCACAATGCTATGAAATGGCATACACAATGCTCGATGCAACATGGCATACACAATGCGCTAACATACGACCTAGCATACGCAATGCTATGAAATGAAATGGCATACACAATGCATAATGGACTTAAACCAACACGAGTGGATCTCAGCCACACTCACATAAGAGGTCATAAGATGAAAATGAGACAACTCGAAATGCGTGCACACGTGCACGCAAACCGAGGACCGACCCTAAGGCACCAAAATGCCACTCTAACAAGACATGACAAAGCATGGAATATGGTATGCAAACATGCAAATTTCAGTAGCAAAATGATATGCAAAACAGCCCCGAAACATGCAAACATGGCACCCGATGCATGGAATGGTCCCGAAATGCAAGATTAAGCACATGGAATGGCCTACAGCTATATCAAGCATGCATTATCGGAACATGAAGTGTAAATACAGAAGTAAGGCAGCCCCAAAACAAGCACATTTACAGTTTTAAGCATGGCCAAAAAGTGAGCACAAGCGGGGTTCAGCTAGCATGCAAAAATGGACCCGCAAGAGAGGTAATGAAGCAAGTCACAAATGCTGGCCCCAAACAGAGAAGGGGCCTTCTACAATATTGAAGAGGGGCCAAAAATATGATGTTTTACAGTTTACGACAGGCCTCAAAAACATATATAAGTATGGAAAAATTCTCATGCAAGAAATGAGCCAACAAAGGGGCAAAGAAGCAAGTAGTGGCTGGAGGTCTCAAACAAGTGAGGGCCCTTCAATAATGTTGAAGAGGGCCCCAAAATATGGCTTTTTAAAGTTTAGCACCAGACCCAAAACAGTATACAAGTATGCTCAAAATACTATGCAAGATTAAGGCCAAAAGAGAGC
Source organism: Camellia granthamiana (assembly GCA_036172215.1). Taxonomy (NCBI): domain Eukaryota; kingdom Viridiplantae; phylum Streptophyta; class Magnoliopsida; order Ericales; family Theaceae; genus Camellia; species Camellia granthamiana. The sequence goes on along the minus strand of CM069912.1, from coordinate 26,833,908 downwards.
TATAACACAAGGTATACAAAGGGTGTCTCAAACAGCCATAGACCCTTAATTAAACATGAAGAGGGGGTCAAAATAGGGCCATTTTCAGTTCGGACCAAAGTCCAAAAACAGAGACACAATAGGCTAATAAATCATGCAAAAAAAAGGGGTACAAGAGGGATATAATGACAAGTGGCACATGGGAGCTCCAAACAGTGATGAGCCCTTCAACAATGTTGAAGAAGGGCTCAAAATAAGCTTATTTACAGTTTACAACATGCCTCAAAACAGTTTACAAATAGGCCAAAAATGCTATGCAAGAAAGGGGGATACAAGAGGGGTAATGAAGCAAGTGCAAAATGGGGGCCTCAAACAGTGAGAGGCCCTTCATGAAACATGAAATAGAGCTCAAAAAAAATACTACTTTCAGTTATGGCCGGAGCTCAAATGTACAAGCAAGAAGGGCTAAGAAATGATACCAAAATGAGCTAGAAAAGAGGGAAATGTTGCTCACCCTTGAAGACCAATCCTTTGCTGCCTTTTGGACTGAGAAATGGTGCCTCCTAGCCTCTGAGAAGACCCTCCTAGCTGCTGGAATGGAGTGGTGGTGTGGTGCTAGGTGGTGGTGAAGGAAAGGGTGCAGGACTTAGGAGGTTTAAGTGTTTGGAAGAGAGGAAGAGGGAGGGGGTGTAATGCAAGCTTAAAGGAAGTTTTTTCAACCCTAAAACCAGACCTGGGGTGCTGGTTATATAGGCCAAAGAGAGGGAGAAAGAGGGGGAAAAAAGGGAGGGAAATCACTCCAAGTTTCCCTCCAAAAGTTGCCCCCCCGGATACAGAATCTGGGGGGAAACAAAATGCATTTCTGTGATGTGCCAGGTGTAAGGAAGCTGGCCGGCCAGGTATTGAGGTTGCAGGTGGCCGGCCGGCCCTCCCCATGGCCGGCCGGCCAAGGGTCAAAAGGGCCAAGTCAAATTAGTGGCCGGCCACCACAGATTGGTGGCCTCCCATGTGTTATCAACACAACCCTGTGGTCAAAAATTGGCAACTGTGAACCAGGAGAGAGAACAATCCACTTCTCAAAGGGGTTCAAAAGGTTCAAAATGAATTACTGGCCGGCCACCAAATATTGGTGGCCTCCCAGATGTGTACATCACAAATATGAGGGTTAGGGGTGAAGAAAATGGCCCAAGGGTGGTCAACATTGGCTTTGAAGTGAGAAAAACGGGCGTCGGGGGGGGGCGATGATGGAATATAACTGGTTGTTGGAACAATTACTGGCCTCCCACCCTTCTACGAGCTTTCTAACAATGAAAATAAGGTCCTGGCCAAAAACGGACCAAGACAGATGCAAAACGAAGGTTCGGGGGCCAAAACACGCAGTTCGGGGCCCCGAAAACAGGCTGTTAGGCACCGGAAGTGGCGTTCGACCACGAAGTCGGTCTCTCAGACCACAGTGTCCCTCAAAAGGGAGGAAATAAGGTATGTGCCAAAAACCGGAGCAAACGGAGGTGGTTAAGCAGTCCCGAACCGAGGCACACGGCCGTCGGCTCCGAAAAACCGGAAACCGGGCTCCAAACGGGAAAAATGGCCTACGACCACGAAACGTAGCCTACGGCCACTGAGAGATGATCTACGAGACCGCTCTCCCTCCCTTCGGGAAGAGAAAACAGAGAAAACAGAGCCTGGTTCGCAAACCGAAGCAAAGCACAGAAGAGTCCGGAAGTCCGGAGGCAAGGCTCGCAGCCGGGACTCCGCAACCTCAGAACGAGCGCAATATGCAACATCACCAAGCGCTCAATCGGTGACGTCTGAGTCTTAAGGTCGGTCAAAAATGGGGTGTCTACACATGCTATAGATTTAGAATGGATATTTATGAATGTATATTGCATGTGTTGTCTTTTGTAATGTAAACTCTGATGAATGAAAGCATAATATTCCCATTAACATTCTGTTATAAAAAAAAAATAAAAAAATAAAAAAGGATTTATTGTAATAATTTGGGGCGTGACAGAGATCCTTTATCTCTTTATCTCTTTGTGCTATGTATGGAGAAACTCTCTAATATGATCACTAAGAAAGTTCATCAAAATATGTAAAAGAGAGTTAAGGCTTCCAAAAGGGGACTAGTCATCTCACATCTGTTTTTTGCAGATAATCTCGTGTTTGGGAAAGTTGATGAGAGAAATTGCAATATTATTATGGAGGTGTTAAATGATTTTAGTGCTATTTGTGGTCTCAAGATCAGTTCACAAAAAACTAAATTATTTATTTCTCCTAATATTACCAGCCATGAAACTAGAGTCTGAGTAATGTGTGTGGTATCTCTCTGACTCAAGATCTAGGGAAATGTCTTGGCATCCCTCTTATTTATACGAGGTGTAATTGAAATTTCTTTCGGTTCATTACAGATAAAATTCAATGTAGATTTACCAGCTAGAAATCTAATTTGTTATCCTTGGCTGGGAGGTTTACATTAGTACAAGTTGTTACTTTTGCTTTGCCTTCTTATGCTATACAAACCCTTGTCTTTCTGGGAAGTAAAACCCTTGTCTTTCTGGGAAGTATCTGTAATGATATTAACAGACTTAACTGCAATTTTCTTTGGGGATATACTGATACTAGAAAGAAAATCCATCTTGTAAAGTGAGAGAATGTCTGTAAAAGAAAAAAGATGGGTGGGCTTGGTCTGAGGAAGACCAAGACTCAAAATATGGCCCTTTTGGCTAAGTTGGGTTGGAAATTTTTGATCAAGGAGGACTGCTTTTAGGTTAAAGTTCGGAAGGAGAAATATCTTTCTGACAGTAGTTTACTCAATTACTCTTTTTAAAAGAAAGGCTTCTCATATTTGGAGTGGCATTCTCAAAACAAGAGTTATCTTGAAGAAAGGGATTAAATGGTATGTGGGGTGATGGTTCTTATATCTCCATTTGGTATGATTGGTGGTTTGGAGAAGAGGCTTTGGCTTCAACATACCTGTAGACCACCCGAACTCCGCTCCGCGCGCGAGGGCGTGAATTGTAGTTCTAGCTACTACAGTTCGGACTCCTGCTACGGTTCTGAATCTAATCTCACAAAGTGCAATGTAAGACTGATAAATCACCAAAGAGTCCCAATCCGGAAAATCGTTTTAGAAAATCGATTTTAATCAAAAAGCGCCAAACATGGTCTACTTTGCTAGATTTTAGAGTCGCCACCTAAATATTTTATTTTAGAAAATTTAGGAAACCCTGACTCGTGCCTAAGGCCACGTGTCCATCATCACCAAAGTTGTCTCGGCTCAGGAACTTGGGTACGAGAGGGGAAGGTCCTGAAATGAGCACCCCGTTTGCTCGATCAAAGATCGGCCTCTACTAACATGACATGTTGTTTTTGAAAACATATGTGTTCTTATTCTGATTATTAATCTAACTTACTACGCAATGCGCACATCATACAAGTATAGACTAAATCACTCGAGTTGGAACAAAACATCTCATGTTTGTTTTTCGAAAATGGTTTGGAAGTTGCTACTCGCAAGTAGGCTAAGTTGCGGATTTGCCACTCTCAAGTGGGCTTAGAAAACAATATGATTTTGCCACCCTCAAGTGGGCTTAAAACACATATTTCAATGAATTGTTTCAATTCAAGCAATGAAGCCTTCATCCATAGGCATTCATGCAGTTATATCAAATAAGCACATAGTCTCATAGCAAGCCTGCTGTCATGGCAACACTCACACTCATGCAGTATGCTAAAGCGTAAAAGCTTACCGAGTACTCCAAGCCAAAACAAAAGCTAGTTAGTAATCAATGCATGATCCTAACATGTCAAGAATGCCTAATGCAATACATGCAAAATGCAACTAAGATAGGCTCGGCTATTCTAAGATGTCATGTGAATTTAACTAGATAACATGTATTCAAATTAGTATTGAAATACAATGCAGTTTGTATGATGCGCCGAACCCGGTGCATGTAAGACAGATGAATGAAGGCAAACATGCGAAGCATAAGGATGCTAATTGAAATATGCCCTAAAACTAACCACTGAAAGCAGATACGTAAAAGGGAGGAAGAAACGGGGGTTGGAAGACATGCATCACACACACGCACACTTATTACAACAATGTGCCCTCTCGGCGGAGGGTTCGAATAATAAGCTAACTAGCTAATCTAAGCTAATTAAACTAATTATTACAAAACGAAACTAATTAATTAATCCTAGTTAACTAATTAGTTATTACAACACAAATGAATAGCTAATTGCATCAACTAAGGTACAAAACCGAATAGCTAACTAGCTAAGCAAAGCAATTAAAGAGAGCCTCAGGGCGAGAAGTGCATGCATGCTCGGTCGCCTCGTTCGGAAATCCATCGCGATGCCCCAACTTGCCTCTGTTTGCAATTGTTCTCAGGACACTGCACAAAGCTCCAGATAGCTTCTACTCCATCATGGGCACCTCCAGAAGCATGGCCGACCACTTATTGGTGGTGTAGACCACCTGTCGACCACTTACCTTTGCTGTAGACCAGAAAAAGTGGTCGGCCAGCCACTTTTACTGGTCTGCCGACAAGAAAATTCTGCATTTCTCCAGTTTGCTGCAACAGAGACCAAGAAGGGGGCACGACAGTGTATTTGCAAGATATGTGGGCACAACCACCTTCCCTATCATTTCATGAACTCAAAGGGGTGTGGTTCTCGACTCTCGGGCCACCAACCAGGCATCGCAATGCACGGTGGCCGAGAAGCCAAGATTGCACGAATCAATGTGAATGAATGCACAAATAACACGTAAAGCCTCAACCTCTATCATGCATGATCAAGAGGGTCGGAGACCGAGAAATGAGGTGCGTTTCATCACTTCAAGTATGAAACGTCCCTCGTCTCCTCGTGTTTGGACTAACACCCTATCCAAACACAATACAATGCAAGGCATGCAAACTCAATGCAATGCATGCTAACATAATGCAATGCAACAAGCATGCAAACACAATGCAAACAACAACATTCAAACAACATGCTCGATGGACTTAAACCGAATATGGACAGACCTCAATCATGCCCAAAAACAGTGGCCAAAATACGATTAAATGATGGCACAAAAAGGCAAAATGGTGATGTTCATGCAATGGCCTATCAGTTAAGCACAAAGCACAACTCTCAAAAGTGCTCAAGGAGTGACAAATGTAAGATTGTAGCCTCACCATAAGCATTGAAATTAGGTATGAAATGATGCCAAATCACTCAAACAAAGCAAGCATAGCATGCTAGGGTCCCTAAGCATTAAAGCTAATGAAGGGGGACTACACAAGAGGCATGCAATACATGTCACAAATGGAGTGAACCAGCCATGGTCAGAGCTCAAATAGGTCAAAACAAGGAACAAAACATGCTGAGATGGGAGCTCAAAGGTCTAGGCATGCATGCATACAAGCTAGGCTACAAACAAGGCAACATGCATGACCCTTAGAGGCACTCAAAAGGTGAAAGAAATGGGAACATGGGCAATGCTATATGCTCTGAAATAACATGTGAAATGATGCCAAAGCATGTACATGTCACCAATGAAGCATGCTAGGAGACTCAAAGCTTGAAACTAGCATAGGCGCTTTGCACTATAGCTATGCATTACATGAAGTATATGACTAATGCAACCCAAAACAGTCCCTAGAGCATGTCAAATCAAGGCTAAAACATGCACGGAGTGTAGCCAAAACAACAAGCATGTAAGGCCAACAAGGAGGATTACACTACACCTACCAAAACCAAGCATGAGATGACTTAACCAACAAAAATCAGAGTTGTATCCTGGCAAAATAGGACCAAATACACACTGAAATGGTGGCCCAAAAGGCTAGGCAAGATGCCATGCACAAAGGCTCATGTTTAAAGCATAAAGCATGAACCCTCCAAAGCATTGAATGAATGAAAGATGTGAGGGCATGGCAATGAAACGTGCTCTGAAATCACATAACAAATGATGCCAAATCATGCAAATAGCCCAAGCAATACATGCTAGTGGACTCAATACACAAAGCTAGTAAACAAGAATGCATTATGGCTATACAAAGCAATGCATGCATGACCAAAAACAACATGAATCAGACCTAGAGCATGCTAAAACATATCCAAAAACTTTTTTGAGTAGAGCCAAAAGCATGCTAGAATGATGGTCAAAAGCATGATGCATGTTAGGCTAGTGAATGGAACTGCACTACAAGTGCAAGGAGCATGCAAGATGCTATCAAACCAACCTAAAACAGAGTTAAGGTATGCTAAAACAACACCAAAAACTTGCTGAGATAGGACCAAAACATGCTAGAAAGATGAGCCATCAACATAAGCATTTAAAGCTAGTTTGCAAGGATTACACTACAAGTGTATAGAGCATGCAAAGGTGGCCTAAACTAAGCCAAAACAGAGGTATGCCATACTGAAATAAGACCAAAAATAGCCTGAGACGGAGCCAACATATGCTAGATAAACATGCTCAAATATGAGGCCAATAAGGCAAGCATCCAAGATACAAGGAGAGGACGGGGACCCCCTCTTATTTGGGACCTCAAAACACCCTTTTCACCACTGAAATTCCCTCTGAGTTTCAATGGTGAGAAGGCCAAAAGGAGGTGGTCCCAATAGCTTAAAAGGATAGCACAAAAACAAAGCCAAACAAGGCACAAGAGGGGGGTAGACCACCTCCAACACCAAAGAAGCCTTAAACAAACATGTTAAGCACTAAAAATCAGAACTTTTTGTAGTAGAAAGTCAAGCCAAAATAAGCATGCAAATAGGTCCAAAAGCTTAAACAAAAACCAAGGTTTAAGGGGTTAGAAACTTACCCTTGTAGTACAACTTCAAGGCTGCAACTCCAGCAACCTTTTTGAGCTAAAACTAATCCAAAAAACACGAAAACCATCTTCTAAGTGCCTCAGCTCCAAGAGTATGGTGTTTCACTATGCGTTTGTGTGCAAAAGTAAGAAGAAGAAAATGGACTTTTAAGCACAAAACAAGAGAGAAATGGAGAAATATAGATATAGATGATATGTATAGCTCAAGCCAATTTTCTGAACCTGGAGAAGGGGAGAAAGGGCCTCCTTTTTATAGAAAAACAAGCCTCAAGCTTGTTGAACAAGCTTGAAGCTAGATGCAATATGGAGGATGGTTTCTGTGCTCACCAGCTGTCACAGCTGGCAAGAAAATATCTTCAAAAAGATGCAGGAAAGCTGTCGACCACTTGAAGTGGTCTACAAGAAGACCAAGTGGTCGGCTAGGGGGGAAAGGTGGTCTACACCCAAAAAGTAAGGTGGTGGCATGGCTGCCGACCACTTTTGGTGGTCCAAAGACCACCAAGGCCAGTTGGCCGACCAGAAAACTGGCTGGCGGGGAAGAAAAGTGATTTTTCAGGGAGAGAAACTAGTCTCCAACCCTCATTCCACCCTCCAAGCAAGGAAAACAAGGTTTGTGCCAAAAACAAACCAAAAAGGATGCAAGACGAGAGTCCGGGGGGTCGAGGCGCGTAGCTGGAAGCCTTGAAAACTAGTCTACGGGCACCAAAAGTGGTCTACGAGGGGAAAAGTGGTCTCCAAGACCTCTGTGTCCCTCTAGACCAAGGCAAAAAGGCATGGTTCGAAAACCAGGCCAAAAGGAGAACGGTAAGTGGTCCTGAGACAAGGCGCGCGGACCGAAGGCTCCGGAAATCAGAAACTAGTCTCCAAGCGGGGAAAAAGTAGTCTACGACCACAAAAAGGTGGTCTACAAGACCTCTCTCTCCTTCTAGGGCAGGGAAAACAAGGTTTGGTTCAAAACCAAAACCAAAAAGAAAGCAAGACAAGGCGTTCGGCTGAAGGCTCCGGAAACCGAAAACTAGCCTACAGGAGAGAAAAGTGGTCTACGACCACAAAAAGTGGTCTACAGACCTCTCTCTCTCTCCAGGTAAGGGAAAACAAGGCATGGTCTACAAACCAAGCCAAAACACAAAGAGTTCAGAGGCCCGGAGGCAAGGCACTCAGCCGAAAACCCTAGAAACTCGAAACGAGCACAAATATGCACAATCATCGAGACGGGAGTGAATGTCAAAGCCCAGAGACGACCCATTTTTGACAAGGCCGAAGACAAACAAGCAAGATAACAAAGAGATGCATCTGCAGGCAGGGGCAAGATGCAAATGACATGCACAATGCCGAACATAACTTATGATCATGCAAAGAGAGCTGTAATGAAGCAAATATGCAAAATAAATGCAACATTTTAAGAGAATGCTATGTGAGCAAGTAAACACGAACCAAACTACATCTCATGCAGAGAGGATGTAAGAAAATTATACAACTCTCACTGCGTCTCATGCGGAGAAGGCTAAAAGCGACTACCGGGGAACACCCGGAGTCTCAAACAAAACACCTCCTAGCGTATCAAACGCAAAAGAAGAAGGACTGTGTAAGAAAGCGCAGTCATCCAAACGCGTGCCACGAAAGGAGAAAGGCATGTCCAAACGCATGCCAAACGTGAGTGGAGAAGGGTAACGGTCAAACTGAAACGAAACTTCTCTTGAATGAACCATACATACAATATCGTGCCTGCACAAAAAGAGAGATTTAACAGGTACAATATAGTAGAAACACATGTTCAACGCTATATCAAGATACAATATCAACACAAGATAAATGCGTGCACATATGATGCCGATGGAAATATGCATAGCAATGCAAGTGAAAAGGGTGTATAACAATGCAAGTGAAAAGGTGCATAACAATGCAAGTGGAACGTGCGTGACAACGCATGTGAAGAGTGCATAACAATGCGGGTGGAAGGGTGCATAACAATGCAAGTGGAACGTGCGTGACAACGCATGTGAAGAGTGCATGACAATGAGGGTGGAAGGGGTGCATAACAATGCAAGATAGATGTGCATAACAATGCGAGAGAGATGTGCAACTTCAATTGCATGTTTTGAAGCACAAATGTCCGAATGAGGAAATACAAGCCTTAACGAGGGCAATTCAACCGTAACCTCCGATTTACCTCTCGGAGGGGGTCACAATATACTTAAAAAGGATACACCCTGCTCTTGACGAGTGACGATGAGTTGTGCATCGAAGACTTGAATTGAAGTTCCTGCGGGGACATTTTTGAGCCAAAAAGTGTACTTTTCTTGCACTTTCTCGAGAGCTGAGGACTCCAATCATTACAAAAACACACAGGGAGGACAATGGGACCGTGGAGACCATCCAGGAGGGCTGCCGACCACCTAGATAGCTTGCCGACCAGTTGTTGACCACCTAAGTGGTTGGCTAGCTAGAAAAAACTGGTCGGCTGACCAGTTTACCAAAACAAGGGCAGCTTGGTCTTTTAATGGTCGGCTCTTTAAGTACATAACTCCAAATCACTTTTCATCACACCTCCATGGCCGAAATACACTCCTCTTTGCTCCTAGGCACTTTTCTCTCTCAGATCCACACTTTATACGCGTTTTCCAACGCCCCACACGAAGTTGATTCGCGAAAACTTTCAATTCTCTTCGTTTTGAACCAATCAGAATTTGTTTTTGGAGCTTCTTTCTCCATTTTCACCACTTGAGGTATGTTTCTCTCGAAGTTTAGCACCTTTTCCTGGGCTTTGACTTTCTTTGACTTTTTCTCTTCCCAAGAGTTGACTTTTGTTTACTTTTTACAATTTTGGCTCATTTCGTTCGTTTTTGCTCATTTTGCACCTTTTTGTAGATTCTTTTTAGATGGCAGACCATATTCCACACGACGGAGGCTCCCCGAGAGTAGAGGACGAGTCTGATGTCATACCATTGCCGCCGAGGGTTCGGCCTTTTGATCCGGAGAGTTACCATCCTTAGGAGCATATCCTACTCCCGAGTACCTTTTATCATTTCACGAATTTCGCGGGACGGGCACCTGCAGACTTGCTGCTACGGGAGCCGGAGTCCCACTTATCACATCACGCGCGCGAGGTGCGTACTTCACTTTTACGTTTTCTGCGATGTATTTTGCAATTCTTGCACATTTCATCCTTTCACTATGTATTATATCTACTCGTTCTGAACTCATTTACATACACAACATCCTGTTCATTTGGGCACACAGCTCATTCACAACACTCTGTTCATTTAGCACGCAGCT
>CM069912.1:26663331-26823626 GCA_036172215.1 Camellia granthamiana | reverse complement strand
CCTACCAGTTGTTTGGGCGTGGTGTCAATTGAAAGTTTCACATTGTCCATTGCAGAAAGGACAGTCTGTCTGTGAACTCTTGAGGCCATAAGCAGTCCCTAGATGGAGATGTCTGCTTGGATTTTCTTAAGCTGTTTCAGTACAGCCTCCTCCTCAAGCAGTTTTTCCTTCTGCCTCTCCGCTTCTATGTCCTTTCCAGACGCCTCTGGTTGGTCTAAATGTTGGGGCTTGAAGTACCACCCACTCCTCATCGTATGATCTACCTCTCCAACATACCAGGTATCATCCAGTTGATTATGCCCCCAATCTTCATCAATGTGGGCAAGACGTTAGTCGTCGTCTTCCCACCACATCCCGTCAGCCACCGACAGGCAGCTATCCGGTTCCGTTACAACTGTTCTTGTGCTCACAGCACGTTCCGTCCCCGCAGGGGCTTTGGCTTTTCTAGCCCTCTCCAGATCTTTGACCTTTTCCTTCTCTAACTGCTTCAGTGCAACTTGTTGTTCAGTATTTCCCGTATTCAAACTGCCCGGATCCCGAGCAAAGTTCTTAACAACAGTGCTCTCCGGCGATTTTTCCTGATTCCCGGCCATTCCGGCCACTGCTGATGTTCTGGCTTCTGATTGCCCCCTGTTCTGGTTGAAGTTCTTCAACAACATCTGGTTGGTCGTCAAGCCACCCAGTATTCTCTGCTGACCCCATCCAAGTCGAACCAGTTAACAGTCACGTCCCCTGAGTCCTGCTCTTCAAAGAACTGCAGGTTTGTGATGTCTTCTTCCAGCTCTGCCAGGTCATCTAACCCCTGATTAGGTCTATCCTCCCGAACTACACTGATTTCTGGCCCAACCGTCAACTCCACCCTTGGCTTAACCTGGTCCGTTGATGTGATATGACCACTCGGGTTGTATGCAAAACTCACAGACCTCTCAGACTCTGAATCATCATTCCCATCTGCCCCCAAAAGTCATCCTGGTTTTATTTTCGATAGTCACCACCACCGGTTCAGGTTAGATTTGGGAGGTGCTCAACATGCACAAATTCGCACTGTCTGGAATGAACACCTCCGGCTTGGGTAGGTGGGAGGGTGTGATGTATATACTCGGGTCGTATGACAAAACCCCAGTTTGGATCAGGTTGATGCGTTTAGGTGGTGGAGCTTGGTTATATGGTGGGAAAGGGTTGGTTGTGACATTTGGTTTTGGGGATCCCATGGTACACCTGCGACTGTTCTAAAATCACATAACAAATGATGCCAAATCATGCAAATAGCCCAAACAATACATGCTAGTGGACTCAATACACAAAGCTAGTAAGCAAGAATGCATTATGGCTATACAAAGCAATGCATGCACGACCAAAACAACATGAATCAGACCTAGAGCATGCTAAAACATATCCAAAAGCTTTTTTGAGTAGAGCCAAAAGCATGCTAGAATGATGGTCAAAAGTATGACGCATGTTAGGCTAGTGAATGGAAATGCACTATAAGTGCAAGGAGCATGCAAGATGCTATCAAACCAACCTAAAACAGAGTTAAGGTATGCTAAAACAACACCAAAACTTGCTGAGATAGGACCAAAACATGCTAGAAAGATGAGTCATCAACACAAGCATTTAAAGCTAGTTTGCAAGGATTACACTACAAGTGTATAGAGCATGCAAAGGTGACCTAAACTAAGCCAAAACAGAGGTATGCCATACTGAAATAAGACCAAAAATAGCCTGAGATGGAGCCAACATATGCTAGATAAACATGCTCAAACATGAGGCCAATAAGGCAAGCATCCAAGATACAAGGAGATGGGGGGGACCCCCTCCTATTTGGGACCTCAAAACACTCTTTTCACCACTAAAATTCCTCTGAGTTTCAGTGGTGAGAAGGCCAAAAGGAGGTGGTCCCAATAGCTTAAAAGGATAGCACAAAAACAAAGCCAAACAAGGCACAAGAGGGGGTAGACCACCCCCAACACCAAAGAAGCCTTAAACAAACATGTTAAGCACTAAAAATTAGAACTTTTTGCAGTAGAAAGTAAAGCCAAAATAAGCATGAAAATAGGTCCAAAAGCTTAAACAAAAACCAAGGTTTAAGGGGTTAGAAACTTACCCTTGTAGAACAACTTCAAGGCTGCAACTCCAGTAACCTTTTTGAGCTAAAACCAATTCAAAAACACCAAAACCAGCTTCTAAGTGCCTCAGCTCCAAGAGTATGGTGTTTCACTATGTGTTTGTGTGCAAAAGTAAGAAGAAAAGGGACTTTTAAGCACAAAACAATAGAGAAAGGGAGAAATATAGATATAGATGATATGTATAGCTCAAGCCAATTTTCTGAACCTGGAGAAGGGAGAGAGGGCCTCCTTTTTATAGAAAAACAAGCCTCAAGCTTGTTGAACAAGCTTGAAGCTAGATGCAATCCCTCCATACACGTGTATGGAGGATGGTTTCTGTGCTCACCAGCTGTCACAGCTGGCAAGAAAATATCTTCAAAAAGATGCAGGAAAGCTGCCGACCACTTGAAGTGGTCGGCCAGTGATGTAGGCTGAAAGGTATCACATTGAGGCCACTTAAGTTACATTTTTAGTCTTTTAATTTTATTTATTTGGTGGAGATGATGTGTTTCGTGCATTTGTACAGATTTGGCAGGAAATATGAAAATTCAATCAAAAAGGGTGCGAAAGCAGATTCTTTGAGCGAGAAGTGAAGAATCCGAGCCAGCCAAACCACCGCACGTGCAGCCAAGCTTAACCGTACGTGCGGCCCACCACCGCTCATGCGGCCCACATGGGTGCACGAGCAGCCCACCTAGGGACGCGTGCACGGAATTTTTGGTCTGTTTTGCTCCAAATAAAAGACAGAAAATTAGCCAAACCTAGGGTTCGAAAATTTAATTGAGAATAGAGGGAGGCTAGGGTGCCAAAGGGGTGATATTCTACCAAAGCTTGAAGGACACTTCCATGGGGGTTTCTTCCTCATCTTCTTCTTCTTTCCACTCCTCCATGAGTGGCTAGTCGTCTTTTCTAGGGGTTTTGATGAAACCCTAGCCATGTAATGGAATTTTTCATGAGCTTTAATTGTAAATTGGTTTGAATGAATGTATGGATGTTTTAGAAGTTTTTAATAATTGTTTCGTTCATGTCTTCAAGCATTTTATTCTCTGTGATTGTTTAATGCTTTCCATACATTAGTATTCTTTGTGTTTGTATTCAAAGTACGAGACGAGTCATGCTATGAGAGACGGGTCGTTTTGCTAACATAGTTTAGAGCAAACGACTCGTACTACTCGGGATGATTCATGCCTGTACATTGAATGCAACAACCCTCTTGATCAATATTTCAAACTTGTACTTGTGAAATATTGGGTAGTTCAAACCGAATTGCGATTGGTAGTTGATGTTAAGTCTCATTCATGTGGTTAGTGGTGAATTCTCTACCCTAGGATTTTTCCCGCAAATTAATATCTCAAACCCTAATTTTAATTGTCAATATAATTCTTCAATTTTATTTAATTGCTGTTTAGGTATAAAATCAATCTTATCTTTTTAATCAAAATTAATTTAGGAATTTTGCGATTGAATTAATCTAATTTCACATTTGTCCCTGTGGATCGATACCTAGACTTGCCATTATTCTGATAGAATTTGGTATAGTTTAGTGATTATTTTTGGTGTGTTAAACGATTCATCAAATTTTGGCGCCGTTGTCGGGGACTTCTGGCTAAATTAGTTATTTTAAAGTTACATTCTTATTTTAATTTTTAGTTTAGGATTTTATGCTTTTGTGTTGCTAAGTGTGCAGAGCGTTTGAAATTGGAGCTATCACCGAAGTGCAAACGGAGCGCAGTTGAGCTTTAAAAATATTTTAAAAAAAACTGCAGCACTAAAGTGAGTAAACAGAAGCAAACACTCACAAGCAAAGCACCAAAGTACTAAAACGAAAGTCAAAGCTCAAATAGAGGTTGGAGACAACGCCTACACGTCAAGCATCTGCAAGACGAGTAAAGTGTTTTCGTTGAACCGCTGTGAGCATTTCTCCTTTGGCATTTTGCTTTCGTAACTTAGTGCACAGATTCGAACTTTTTGTGTGTGTGTGGGTAGTGTATGCACGGACGCCGTTCTTGTCGCCCCGAATTATGGAGTTTGGACCTTGAACTAGAAAGGACTCTTAGGAGACTTAGGGCCTCTGCCCGTGTTCCTAGGTTTGAGTATTCATATTCATACATTGAGCCATTAGAGATGGCAGATCCTGATGTACCGAATGTGCCTAACCGGACCCTTAAGGATTATTTCACACCCACTGCATATACATCACCATCATGCGTCCAATTACCCAACACCACTGCTGCTCATTATGAGATTAAGTCCAGCACCATACAAATGCTCCCATCATTCCATGGACTAACTCATGATGATCCTTATAAGCATTTGAATGAATTTCTAGAAATTTGCTCGACAGTGAGGATCTAGAATTTCACAAATGAGGCCTTAATGTTGCGATTGTTTCCATTCTCATTAAAGGATAAAGCCAAACACTGGCTAAATTCTTTACCTGCTAATTCAATCATAACTTGGGACCAATTACAACAACGGTTCTTGGAGAAGTACTTTGCCATAGGTAAAACCAACCAACTTAGGCGAGCCATCACAAACTTTGCTCAAATGGATGGCGAGCAATTCCATGAGACGTGGGAAAGACTTCGAGACCTTCTCCAACAGTGTCCCCACCACCAAGTGCCTGATTGGTAACTTGTTCAAACATTTTATTATGGCTTAACTGAGCCGCACCGCCAAATGGTGGATTCGCCCTGTGGTGGGACATTCATGTCTAAAAATGATGCCGAGGCATGACAATTGTTTGAGAACCTAAGTGATAATTCCCTTCACCATGCCTCCTTAGCTCGGCAAGTCTGGCAACCAGTAGTTGGAGCCCCGAAAAGAGGGGCATTTATGAGGTCGGGCAAAACCTAGAGTTAGCCCAACAAGTAGAGGCACTGTCTCGCAAGATGGACCAATTATTAGCTACGGGACATGCCCCTACCCAGCAAGATCAGCCTCAATTTCACGAGGCATGTGTTATTTGTGCGAGCCCTGCTCATGACTTGAGTGAGTGTCCTTCGGCATCACAATTTCCGGAGTTAGTCTAAAAGCATGTGAATGCGGCTCAAGGATTCTCCAACCCAGGTAATGACCCATACTCCAACACATACAATTCGGGATAGAGAAATCACCCTAATTTTTCATGGAGACCCCCTTCACAAGGTACTTCTTATAATCCTTCACCACCAAGGCAGAATTTCAATAATTTTGCCAACCAATCATCCTACCGACCACCGCAACCTTATCGAACCATACCGGCAACCACAACTCCCGCTTGTTCCTCAGGGCAACTTTGCCTTTGAAACTCAGGTGTTGGAAGTTCTCTCAGAACTTAAGGGGTTAGTACCGGTAGTTCACTCCCACACTCACTCTATTGCCAAGCTAGAGGCCCAATTGGGTCAAATGGCTAACAACATGAATCGGAGAGATGAGGAAAAATTACCAAGTCAAACTGTGGCCAACCCTAAGGGACAATACGGGGCAGAGAGTTCGGGTGGGAATGGAAAGCACCATGAGCAGGTGCAAGCAGTGATTAGTTTGAGAAGTGGTAGGGAGTTAGAGCCACAGATAGTTGCGTCTGAGGCAACTAGAGCTAAGAAGGGTGACCACGGTAGTTCACCCAATGAGAGCAAGAGTGAGGGGGAAACACTTAAGAGGGATGACTTAGTCCCTAACACTTCACATAAGCCTAAGGCACCATATGTGCCTAAGGCACCCTTTCCCTAATGCCTTGATACACCGTCCCCTTTTAATAAGAAGGCGGCATCTATGGAGGCAATGATGGAGGTCTTTAAACAGGTAAAAATCAACCTCCCTTGTTGGAGGCGATTAAGCAAGTACCCTCCTATGCCAAATTTCTGAAGGACCTTTGTACGCAAAAGCGTAAATCTAGGACACATGTGTCCCAAGAGGTCCTACTCACAGAGCAAGTAAGCTCCATCTTGTTGAATGACACACCTCCTAAGCTTAAGGACCTGGGTGCCCCAACCATTGCAATGCATTATAAGGGACCATTTCATTGATAGGGCCTTATTGGATTTAGGGGCTAGTGTTAATTTGTTGTCGTACTCTGTGTACGAGGAATTTGGGCTTGGCAAGTTGAAGCCTACTACTGTTACTTTTCAGTTGGCTGACCGATCCCTCAAAGTGCCACGTGGCATGATTGAGGATGTGCTAGTTAAGGTTGATAGGTTCTACTTCCCTGTTGACTTTTTGGTGTTAGATATGGAACCGGTAGCCAGTTCTAGGAAACAAATCCCGGTGATCTTAGGTCGACCTTTCTTGACTACGGCCAATGCATGCATTAATTGTCGTACCGGGGTGATGGAAGTTTCATTTGGTAACATGCAAATGAAACTTAATGTTTTTCAAGCATCCCAACAACCCCATGAGAGAGAGGAGTGCTTATTTGTGGATGTTGTGGATGAGGTTGTGAAGGAAGTTTTGCCCTTCATTCTTGTAGAGGACCCTTTAGAGGCTTGTCGAGCTCATTTTGGGTTTGAAAATTTTGATATTGATGGGTCAGTTGAGGAGGTGAATGTCTTGCTTAATGTTTCTTCTACACCAGATTTTCCTCCGTGGAAAACCCGGTTTGAGTCACTTCCTCCTCTGTCGAGAGAGCCTGCCATACTATCTTTGGTCACGCCACCTACACTTGAGTTGAAGCCACTCCCGGCCACACTCAAGTATGCATTTTTAGGGCCCCAAGATACTTTACTAGTCATCATTGCATCTGACTTGACTGTAGAGCAGGAGAGTCAGTTAATGAGTGTTCTCGTGGCACATCGGAGTGCTATAGGGTGGTCAGTGGCTAATTTGAAAGGGATAGATCCCTCTGTGTGCATACATTATATACACCTAGAGGAGGACACCAAACCTTCTCGCGAAATGCAACGGAGACTGAATCCTAATATGAAAGAGGTGGTGAAAAAGGAGGTATTGAAATTGTTGGATTCGGGTATTATATACCCCATCTTAGATAGCAAGTGGGTGAGTCCCACACAAGTGGTGCCCAAGAAATCGGGCATCACTGTTGTTGAGAATAAGAGAGGAGAGTTAGTCCCCACACGAACCACTACTGGGTGGCGAGTGTGCATTGATTATAGGAGACTAAATTCCTCAACTAGGAAGGATCATTTTCCCTTACCTTTTATTGATCAAATCCTAGAGCGGTTAGCGGGGCAGGGTTTCTACTGTTTTCTTGATGGTTATTCGAGATATAATCAAGTCCCGGTGTACCCTGCTGACCAGGAAAAGACCACATTCACATGCCCTTTTGGCACTTTTGCTTACAGGCGCATACCCTTTGGGCTATGTAATGCACCGGCGACTTTTCAACGGTGTATGATGGCCATTTTCTCCGATATAGTGGAGAAATTCTTAGAGGTTTTCATGGACGATTTTTCGGTGTTTGGACCGTCTTTTGAGGAATGCCTTAGGAACTTAACTAGAGTGTTGGAACGATGCACTGAGGCAAACCTAATTTTGAGTTGGAAAAAGAGCCATTTTATGGTTCATGAGGGTATAGTGTTGGGACACATTGTGTCCCCTCGAGGTATAGAGGTAGACAAGGCTAAGGTTGACCTCATTGCAGGCCTTCCTCCACCCAATTTCGTGCGTCAAATTAGGTCTTTCTTAGGGCATGCAGGTTTTTACCGTAGGTTCATCAAAGACTTTAGTAAGATATCACGTCCTTTGTGTAGTTTATGGGTTAAGGATGCGCCTTTTATCTTTGATGAGGCATGCTTAAAAGCATTTGAAACACTGAGAATGGCCCTGACCACCGCCCCAATCATGAAATCACCAGATTGGTCGCTTCCCTTTGAAATCATGTGTGATGCCTCCGATTATGCTGTCGGGGCTGTATTGGGCCAAAGGGTCAATAAGGCACCATTTGCTATATATTATGCTAGTCACACTCTCTCGGATGCTCAATTGAACTATACTACTACCGAGAAATAGTTGCTAGCTGTGGTCTTTGCCTTAGACAAATTCCGGTCTTATCTCCTAGGTTCCAAGGTCACAGTCTTCACTGATCATGCTGTTTTGCAGTATTTACTATTTAAGAAAGAGACCAAACCTAGGTTGATTAGATGGATTTTGTTGCTTCAGGAATTTGATATAGAAATCCGTGATAAGAAAGGATCTGAGAATGTGGTGGTGGATCATCTCTCCCGAATCCTCGTTGAGTATACTAGTGACCCTCTTATTTTGCATGATTCGTTTCCAGACAAACAACTCTTTGAGCTGTCACAAGCGAGCCCCCCCGTGGTTTGCACATATTGTGAATTACATAGCCATCGGGCAAATTCCGCAGAATTGGTCTAAGCAAGACAAAGGCCGATTCTTTTCGCAGGTCAGGCATTACTTTTGGGAGGATCCGGAGTTGTTTAAATATTGCTCCGACCAAGTGATCCGATGGTGTGTACCGGAGAGTGAGGTGCATAGCATTCTTACATTTTGTCATTCTTCTGCATGTGGCGGTCATTTTAGTGGGCATAAAACGGCCGCCAAGATTTTACAGAGCGGGTTTTATTGGCCCACAATTTTTAAAGATGCCCATCAATTTTGTAGAACTTGTTTACGCTGTCAGCAAATGGGTTCGATGTCTCGGCGTGACATGATGCCAATGTCCCCTATTCTTGTGGTAGAAATATTTGATGTTTGGGGGATTGATTTTATGGGACCTTTCCCGTCATCATTTGGGTTTGAGTATATTCTCTTGGCAGTAGATTATGTATCTAAGTGGGTGGAGGTGATAGCTACCCGAACAAACGATCATAGAGTTGTAATCAAATTCTTGCATGAAAACATCTTTAGTCGTTTTGGGTTTCCTAGAGCCATAATAAGTGATCAGGGTACGTATTTTTGTAACCAGTTCTTTGAGTCAGTAGTCAAGAAATACTCTATCACTCATAAAGTTGGCACTCCATACCACCCTCAAACTAGTGGCCAAGTAGAAGTCTCAAATAGGGAGGTAAAGCACATAATAGAGAAAACGGTGAGGCCAGATAGGAAAGATTGATCACAACGGTTAATTGATGCATTATGGGCTTACCACACTACTTATAAGACACCCATTGAGATGTCACCATATAGAGCGGTGTTTGGTAAAGCTTGCCATCTCCCGGTTGAACTTGAGCACCGAGCATTGTGGGCTATAAAAAAGTTTAACTTTGATATGGTCGCGGCTAGGCTCAACCAGAAATAACAACTCAATGAGCTGGAGGAAATCCGGAATGATGCATATGAGAGTTCGAGAGTTTTTAAAGCTCGGACTAAAGAATTCCATGACAAGCACATTAATAGAAAATCTTTTGAATCCGGCCAAAAAGTGTGGCTTTTTAATTCAAAATTGAGACTTTTTCTGGGTAAGCTAAGATCTAGACGGGATGGACCCTTTGTGGTTGTTGAGGCATTTATTCATGGCGCCGTTGAGGTGCGAGATCCAAAGACTGGCCACACTTTCAAAGTGAATGGCCAAAGATTGAAACCATATATAGTGGGGATTGGGAATGGAGAAATGATTGAGTCCATTGCTTTGATGGACCCTTTTTTATTATGATTGATAGATTGATTTCTTGTTCTCCTTTCTTTCTATTCTATTCTATCCTATTTTTCTTTGTTCTTGTTGTGCTTTATTTGCGTCTAGGAGACTTTAAATCCTCTAAAGGTGTAATTCCTTTGGTGTTAGCCGTGCTCGAACAGCATCTGACGGTCTAGTATAGCCACCTAACCGTGTTTGTAGTGAGTTCCTAGGAGACCAACTGAGATGGTGGAAACCAGAGTTCGAATGGCAAAGCCTAGAACACAAAGGTTTGGAATTTCCGAGACTAGAGTTTGGTTTAAATACCCAAGGGTGTGGAGATTGCTTCAAAACTACCCCGGCTTGAACTCTGTATGGCAGCCCCATAGGTTGAGGTAGCTTTATGCGCCTCGATTCTGGATACCGAATCAACCTAGTCTGTCACCCTGTTGGAGAATAGGGAAAGTTACAAACACAGTTAGGGAGAAAAGTAGTACCCGTAGTTTTCGCGTGAAGATTATATCTTTAGTAGGCATTCCGATATTTTCTAAAATGCTATATTTATTTCGGATGTTAATTGAAGGTAGAAATGGTTAAGTATACTTTGGGCTGTACTTGGTTTTTTATTTACTTTTCTTTAATCTTTTGTAAATATAGATATATATTTTTATATATAGTTATACTAAAAAAAATAAAAAAAATGTTGTATTTGTTAATTGTTGTTTTTGGTCAGTAGTCCGAAGGCTATAAACTACGCTGGGTTTTATTACCTGGGGGATTCTGAAGTGGCAACTTTATGCCATAACTCTGGTGCCTTTTGTTAGGTGCTGGGAGTTAGTTTTCCATTTTCTTGAAGCATGTACGCTTGCGAGTGCTTCTTGTTTTTTGTTTAACTATGCTATTGCAATGTACCAGAAAAAGGTTATTGCATGCGTGTGGGTGGAAGGGACCCTCCGTAGCCTGCGTAAGGCGTTGATGTGTGTTTTTTTTTAGCTTGTGGCACATCTCTTATTAACTAATTTCTGAGATGCTTAGCTCTTTGTGGTCTCAGTCATATTTAAGAGCAATTTAAGGTGCTTAGACTTTTGTGGCATTATCTTATTTAAAGTGAGGCAACCTTGTGTTTTTCTTTTTCTTTCCAGTGAGTTTTCTAAAAAAAAAAATGTTCTACTTGTTCAATTTAAAAAAAAAAAAAAAAAAAAAGCCCAGACCGCACGAGCAGCCCAACCCAAGTTGGCTACTGTCTAATGCTGCAGGAGCGGCCCAAATCAACGCTCGTGCGGCCCCATCCGGCGCACGAGCGGCCTAGCTTGAGTAAAAAAAAAAAAAAAAAAAAGAGCGCACGAGCGGTTGGGCTCGCCACACGAGCGGCCCAACCCAAGTTAGCCACTGTCTAACGCCGCAAGAGCAGCCCAAACAAGCCACACGAGCGGCCCAAATAATTTCAAAAAAAAAAAAAATTGCTGCAGATTTATTTTAATTTTAATTATTTATTTTTATCTGATTTCATTTTATTTTTCTATTTTATATTTGAAAAAAAAAAATGCAGATTTTGTTTTGTTTTTATTTTTATTATTATTATTATTATTATTTACTTATTTAAAAAAAAAATCTGATTTCTTTATTCCACTTCTTTTATTTATTTTATTCTATTTTATTTTTATTTTATTTTCGTAAAAAAAATAAAATAAAATAAAAAAATTTAGATCTCAACAAAACCTACCCACTCTCTCCCAATCACTCTCAGACTTCTCTCTCTCTCTTTCACAACCCCACAAACCCACCATCTTCTTCTTCCTTTTTCTTCCCTTCTCTTCTTCTTTCTTCTTCCTCACCACCATCATCTCGCCGCTGGCATCACTTCCCTCTCCGTCCGACGAATCTCCGGCGACCACTATTTTTTTTGGCGAATCTCCATTCTTTTTCTTTTTTTCTCTCATTTTTCAAGGTAAAATTTACTTTTTGTTTAGATTTGTGGGCATAGGAGTAGAGAAGTAGAGTTTTGATATTTTTTTTTTTTTTGTTCAAATCTTGATCTATGTTTAATATTAAAAAAAAAAAAAAATTCCAAAAGTGTGTTTGGGTGTCCTTGCCTCACTGGATGTGCGCCCATGCTGTCTGGTAAGATCCTCTCTCTCATTTTACTATCTAATGTCTACTTGCTTCCATTGAGAACAGTGTTATATTCCAGTTGGGGGGTGAGGGTATTTGTAATAACTATTCATGTTTGTACTTACTGCACTTGATTGCACCACGTCACTTAATGTTTACTTTGTGCCAGTATGGTAATGATATGAGCATATGTTAATTGGGGAACATAGTGGGCTTGTATGAAAAGGGTTTATTGGGTAAATACTCACATGAGATGTTTACACTAGGATAGTTGTTTGTATTTGTGGTATTAGTACACTTGTCATGAGTACGCCTTAATTCACATGAACACACTATCATAGCAGTGATCTCTTTATTATAATCCCTGGTGTACAACATTGATAATGGTTGAGGTTGCAGAAAAAAATAAATGAGTAGCCAAGATTCTTGTTAAAAAAAAAAAACAAAAAAAGAAGCTTGACTTGTTTGGGTTCGTAGCCTCTTTAACTCGAGTTATTAAGCCCGTAGGGGTGTCTCTACACCTAGTGCCCTAAAACCGTCTGGTTTGGGAGTCATTGGCCCAATACTTGCTACATGGGTTAACTAGAAAGCTTAATGGACCTAGACATTGCACAGTTAAGGAAAAATAAGGAGAATGACTAGTTCGGATTCGTAACCTTTTCAACTCAAGTTATTAAGCCCGTAGGAGTGTCTCTACACCTAGTGCCCTAAAACCGTCTGGTTTGAGAGTCATTGGCCCAATGCTTGTTACATGGGCAGACTAGAAAGCTTAATGGATTAGGATATTGCATAATCTTCTTTAAAAAAAAAAAAAAATGAGAAGCTTGGTTGCAACAGTTTAGTTTTTCTGTATATGTTGAGTGTTATTATGAGTTACGCTGGGCTATTATAGTGGACAGTTAACTAATATGGAGATTGCACTTTACACCGAGGGTACTAATGATGTGTCTACTACCATTCACAAGTACAGGGGACTTTACTTTTGTATAAACTGAATTGTGGTTTTGGCTCAATAGATTCCTTCATATTTGTCCACTGTGTCTTCAATGACTCATCATGTCTTAATATCATACTGTAGTGGCACATAAGTTGGTTGTTGTGTGGAGTAGTGTGGTTAATTGTTGTTGAGCGGATATGAATATGTTGATGTTTGTGGGTATCATTTCTGAAAACCCTCACGAGACTATACTCGTCCATTTGGGGTAACCTTGTGGTTTAAAGGCTTGTTGGATATGCTAAATGCAATCGTGTTCCCTACGAAAGTGGCTGAGAGTATTTTACCTTTCTTATTTCTTTTGTTTTGCTTGAGGACTAGCAAAATGTAAGTTGGGGGGTGTGATGTAGGCCGTCAGGTACCACATTGAGGCCACTTAAGTTACAGTTTTAGTCTTTTAATTTTATTTATTTGGTGGAGATGATGTGTTTCGTGCACTTATATAGATTTGGCAGGAAATATGAAAATTCAATCAAAAAGGGTGCGAAAGCAGATTCTCCGAGCGAGAAGTGAAGAATCCGAGTCAGCCAGACCATCGCACGTGCGGCCCACCACCGCTCGTGCGGCCCACGTGGGCACACGAGCGGCCCACCTAGGGACATGTGCACGGAATTCTTGGTCTGTTTTGCTCCGAATAAAAGATAGAAAATTAGCCAAACCTAGGGTTCGAAAATTTAATTGAGAATAGAGGGAGGCTAGGGTTCCAAAGGGGTGATATTCTACCAAAGCTTGAAGGACACTTCCATGGGGGTTTCTTCCTCATCTTCTTCTTCTTTCCACTCCTCCATAAGTGGCTAGTCGTCTTTTCTAGGGTTTTGATGAAACCCTAGCCATGTAATGGAATTTTTCATGAGCTTTAATTGTAAATTGGTTTGAATGAATGTATAGATGTTTTAGAAGTTTTTAATAATTGTTTCGTTCATGTCTTCAAGCATTTTACTCTCTGTGATTGTTTAATACTTTCCATACATTAGTATTCTTTATGTTTGTATTCAAAGTACGAGACAAGTCATGCTATGAGAGACGGGTCATTTTGCTAACATAGTTTAGAGCAAATAACTCGTACTACTCGGGATGATTCGTGCCTATACATTGAATGCAACAACCCTCTTTATCAATATTTCAAACTTGTAGTTGTGAAATATTGGGTAGTTCAAACCGAATTGCGATTGGTGGTTGATGTTAAGTCTCATTCATGTGGTTAGTGGTGAATTCTCTACCCTAGGATTTTTCCCGCAAATTAATATCTCAAACCCTAATTTTAATTGTCAATATAATTCTTCAATTTTATTTAATTGCTGTTTAGGTATAAAATCAATCTTATCTTTTTAATCACAATTAATTTAGGAATTTTGCGATTGAATTAATCTAATTTCACATTTGTTCTTGTGGATCGATACTTGGACTTGCCATTATTCTGATAGAATTTGGTATAGTTTAGTTATTATTTTTAGTGTGTTAAACGACCTATCAGCCAGCTACTCACACTAGTTGGCCGACCAGTGAAAGTGATCTGCAAGAAGACCAAGTGGTCGGCCAGGGGAAGAGGTGGTCTGCACCCAAAAAGCAAGGTGGTGGCATGGCTGCCGACCACTTTTGGTGGTCCAAAGATCACCAAGGCCAATTGGCCGACCAGAAAACTGGGTGGCGGGGAAGAAAAGTGGTTTTCGGGGAGAGAAACTGGTCTCCAACCCTCATTTCACCCTCCAAGCAAGGAAAACAAGGTTTGTGCAAAAAACAAACCAAAAAGGATCCAAGACGAGAGTCCGAGGGTCAAGGCGTGTGGCCGGAAGCCTTGAAAACTAGTCTACGGGCACCAAAAGTGGTCTACGAGGGAAAAGTGGTCTACGACCACAAAAAGTGGTCTCAAGACCTCTGTGTCCCTCTAGACCAAGGCAACAAGGTATGGTTTGAAAACCAGGCCAAAAGGAAAACGGTAAGCGGTCCCGAGACAAGGCGCGCGGCCGAAGGCTTCGGAAACCGGAAACTAGTCTCCAAGCGGGAAAAGTGGTCTACGACCACAAAAAGGTGGTCTACAAGACCTCTCTCTCCTTCCAGGGAAGGGAAAACAAGGTTTGGTTCAAAACCAAACCAAAAAGGAAGCAAGACAAGGCGCTCGGCCGAAGGCTCCGGAAACCGGAAACTAGCCTACAGGAGAGAAAAGTGGTCTACGACCACAAAAAGTGGTCTACAGACCTCTCTCTCCCTCCAGGCAAGGGAAAACAAGGCATGGTCTACAAACCAAGCCAAAACACAAAGAGTTCAGAGACCCGGAGTCAAGGCACTCAGCCGAAAACCCTGGAAACTCGAAACGAGTACAAACATGCACAATCATCAAGCGCTCAAACGATGACGTCTGAGTCTTAAGGTCGGTCAAAAATGGGGTCTCTACAATACCCCAATCATCCTTTGATGAACTTCTTATGGATGAAGAGGGTAACTGGGATATGAATTGTTTAAATTCTAAAATTCCTAGTGAGGCTCTCTCGGCTGTGTTCTTAAAGTCATATTGTCGCGTTTTGTCACCTTTCCTGATACTCCCCATTGGAGAGGATCCATTGGGGGAGATTTTTCTATTGTTACTACTTATAACATTGCCTCTAACCAGGTGGATGGTAGTATGGATTTTGAGTGGGTGTGAAAATTGAAAATTCCACAAAAACTTAAAAGTTTTCTTTAGCTGATTTTTCTTGGAAGGCTTCTTACCAATGATGTGAGAATGAAAAGAGAGTTGACTGATAATGCTAAGTGTCCTCGATGTTGTTTTCACACTAAAGACATTGAGCATCCTCTTCGCTATTGTGTGGTAACCAAATCTATTTGGAGCAATGTGGCTGGTACTCTTTGGTTATCAATAGACAATCGGTTGTGTCTTAACTCCTGGCTTAAAAAGAATTTGAAACCCCATCAGAATTCTAACCCTTTTTGGAACATTGTTTTTGTTGCTTCTCTTTGGCAAATTTGGATAGATAAGAACAAAAAAGTTTTTGAAAATGTGGACCTGATTTTGTATAAAACCTTATACCTTATATATAATTATGCCAATGAGATTCAACAAGCTTTTCTCATGGCTATGACTTCCACTTCACATTTACCTATACTGATTAATTGGTCTCCTCATTCTTCAGGGAAATTCAAACTCAATACGGATGGGTGTGCGCATGGAGATCCAGGGGAAGGAGGCTTCGATGAAGTTTTCCGCGATGAAGAGGGAGTCTAGCTGTATGGTTTCTTTGGAAAGCTTGAGAAGTGTTACAGCCTTGAAGTTGAAATGTGTGGCAGTTACCGTGGTCTTACAATTGTTTTGGAGAAAGGCCTTCGCGAAGTTATCATTGAGACTGATTCGACTATGGCTAAAGAGCTGCTCACCAAGGGCCTTCCTCCAAATTGTCCATATGGAAGCATTGTGGAGGACTCTCGCCACTTGATCCAATAGTGCAGCTGCACAATCCAACACATCACGCGGGAAGCAAATCAATGTGCAGACGAGCTTGCTAATATGGGAGCTGCTCAATCAGAGTTGCTGGTGGTGGTGGAAGAGCCACTTGTTGAAGTGCGAAGCCAAATTCTTGCCGATATGGTGGGAGTGGAATACAGGAGGTTCTAAGTCTTGTGTTCATAACTCTGTTTTATTTTATTTTATTTTATTTTGTTTTAGTTTACTTGGTTTAGTTTGTTGTCTTCGTTATTTTCTTATTTCCTTTTCCAATGTACCCAAAAAAAAAAAAAAAAAAAAAAAAAAAAAAAAAAAAAAAAGGAGATCATAAAGTACATAAAATGATATTGTAGATTATTATAAAAATAATATTATTCAAAAGTTTATTAAAATTTGAATTTATGGTGGAAATTTAAATTTGTTTTGGTATGAGCCATATTTAAACTGAATTTAATCTACACATTTCAAATTCTGTACACTTTTTTAATTATTTGGATTTTTTTTTTTTTTTTTTTTTTTGTAGGGAGCGGTTGATCCAAATAAGAAAAAAACTTAGGAAAATGCTTCATTTACTAACTATTTTACAAATTTTTCTTCACTAGTTGGTGTAACATAGCATTTCACACACCTGATTCAAAACAATACAGTAAATAATTGTCAGATTAGTTTATAAAATAAATTTATTTTATTGAAACATGAGATTGGTACAAATTTTATTTACAAAGTTGATGCGACACTCTTTGCTTTTGACTCCTCGGTTTTTATTTGAAAAATAAGGCAGTTGTATTGGGTATGACTTATTTTATGATTTTTTTATTTATTGTGAAAAGATATATAAAAAAAATAAAGAGATGATGTGATAGAAATAACCTAATAAACTAATAAAAAACTTATTTGAGATGTCCCAAAAGAGGCATAATAGCATGCCACATTAATTTTTTTGAGATCATATAAGGATAGGCTTTCCCAATAGGTTCATACTAAAAAAAATTATTCCACACCTTATGTAGCATTGCCACAAATTAATTCAATATGAATGATTTGAATTGATTGGTGGCAATGCCACGTCAAAAATTTTCAGGCATTAAATAATTGCTCAATTCTAAGGCCTCGTTTGGAAACCACTCCATTTAGTCAAAAAGTCAAAAAGTTACTAAAAAAGTCAAAAAGCCAACAACCCATACCAAAAAGTCAAAGATTCTCTTTTCTCTTTGCTTTTTGCACATCTTTTAGTAAAAAGTTAAAAAGTCATCCCAAACATACTAGTTTTTTTTAGCTAATATTTTAGTGAAATAGTCAAAAAATTACTAAATTGACATGTTTCCAAACGAGGCCTAAGATACAAAATCATTCACCTGTCTAGCTTGCCACATTAGTTTGTATGCTAAGCTTGTAAGTTTTGTTTATTTTTCTTTATTTTTTGAATGTAAATAGAAATTATGAAATCAATTGAGATAGTTTAATTGATCATTTTTATACACTTTTATCTTAGAGATTAAAGAATAATGATTGATTATTTTTTCCTTTATCACGGGGCTTTTTTGTTTTTTGTTTTTGCTTCTTTTTTTGCTTAATATCTTTCTTATATAATAGGATGATGCACCAATAAATCCCAAATTAATAACTTATACACCATTTAGTCCTAAAAGTTTTCTTATAGACTAAAAGGTCCCATTAACATCAAACATCATAATATCATTATCAAAACAACATCAAACATCATCAAAACAGATCAACATTAACATCATCAAAACAGATCAAACATCAAACATTGACATTAACATCATCAAAACAGATCAACATTAACAAAAAAAGATCAACATTAACATCATCAAAACAGATCAAACATCAAACATTAACATTAACATCATCAAAACAGATCAACATTAACAAAAACAGATCAACATAACATCATCAAAACAGATCAACAATCAAACATCATCAAAACAGATCAACATTAACATCAAACATCAAACATCATCAAAATAGATCAATATTAACAAAACATCATCAACACAGTGATGTTCTTCCCCCAAATCGGATCGAATATTGGATCTGTGATGTTCTTCAACACATTGATGTTCTTGAATGTCGGATCTGTGATGTTCTTAGCCAGAAAATTGAAATGGGTTAATTAAAAAAACCAAATTCAAATCGAAATTGAAAAGAGCAGAGAGTGTAGAGAGAGATTGATTACCTTAGGGGGGATTAAGACGTCGATATCAGCATCGGAGGCATAGGGGAATCGTTCTTTGACGGTTCTTTTCAACTTCTTACGGTCAGCACCAGACAAACGTTGCTGTGTTCTTGACTCCACAGGCTTCTTGAACATGCTTGCTTAATTGGAGTCTTCTCTTCCGTATCTCTATGTGTGAATGATGAATATCACACCTGTGCCCAATTTTCGGACCTGCTCCGCCCTCCTCTCCAAATGGGTAACTGTTGCTCTCGCGGCAACAACGACTCCGATCTAATGAACACCGACAACACCACCTCCAAGAAGGAGAGTTCTGCAAACCCTAACCCTGACCCCAACAACCCAGAAACGGCCAGAGCCACCGATCATCCCAAAACCACTCCTCCTTCCGCCTCCCCGAACCCCTCCTCCAAACCCTCTATGGCCGCGGCGATAGGACCGGTTGTAGGCCGTCCGATGGAAGACGTGAAATCGATCTACATACAGCGTGGTGTATAGGAAGGAACAGAAACCCTAGTTCAGGGTCTCTCTCTGAATCTCTCCCTTCATATATACATCATCAACAACGAAACAAACATCAATGAATCAAAGCACTAATGTATATATGGAATGTTTGTTTGTTTGTTTCCAGACCCACCACCACTGCCAGATCTCTCCCTTCAACAACGAAACAAATGTTTATCAACATCTGAATTTCTCCCTTCATTAGGAAACGAAGATTCAGTTTCCAGACCCATTTGTATATATATACGAAACCATGAATTGAATCAAAGAGAGACCCTGAACTAGGAAACAAATGTTTGATGATGATGATGTATTCACTTTGATGATGATGTATATATGATGATGTATTCAGTTTATCAAAATCTAATGTATTCAGTTTGATGATGATGATGTTTCCAGACCCATGCTTTGTTTGATGATGATGTATATATGAAGGGAGACCCATTTGTATTGATGATGTTCACATTTTTTTTTTATGATGTTTTGTTAATGTTTGATATTGTCGATTGGTGCAGTTAATGTTGCTAATGTATCTAATGTTTTGATGATGTTAATGATGTTGTTGATGTTGTTGATGTAGATAGTGGGACTAAATGGTGCATAAGAAAACTTGTAGGACTAAATGGTTTAACTTTCTAACATATAGGATTTACTGGTAATTTTTCCTATATAATATTGTGGCGATTGCAAGTATGTTAGACTTTTTAAATGGTTGATTATTCAATTTAATGTAATTATCTTAATATTTAGAAAATATAATTTTCTCCTACTAATTTTGAAGAAAAAACAAAAACAAAAAGTCATTACAAATTGCTACACCAACAATTAGGGGTGGCTTGAGAATCGACTTTTATAATGATTTTTTAATTTTTAAATAATTAATATTTGTAAAATTTATTACTAGTCTGTAATTTTTTTTCCCTTTTAAAACATACATTTAATTGATTTGATATTTTTCCATCATTTTTTTTGGAACTCTTACTGCAACAACTTTAGAGAAGTCGAGAATATATTCTTAACAAATTTAAAAATTTTATTTCAAAATTTACACAAAAATATTTATCGATAACTGTGATTCATTTCATATTTAAATCTCACACTATATAAATTTAATTTTTACTAAACAAATACATTATGGTTAAAATTTTGAAAAAACAAACCTGAAGCAATAAGATTTCTGTATTCCTAAAATCATTTCTTTTGAGGTGATGGAATTAGTTTTGCATTATTCATTAGTCCCCAAGAAAAATTCCATGTATGAGATGACCCAATAGTGGGTCAATTGGGCCTGCATAGGTCCAAGGACTACGGAAGGGTATAAAGGTCATTGTCGCATTTTATTTTAACTGTTGTTTTATATATATATATATTTGTGTGTGTGTGTGTGTGTGTGTGTGTGGGGCATTTGGTGGTGTTTTGGAAGCTTGTGTGTTGGGTTTTTTTTTTATTTTTTCTATTCAAAAACAAACTTTTTGTAAAATCAAAAAAAACAAATTCAAACAAAATATCACATTCAATTTCATAATTATTTCACTTTTTTTTTCACAAACATCACATCTAACCACAAAAAAATCTAACTATCTTCTCAAATACCAAAAAAATTTTCTCTAATAAAATTCTACAACTAAAAAAATTTACATAAAAATCCACTTCCCAAACACCCACTATGTGCCGACACCAGCAATATTAGAGGAAGCCTTTCCCAACCTTTGTAAAAGAAAAGAAAAAGAAGATCTAGAAGAACCATTGAATTCATGCACAAGATTAGTTAAAAAGTCCTCTCATACAATAAATACTGAATTAAATAAATAAATAAATTATATTAGAATAATACTATATGTATCAAATAAATTATATTAGAATAATACTATATACATTAATTAGTGTATCAACTAATGGATCAATTGATGATGTGACATAATTTAAAAAGTTTTTAATATTTGTAATGTAATTAATGAGTGAGGTCAATAATGATATTATAACTAGTGTTGGTACACTAATTAGTACACTAATTGATACACGTAGCACCACCGATTATATGAATAACCTCCTCCACTGAGTAAAGCAAATAAATTTTCATTAGTATGATAATTATAAAATTCATAATTACTGTTAATTTTTTGAGAGGCTTGATTTGATCATGACATTAACAAAACATGCTATGAAATATTTAATTTGCATGTTATTTACTGAAATAGAATATGTATACACAATAATATTTTCTTTAAGTAAATTACTCTTATGTGACCACTCATAATACATGTGCTAGATGCATAGATCATCTATCAACGACTAATCAGTTCCACCTCCACTGAAAATGACCATTTTGACCAACTCAAAAATATTAGAAAGATTTATCATCAAGTAGTAAAATAATAATTTTAAGGGCTTTCCAAAGTTAATTTTTATAAAATGTGATGGTATTTGTTTTTGTTATTTTTTAAAAGCTGTCCCTTCTCATCTCTAGTATCTAAATTCAAAAGTGATGGTATTTGTATTTGTTTTTATTTTTATTTTCTTAAATTTTTTGCTTGATTGACGGAGAATAGATTAGGTATTATTAAAGTTTATAAGTGCATATATGGTTGTAAGCTTTTTGTCTGTTCAGACTTTCGTGCTTAGAGCATCTTTCATATTTTTTGTTTTTTAAATTTGAGTAAAAATTTCATCTAATATTATATGTTTTAATGCAAAATTTTAAATTTTTATCAAAACACAGATCGACTGGAAGGACGACCGAGCGGATGTCTGGTTGGTTGAACGATTTGATGTAAATTGACCATAACTTGCAGCATAATTTTGCAAGAAAAAAGTTGTTTGGCCCAACGGTCACCTACAAATTTGATGAAACGCTTTAGACATCCTCAATTTGATATTAGTTTGATGTTATAATTGGAGCACCAAAACTGAACTTTTTTTTTATCAAATTTAAAAAAGAATTAAGTGTGGGAGACGCTCATACTAAATTTATTTAGAAATAGTTTCTATTTCATGCCTATAATTCAGGGATTTTCTGTTTGTTTTAGTTTGACAGTGGTCAAATTAGTCTAATAATTTGATGAATCCTACATTTCCAAATTCCGATTGGGAGAGGGGATGCTATTGCGCGGGCTGCACAGCAGTAATTGCTGTGAAGCGAAATGGGTCCATTTTGGGACCCATTTCAATAATTCGAACCGTTCATATTTTAGAATATATCAAGTAGAATATGTCTGCAAAAAATCAAGTTAATTGAATATTGTTTACCTATTTATGCACTCATATTTGTATCTACAAAAATAAAAATAATTGTGATTTAAAGTATTAAAATGAATACAAATGTAAGTCGATGAATGGGTAAACAATATTCGATTAAATTGATTTTTTACAAGAATGTTCTACTTGATGTATTCCAAAATGTGAACGATTCGAATTATCGAAATTGGCCCATTTCGCTACACAGCCGTTATTGCTGCGCAACCCACGCAGCAGCATCCCCAATTCCACATAAATTATATTTATTTTAGAACAATAGTCTTACGGGACTACAAATTTTCTCCAACTGTGTTAACAATATAATCCTATGCGATTAGAGGTGAAAATACTATTAATGACAAATAATTCAGTGGATCCCACATAAATAATGTTTGTTTTGGAACAACAATTTGGAGGTGAAAATACCATTACACTTCTACTTTACAAAAATAATAGAGTTAACATTTAATATATTAAAGATTTTTACGTAATTTCATAAATTTAATTCCAATCAATAATTCCATACTACTACATAAACAAGCACAACCAAATAATTGGGAAAATAATCATTGCATATAAAAGAATGACAGAAAATCTTGATCCATATTTGCTTTAAGCATGAGCCTTCTCTCAATTGTAATTGGTTTTAATTCTATTGAGAATCCAACTCAATTGTGCTTAAGCTGGTTCAAAGTGACGACAGAACACTTTTGTGTTTTCGGATTTAGGATTTGAAAATAGAAAGAAAATTATAAAAAAAATGTAAATGAAATATAAATTAAATTTTTATCGTTTTTCCTTTCATTTTATTCTTTTCCTTACTAAATTTGTCCCCAAATCTCAAATCCAAACACAATCTTAGTTGAAGAACAACAGACCATCGCTCGAGCAATGGTCCGATGAGGTTTCAGACATTTTTTTAATTTCATAGACTGATCAAAGTACCAGATTGATGAAAATCATGGCTCAAGCAATCTGCGTCGGCCAAGTTAATTATAATTGCACGATTTGGTTCAGATTTGTATCGAAGTTTGTTGGTAGTAGTTTTTCTCTCAAGCAATCATAGTTATGAAACGTTAACAAAATATGAGTATTCATCCAAATACTGCCTTACATGTTACTTTCTTATAAACCTTGATTGCAGGCCATGATAGAAGTACATAGTAGGCGTAAGCATGGTCCGGATTGGACCGGATTGAGGTAAAATCATGATCAATTCGTTTAAATCATGGAACCAATCCGAATCAATCCATTTAAACATAGATTAGATCGGTTTAGGACCACAGATTCACATAATTAAATAACAAAAAAATATATATATAACAATTTAATTTCATAAAAACATAAACATAGCGCTATATTAGTTCCACACTAGCAACATGTTTTTCTATAATAACGACATAATGTTTTAGAATTTAAACAATCATAAGAAAACTGGTGTCACCATAAATATTTAGATCATTACAAATTAAAACTAAAAACTAACAAACAAAAGTAATAAAAGAAGATATTATACGGGGTTTAGGTTTGAGTTTAGGTTTTATATAAAATAAGAGAAGATACTATGGAGGAGGATGTATACGGTCCAGATCGGTTCCAATCCGGAACCATGGGATTCAATCCGGAACCAATCCATGGACTACGGATTTTTAATTCTTCAATCCAGAACCAAACCACAGATTCAAAAAACCAATCCAAACCTATCGGATTGGACTGGACTGGATCAGATTACAGATTTTACGGATTCCTTGCATACAGCTCTTGTTTTGGGGAGCTGCTCACTTTTATCAAACATTACGTCATCAAGTTTTTTTATAAATATATATATTGAGGGAACAAACCCTAATTTCCAATACAACTCAGCCTCCGAATTTTTCAGAGTGGTTGTGCATTGAAGAGGAAGCCTAACCTTCCCAACCCGACCCAAAGCTTCAAAGAAGTCGTATGTCTTCCAACTGTAGTTTCCAGCACCTTGAATCATCCAATTCAGCCTGCCAAATGAGTAGAGATACAATTATCAATCTCAAGACAACAGCCATTGCTCAACCAAAGGGTTTTTATTTTATTTTATTTTATTTTTCCTTTTCAATTTTGTTGAAAAATAATTACGACAAAAATTAGGGCTTGAATAAAAACCCAAAAAAAATATATATATATATGATAATATGACATACCTGAAACAATTTATCTCTCCATTGAAAAGAACAGCCGCGGGCTTCTAAATGTTCGAAAAGAGGTGGTGGTAACAATGATTTAAAGGAGGCCTGGAGCTTCACTTTTGTAAGCCCTCCACATGCCAATAGCGCAGCTGCGAGTCCTTTTGGAGTCAACCCCTTCAAGTGCAAGATAGTCATGCTTTGTAAGCAGCTGATGCTAGCAAGCGACAAAAGCCCCACGTCTGTGACTGAGCTGTACGACAAATTTATCTGTATATAAATGAAAATAGAGTTTAGTATTAGATATCAATGCCTCCTTTCGACCCATGATCTTGTGAGAGGGAGGGAAAGAGAAAGTACTTGTTTGAGGTTTTGGGAAAAGTGAGAAAGTGGAATCATTCCGGCGTCATTAACGGTGTAGCATTTCTTTATGTCTAGCTTGGTGAGTTGCTTACATCCCGTGGCAATAGCTGCTAGGCCGAAAGATGTAATGAGGGGACATCCTCGACTTTCAAGCGCATTCAACTTCCAACATTTCGACAATGATAACAAGGAACTGTCGCTAATATCTTTACAATAGGCAAGATTAATCATCTCAAGGCCAGGGCAACCGCGAGCAATTGCCTGGATGCCGGTGTCCTTTATTCCTTCTGACCTGAACAGAAGAGCCAAATTCAAATAATTATGAGAGGTTGAAAGACGGAGAAAGAAGAAAGTGAAAGAAAGTTGTGCCACTGAGAAAAGGGACAATTTGGAGAGATAATGGAACAAATCAATGATGCGGTTATAATCTGATACGGAACCCTCAAAATTTCAAAATGACATAAAAGGAATTGATAAATCCACAGCCAAAAACCCTCCCTCAAATAGGTCAGGCCCACAGTGCGAGAGGGGGGACTGAATACAGCCATGATGCTGTGGATTTAGTTATCTCCTAACTAAATAATTCAATTTATAAACAAATTTTGGCAATTTGATAAATTTCCCAATGTTTATAATGTAGTAAAAGATATGTCCAATAATTCTGCATCAATATCAGAATAAATTTTTTTTTTCAATTTTGTCCAGAATAGACGATCCAATTGAATTCAAAGAAGTTAGGCCACACTTCCTTAAAATTAACTAAGATATGTAAGCTAAACAATTCAAAGTTTGAGTCTCCAACCTGTACAAATCAAGCTCTATGAGTTTTGAGCAGCACATGCCAATATGTATAAGCCCATCATCAGTTATGTTAAGGCAGATCCCGAGTTTTAAGCTGGAGAGTTTAAAACATCTCGAGATGGACTTCAAACCTGTTTACACAAAATAGCATGAGCAAACCAACAAATACTACACCCGAGCAGACAAAGGGACAAACCTTCATCATCAATTTCATTATCTGTAAGGTCAAGCTCTTCAAGAAAATGGCAACGCTGTCCAATCAAGACAAAAGCTTCTTTTGGTACGAGGGTACATGACTCCATTTTAAGGGATGTGAGGGAGGTACATGAATTTGTAATGTGTGCAATTGAAACATGGGTTATCTTGCGACAACATGTGATGTCGAGCTTCCTCAAGTCTTTGTGTTTTGTCACCAGCGAGGAAAGACCTTTGTCTGTCACTCCCGTGCATTTACTTAAGCTTAACTCCCTCAGTGACACACACCAATTTCCAATGGCCTTTAGTCCAGAACATGTAACCAGACAGCCATCAAGTTTAATTGATTGCAGCGTGGAAAGCTTTTGCAAGCTATCAGCGAGAGCAAGAGTGACCTGAACCACCATCAAAATGTACAATGAGCACCAAAATTTAAAAAGAAAAAAAGAAGAATAAAAAAAGGACATTTAGTATTTAAAGGCGATGGAGTTAAAGACTTACAGGCGAGCCATATGCTAATATAAGTTGCCGTAGACATCCAGTACCACTTGTTAGAGAAGACAAGCCCACATGACTAACATTTTGACAACTTGACATATCGAGCGTCTGTTAAGGACAACATAAGCTTATCAATCACTGATCAGACAGTCATTTTTTAAGGAACAGAAATGGTTACTTTATTGTAGGAAATAGAACTTTTCACTTCATTCATGTTTATTTGGAGTGAAATATGATTAGAATGCCATCTTCGTTGCATGTAAGACAGAGGGATATGACAAGAGTACATCATGAGTTCAATTATTTTTCCAATGATACATACCTCTAGTGATTTGCACCCTTGTTTGAGGACTGCAAGGCTGCCATCGTCGATTCCAAAGCATCCCTCCAGAACCAAATCTTCAAGATATTGTAGTTTCAAGATCGATGATAAGCATTTCTTTGTGATCTGTACAAGAACAAAACAGGGAAAAAGGATCAAGACATGTTTTTTTTTTACATACATACAAGTTGTAACACACATACACGAACAAATTATTTCCTCAACGTAAGCAACCACACGGAACCACAGAAATTTAGTCCAAAAAGGACATTTTGATAGATTTGGGAAGAGCTTGGATACTCACCACTGTCCAAAATACGATTGATTTGTGATGTGATATTCCAATTGCATGTGGAATACCACATCTAAGCAGTAGTTAACAGTTGAATCATTTAGTTTACCAAAAAAAAAAAACAGTTGAA
Organism: Camellia granthamiana; assembly: GCA_036172215.1. Classification (NCBI taxonomy): domain Eukaryota; kingdom Viridiplantae; phylum Streptophyta; class Magnoliopsida; order Ericales; family Theaceae; genus Camellia; species Camellia granthamiana. The sequence continues at coordinate 26,796,777 of CM069912.1, read as the reverse complement.
TCATTTCAATGATTCAACTGTTTTGAGTGTAAATGACTCTAATAGGCACTTGCCATGAAAAGTCTTCATAATAAACATGTTGATACACAATGAATAACCTACTAAGTGAATCAGTCTATACACGTAAAAGAAGAAAGCAGCCATCACAATTATCAAAAAGGAAAATGAAAATACATATATGCATGGATTGTTCACACCACAAGCCAAGGTAATAACATCAGAGCTCTAAAGGTGAGAAACAAATAATACACAAAATGACAAAATATAATAGGATTGATGATGAAGTACATAGTGAAAATATCACACATGTCAGGGCAACAATGATGCAGTTCCAACATATTTTGTTATTTATATCGAAAAACCTGTTTATGATCATGCATCCTCTTCACAGTTTATTACAACACAACAGAGGGAATAGCACGATATAGCTAATCAAATAAATACAATCAACATTCATCTTTCTTTTCTTTTAGACTAAACAAAATATTTATCTTTATAAATAAATAAAAAAACATTGAGATGCGAATAAAATGTTTTTCAATCATAAGATTCCTTTTTCTTTACAAGAGAAAAAGATGAAGCCATGCTTGAATCCATATCTACGTTGAAAGACATGTCAACGTGTAAACTTGTAAATTCTATTTTTAAAATTTTAGACAGCTACGCGCTCTACTGTGTGTGTAGGCGCGTTGCATTTTTGCAAGTGTTTGACACGTGTCCGACATGAATACAACCTTCTCTGTAAACTAAACATGGTTCCATAAAAAAGATTTGATTCCTAATGCAAGCATTCATCATAGAATATCTTGACACATCAGTGAAATATACAAACACCCTTGCTCAATCAGTTAACCAGTAAATACCCAAATAAAAACTTCATAATTTCAAACATGAAACACAGTTATCAATCATCAAGAAGCAAACTGACAAAGATCTCAAGCAACCATAATCCATACACATACACACCATAAAACATGGAATGAATTGAATTAGAACCATAACTTGATAAAGATCAATGAAATAGCCAAATAATTAACTGCTCTAGAAAGAAAGTTATGATTATTGCATGAAAATGATAAATCTAAACTAAAAATAAAGACATAACAATCAAAAACCATAGATAGATCTTCAAGAAAGAGTAAAATTGAATTACCGGCAAGTAAGAGAGATCCAAACTCCGAATCTCTTTGCACTTAACAGCAATCAAACCCACACCCAAATCACCAACACCCAAACACCATTTCAGATTAATCAACCTCAATTTTCTACACCCAACAGCAATACAACCAATCCCAATATCCGTAATCAATTTACACCTCCCCAACCACAATTTCTCCAAATTCTTAGCCTCGGCGATCGCTGCCGCTGCCGAATCCCTCAACTCCGTCGCGTTCGAAAGATCAATCTCGATCAAATTCGAACAATTCGTCACCAAATTCGACAAACCCAGATGGGAAAAGAACTTAGATCTCGAAAGATCGATCGACCTCAAGGTTTCGTTACAAGCAGTGGATATAATCGAGAGCGAGGTGTCTGTGATTCGAGGGCAGAGAGAGAGATTGAGACGGGTCACATTCGGGTACCGATTGAGAACCTTGGTCAAGTGTTCGGAGCGAAGGGGTTTCAGGATTTTGCGATGGCGAGACTCGATTGCGTAGAACGATTTACAGACTAGAGAGAATGACTTGTTGTCAATTGGGTTTTCATCGAGGCCATCAAGGATTGCGAAAACGATTTCTTCAGAGAGATAATCAAAGTGGTTGTTGTTGTTGTTGTTGTTGAATACAGATTCATTGGTTGATTTTTGCTTCTTCATTGTGAGTTTCGTGATTCTGAGAAATGGGTTTTGAAGAAAGAGTTTGGATTGGGATTTTAGATCGAAAATTGGAGATGGGTTTGTGATGATTTTGGGAATTTTTTTGTGGGTTTTATGAGAGAGAGAGGTTGGAGAATTTAGAAGTAACCGTTAACAGAAGACACTGCCTTGGGTTGAGCAACTGAGAGAACAGAGTGGGGAAGAAGACAACTGAAATTACAATAATACCCTTTTTGGATTTTCCCAAATGCGTTGTACGGTGGTCTACTTCTTGACAAAATGACATAATTACCCCCTTTGAATAAAGTTTGTAGAATAGTCCGCAAAAAATTTAGGTGAATGATTTGACCTACGTTTGTATTGTTATTTCATTTTACTTTTTTACTTTTGTCAACAAGATAGAATTTATTTTTATTTCTATGTCTTGATAATATCTGTTTGGAAAAGTATGGGAGAAAATAAAATAAAAAATTCTGAAGTAGACAAAAGAAAAGAAAGGATAGTAGTGTTTGAATAATTTAGGAAAAAAAAAGGGGGTTAATCTCTCCTCTTATTTTTATTTTTTTTTTAGCAAAATCTCTCCTCTTATTTAAAATATATATAAATGACAGAAAATAAAATAAAGTTTTATAAATTACAACACAAGTAAGAAGGTCAAAAATGAAAATCCCCTTTTACAAAAGTAAGACCGAAGCTGCTAAGTAAATCCATCTCTTTTTTTCTTTCTTTTTTTTTTATAGAAATTATTAATACATATTATTTCTTGACAAATCTCTCTAATTTTAAAGAGATTTAAAAAGTTAATTTTAAGAAAATAATAGTAATTTTCACTATTTTTTCCCCCATTTTCTCATAGTAAGCTACCTAACTAGGTTGGTGTTTGGGAAGTGAGTTTTTTTGTAGGTTTTTTTAGTTGTAGGATATTATTGGAGAAAAAAATTTTGTGTTTGGAAATATATTTGGATTTTTTTGTGGTTGGATGTGATATTTGTGAGAGAAAAAATGAAATATGAGGTTTTTTTTGGTTTGATTATGAGGTTTAATGTATAGTAGTTAGTAATTTACACAATACTCATCGTAAAATTGAGCTAGAGTTAGATTTTGACTCATATTATGTATTTTAAATAGAACTAATTTAACACATCAAATTTGTGTTAAATTAGTTATCAAATTTAACACATCAAATTTGTTATCAAATTCAAATTTGATGAAAAATACCTAAAATGTGAGCTCAAATTGATATCAAATAGAGAAAAAATAACTTTTTTCATCAAATTAATAAAGTTTTATCCTATCATTAAAACTAGTTGAGTCGGACGTCATTGAGTCGGACGTCTCCCCGAACATTCTTCCGGACAACTAGTTGGACAACCATCCAAATTTAATGAAATCAGTACATCATATTAGATCAAATTTTTCATCAAATTTTTATTTAATTTTTATAAAAAGTTTGATAAAGTGTCCGAGATGCTCTAAGAAAGCTTAAATAGATAGTATATTATTTTTTACTTATTTATATGTAGAATGTACAAATTTTATTTTTATTTTTTAAATTTCTCAACATGTATCCTAAGTTTATATGTTAACGAAATCTATTTAATTTGAAGCACGTTTATTTTTCCAGAGAAAATCAAAGTCGATAATTGACCAAGACAATCTAATCTCTCTTTTTTAATGATGAAAAATTTGTGTTGACAACCAAATTTGTAGAAGCATTGAAAAAGAAAAGTCCAGTATTTGAATATGAAGTCGGGTGGGGGGTATTTTAGTCTTTTGATAGAGCCGTACGGGAAAGGACAGAAAGGGAGGAAGGTAAATAGAGAGAGTTGACGGGGATAGTATTGGAAATGTAAAGTCGTTATCCGAGAGATAGGCTGATATGCTAACCAGCTCCACTTGGTGGAGAAAATATGTGAGGAAGGACACATTCGAGTGCGGACGGTACGAACACATCGTTGTACTAAACAAAAACAAAAATCAAAAAAACAAAAACCAAATTTTATTCCATGCCTAGTTGCCATATTATCATTCAGGAATATGTTATTTTTAGTAATTTTTTAATTTTTTATAAAAAAATATTTAAAAAAATAAAAAAATAAAATGATAATTTATAATAATTTTTTTGACTAAAATATATAATTGACAAACGGAGTCGGCTTGTGAATATGCTGTTTTAGTAATATTTAAACTTTTTAATTAAAATATAAACTAAACAACAATATGTTTAGAATATTTTTTTGACATTATATGGAAAAAAAAAAGTGTAACAAATAAAGAAAAAATAGAATTTTTAACTTTTTTGTATAGTTAGTTAATTTTTTTTATTTTTTATTAACTTTGAAGTTAAAATTTAAAGTTGCCAAACGATACCTAAATATTATTTAAATAAATTATAAATACACTTATTAAAATTTACTTAAAATATAGATTGTTGTCTATAGCTTTAAGAATTAAAAATATCCTCTTGTTATAACTTTTTATTTAACATAATTAAAAAAGTAAAAAAATAAAATTTCTATCTATTCTTTTATACAACAATAAAATTACTTGAATTGTTAATTGAAATATGTTTATGATATCATTAAAAACAGCTAATTAACTTAATAATTTATTAATAACCTAGATCGTTTGTTTTGTACTTAGAAACTTGAAAAGACGAAATGTAATTCTTAAAATCACATGGAGTAATTTATATTTTAAATAAAATTCAGGAGGTATGTTTGTAATTTATCCATATTAATTATTATTTTTATATAAATTTTTTTTTTCAATCATAATGTTTTTCACTTGCACTAATTATGATTAATGAAAAATGTTTTAAAAAATGAGTTTTTGTATAAATTTTTACATTGTAATTTTTTATTTTAAGATATAAATTTGATTGTTAAATTTTTATATTCGAATTTTGTTAATATATAAAAAGAAGTGCAGTTTATACCTCTATGAAATGACGATTGCTGATGCAACAACACTATGCACACTTACAATCAAATTACAAAACTAACGACATAACATGTGTTGTGTAAAGAGTTTTTGTGGTTGATTTTGCTCTAACATTTATGTTACTATATGAACTTTTTATTTTGGCCGAGACAACAATGTGATATTTATTTAATTTATCACATGTAAATGAATCTAAATGATATGATATTAATACTAGATTTTACCTAATAAAATATTTAACAAATTAAAATTTGACACTAGTCAAATATATTTTTAGGAGTGATAAATTAAGTATCTAAACTATTTTTCATAGATGAAATACAATTTAATAACAGGTCATTTTGCTTACTTTAGCTTCGTTTGGCGTTAGTTACAGTAGTTAATTTTTTTGTGTTGAAACTTTTTTAGCTTGACTTTTTTAGTCTCGTTTGATTTTTATTTTTGAAATTTTTTAACTTTTGTGAAAGCGAAATATAATGATTATAGTTTGAATGTGACATTTTATCTTATTGACTTATATAACTTATTTTGTATTTTTATATTTTTTTAATCTCAAAATAAAAACCAAACAAGGACTTTTTATTTTTATTTTTTTCAAAAAAATATTCAATGTTATCTTTACTGTGTAATATGAATGCATTAGAAGTATATGATAAATCGCACACTCTTTCGTACAAGACTTTAGGCGAGCACTTAAATTGTCAAATGGTCAAATATCCCATAAACATAGAATAACATTTTAAAAAATTGAAAAAAAAATGTAACAATAATAAAAAATTCATATTTGATAGTGATAAATTCAATTGTGATAGACTCCCACATATATATGACCTCCACAATCCTTACACTCATCCCAGCCACTCATTATGTATAGTCCACACATATATAAGTGAACCTTACACACACATCAAAAATCAAGATCAAATTAAGAGTTATGAAATCTCCAAACAAAGGGATCCCAAATATTTCTGTGATAAATTAGGGTATAGCTGCGCCTAAAAAAATTAATAATATTTTAATATTAAAATATAAATAAAAGAGGGGAAAGATGTCCTCTGGTGAGGGAGGTATTGCCGTACTTATTATGATTCACCTTTGAATGCAGTACCAACCTTCCCTGGGAAAAAAATAAAACTAACAGAAGATTCTAAAATAAAATTGAGGAATGGTATTATGTTTGGTGCCGCTAAGAGCATTTCCAACGGTAGTAGGTATTTTACTTATCTAAATATTATTATAAAGTATGTATTTTATTTTGTCTATCAACTATTTTATATTTTTACTCCAATCATGCTCTTTATTTTAACTATTTATCCAAATACTATTAATTTTATAGAATGCCACGTCAATAATAAAAATGGAGGGAAATGATCCTAATGATTGAATACATTTTGCCTAGCGTTGAAGGCTAGCTACATGTAGCTAGTGAATATAAGTTGAGCCAAAATGCCTAATCATATGCCTAGTGCATTGGAATTGAAAAAAGTAAATCACACTATGCATTTTAACTAACAAGTATTATATGCCTAATGCATTGGAGATGCTCTAATAAAATTGATTACATATTAGTAACTTTAATAGATTATAAAGTATGATTTTAATTAAAAGTTATTAATTTATTTAATGTAGTTATTGAATTATAAATTAAGTTACTGAGTAGTGCTTGATAAATAAGTTTAAAATAATTTTTTAATGTATAAATATCCCTTTCATCCCTGTTAGTTGTAAACTAAATTTACTTTTATTAATTACCAGATTAGGAGATCATTTCAACATCATATTAATATAATAAAATAATTTTTAGATAATGGAAATGATATAAATATTAAACAAGCATGGACTACAATTTGATGATTACTTGTTTGACCTATACCCACAGTTTCTTTCAAGTCCAGCAAAAAGAGAGAGACAGAGAGAGAGATCAGTAGAAGAGAGAAAGGGCAGGGGCATTTAAGTAAAGTAGAAGGCTCACCGCATAAACGGTGAATCAAAAGTGGCTAGTCGAATGATTCTGAAAATCAAATTTTTGTACAAAAAAAAGCTGTTATAAGTTGAAGTTGTTTTGAATAATCTGTAACAAACAGTCGACTCTAACTTTTTAAAAGCTAAAATTTATAATTTGGGTGAAATAATCACCACCAAACACCCCTTATATTATCTTAAAATAGGAATCAGCAACCATTAATATATATATATATATATATCATAATACCCCAAATGTATCAATTCAATATGGAAATGTAGTTAGTCAAGTGTTTCAAATTGTGTTGCTTCATATGTGCATTGATTGCATTTGTTTGTGAGATAAAATATGTTGAATTGGATAAATAATTCTTGATATATTTGGGGTGGTGGTGACAATTATTTATTTATTATTGCTTCTTTTTTTTTTACCGTGCAAAAGTAAGCATGATTGTGGTCACCATGTTTAAGAAATATAATTGATGATTTTTATTTTAAAATATTTCCAATGAATTAATAATATATCTCCCAAACAAAGTATAAGGTATTTTTTTTTTTTTTTTTTTTTAGAAATTATAATTCAATATAAGTTTGAAAAAAACAAAAACTTTAGATCAACGATAAACTTTACAAACTTTAATAACTAAAGTCTTAAACATTCTCCGTAAGGTTTATCACTGATCTATAAGATTTATCACTGATGTATATGGTTTATCTCTATAAGATATTATTGATGTGTATTTTTTTTATTTTTTTTTGAGAGAGAGAGGGAGATGGCTTGTCAAAAAGGGAAAAAGTTTTGGTGAGGGAGGTGGCCACTCATGCAGGCTCTAATTGTAATAACTTCCCGGCGTTCATTCCGTGTGAAATGTACATTTTGTTTTATTTTTTATTGAGTGTGAAATGTACTTCTTTATCTACATTGTACATAGGCCCTGTTTGGTAGAACTTATTTTCAGTTCATTTTAATTTTTAGCTTAATTTAAACTATTTTGATGTGTTTGGTTCAACTTAATAATACAGTTTATAGCTTTTTGTAAGTCAAAAATCAACTTATTCTTTGAGTGGGGGAGGAGAAGCTTAATTTATAAGTCAAAAATCAGCTTATATTCACAGTTATAATATAAACTGTTAAGGTATAAGTTATAATCACTTTCTCACAGCTCTACCAAACGGGGCCATAATAGGCCTGTTTGGTATGACTTATAAGCTGCTTATTTCAGTTTTTAGCTTAATTTAAGTTAAAATATTGTGTTTGGTGCAATTTAAGTTAACCAACTTATAGCTTGAATTAAACTATTTCTCAGCTTATCTCAAAAGCTGGTCAGGGGTGCTTAAATTTTTGACTTAAGCGTGCAGCTGGTGTGGAGGGGTTAAAATTACTTAAATGCCCTCGTCAATACTCAAATATTAATATTAATATTAATTAAAAAATAAAAAATTGTATATTTCTAAAGAAAAAGAAAAAAATCAATATTAATTGAAAAATTAATTGGTATTAATTATTAATAAATTCATATTGTATATTTTTATATTAATTAAAAAATAAAGAATTGTATATTTCCGAAGAAAAAGAAAAAAATCAATATTAATTAAAAAAATCAATATTAATTGGTATTAATTATTAATAAATTAATATTGTATACTTTTGTAATGAATTAATTATTAATTGATACTAATTAATAACAATTGTTGATTATTAATATTAATTGATACTAATAAAAATTAAATATTAATATTAATTTCTACTAATTAATAATTTTAGTATTAATTGGGACTAATTAAGCCATTAATTGATACTAATTAATAATTTTAGTATTAATTGATACTAATTAAGCAATTAATTAATACTAATTAATTTATAATGAAAAATAATTGTGAAAATAATACTTCCATTCATTTTTAGCAAATGTATCAATTTTTATATTAATTGATACTAATTAATACTAATTATATTAACTTTTATTAATGAAAATTAAAACTGAAAAAAATGACAAAATAATCATTTTTATATTATATAAGGGTAGAAAGGACAATTATACAATAAAAAGCTCTTTTACAACTTTTTAACCAAACACTACTCTGCTGCTTAAATCCATAATCCCACAGCTGCACCAAACAGGTTAATAGCTTATATTCACAGTTATAAGCCATAATCTGTTAAATTATAATCTATAATTACTTTTCCATAATTCTACCAAACGGGGCTAATTTAATAGTAGGACCAACTTTTTCTATCAATTGACAACAATACCCTTGGGTCTAATTAAGGGTTGGTTTGGGATGTCCTAAAAAAGTGCACTTTTTGACTTATTGGTGGGTATGGGTTGGGTTTGGGTTGGGTTTGATGTGATGTGTTAGAGAGGTGATGTGATTTAAATAAGATGATGTGACTTAAATAAAATAGTGACTTTTTGACTTTTTAACTTATTTAGTACATGCCAAACTAGCCCTTAATTTGGATTAGTTTAGTGAGTCCTTTTTGGACATTGTAACATTGTACCACGTAGCTGACAAGAATAGGCATCCAATGAAATATTCCGTATGATTTTATTGTTTTTGGTTTTGACTTTGTACAATTTAATCGCATTTGCCAACTTTTTCAGTTAAAATTCATTGGATTCACCAAGTTATTAATTTACGACCCCGCTACGTAGCTCGAGACTGTGGCTCGACACCAAAATGACATCGTTTTGGTATCGATTTTGTTTTTGTTTTTGTTTTTTTTTCTTTTTTTCTGGTTTTTGTTTCAGTTTCAGAACGAACGAAGAAGAAGAAGAAGAAGGGAGAAGAAGAGAAGGGAGGAGGAGGAGGAGGAGGAGGAGGAGGGAAGGGGAGGAGGAGGGAGGGGAGGGGGCCATAAATCTGCTGGAGGAGGAGGCGGGGCGAGGCGGTGGCGGTGGTGCGACGATCGGCAAGGAGCAGCGACGAACGAGGCGACGAGGCGACGAGCAGCTACGGCGGGACTGCGACGGAGGAGGAAGCAGAGGCGGAGGCCGGGGCAGGGAGCTGCGACGACGCCGGGGTGGGGAGCTGCGACGCCGGGGAGCTCCTCTTCTCCTCTTCTCCCTCTCTCCTCCTCTTCTCCTCGAGCCAATTTTCGAGCCAAATCTGTCGAGCTCTCAAACATTTCCGATTAATTTATGAGTTTGGCATATAATTTAAAAAGTTATTTATTTTTTTTGTTCTTTAGTGATATTTAAAAAAAAATTTATGTCAAATTTTTTTATTTTTTCAAGTCGATGCTGTGTAGATGAATCTAAAAAAAAAAATTTAAAATAAATACATAAAGTCATCTCCAATCTTTCGTCAAATGTTTTATCAAATTTAAATTTGATAAAATCCTAGATAAAACGGTGCTCCAATAGTTTCATCAGACTGATATCAAATAAAGGAAGAGTTATATTTTTCATCAAATCAAGTAAGCTTTCATCCTTTTATCAAATTTTGTAGGTGGCTGTTGGTAAGCGACCAGCCCTATTAGATTTTGGGATATATTAGGAATTTTGTAAAAATATTTCATAAAATTTACTCTGCGCCTTGGCAGGACGATCAACCGAATGACCGGCCAATTTGATGAAAATGTACTCTTTACCATTGAAGTATATCATATCAGATTAAACTTTTCACCAAACTTTTACTCAAATTTAATAAAAAATTTGATAAAGGATTGGAGATGCTATAATAACTATATTTACTTTTTTTCTTGTCCTTTTTGTACCTTTTTTTTTTCTTTCAAATTTTTTTTTTTTTTTTTATTTTTACCTTTTCATTTCATTTAATCGAGTAAAACTTATAAGTGTAAAGTAATTTGAGGTTTTTTAACAAAAAGAAATAACTAGAGAAAAAAATTCAACAAACAAGTCACTAAATAAGTCAACCTCAAACACCCAATTAATTATATTGTGGAGTAGTGCTATATAAATGAAAGATTTATACAAAATTTTGATTTACAAAATTGTGGCAATTGTGGGTCCACTATAAGAATTAACACTTTTAGCAACAAAAAAATTAGTCGCTAAAAGTCTATTTTTGGTCGGCAAAAGTTATTCGCGACCAATTTTTTTGGTCGCTAGTTTGGTCGCCAATTGAGGGTCGCGGAAAGTAATTCGCGACCAACATTGTCATTGGTCGGGAAAAGTTACATTTGCCGACTAAATTTTTGGTCGCTAAATATTTATTTACTGCGACTAATCCATTTTGTCGCTAAAATACTTTGGTCGCGAAAAGTCACCTTTTGCCGACCAAATTTCTTAGTCGCCAATTGTCACATTCCACGACCAAAATTAGTTTGGTCGCCAATTCTGACATTTCGCGACCAAAAATTTTGGTCGCCAATTGTGACATTCTGCGACCAAAATTAGTTTTGTCGCCAATTGTGACATTTCGCGACCAAAAATGTTGGTCGCCAATTGTAACATTCTGCGACAAAAATAATATTTGGTCGCCAATTGTAACATTTCGCGACCAAAACTTTTGGTCGCCATTTGTTACTTTTTGCGACCAAAACTTTTGGTCGGCAAAAGTGAGATTCCACGACCAAGAGCTGTTTTGGTCAGCAATAGATGTATTTTTTGCGACCAAAACTCTTGGTCGGCAATTGTCATTTTTTGCGAAAAAAAATAATTTATTTGTCGCGACTAATAAATTGGTCGCCAAAGTAGGAAAACAATATACCTGTAATTCCTAATAATTCATTCAATCCATAATAAACCTATAATTTTAAAGCATCATTTAAATTAACTGAATCATTAACATTCGACACAATACATAATTCAGTTACATTCGGCACAATACAACTATTCTAAGTTTTCATTCACAAGTCACATCCATCTAGCATAACAATTTGAAACATAACTATTTGTTATCCATGCGCAGCTATCAACAAATAAAATTACTAATATTTGTTATCCATACACATCCATCCAAAAATATTTAATCCTCCAAAAAATGCTTATACTGCCAAGTAGTCTTGTACAATTTAGCTTCGTGAACTTGTTAAGAAATATGTTGGGGAGGGTGCTCGTCTGGTTCGTGAACTTTTGATCCACTTTTCCCAACTGTTGATCCACTTATCATCCACTTTTGATCCACTTATACGCTTCAACAGCAATAGCATTTATAGTAGACATTGGTGCAGTTACAACCTGATAGCAGCAAGCCACAAGGATGATGTAAAAAGTCAATTGTCACAAACTTTACAAAAAAATATATATATATAAACATATATATAATATGACTGAATTAAAAATATATATTTAATGATAAAATTATAAAAAAATTTGGTGTGTATTAATTACCAAACAGTTTGGTGTGTATTGATGTCCATATTGATCATTTTATTTAATGATAAAATTATAAAAAAATTATTTTAAAGAGAACAGAAAGTAAAGGATGTATGCAAATAGAATTACCCAACAATTATAGTTTCAAGATCAATCAAGTTGTATTTGACTTTGGCTTGCACTTGACTTGTCTGGAGGTTCATTTAAGATATCGAGGACTTCTATGATAAATGAGCAAATAGTTTGTGCTCATATCAAGTTATTAAGCTATCTAATCAGTGCATTTTTTATTTTTTTTATCAACGAAAAGAAATTTTATTGATGGATTGCAGTTATAAAATAAACACTTGAATCATAAAAGAGAAGCTTCTGTGTGCTAACTTTCGCTAGGAAGTTTAGTTTATTTAGTTCTTTAGCAGATGGTGATGACTTTTATTGAATTAAAAGTCTGTTGCTCATAGTTTCGTAGGAATAAAAGAAGGAACCATTATTTTAAAGAGATAACAAGATTTTAGCCAATTACATTTATCACACTGATTGCAGTTTGAAACACATGCATATATGATTAACCAAATAATGATATGACTGAAATTCGTTCACTGAAACTACATGTGAAGCATTTGATGAAAGACAATATCAAAAGCAAAGACATCGATTATCAAAGCATGATTTGTATAAATAATTCTGATAAATGGCAGGAACAACATGTCTTAGGTTGATTGCAATGTGATAGACACTTTATTGGTAAGATAATATAGTGAACAACACAAATCAAATGCACTAGTAAAAACTAAAGGGAAGTGTTCAAATTCATGCTTGTGGGCTGAGCATGATTTAAGTATTATTAAGTTTTCCTCCAATTGATTGTGGGCTGAGCATAAAGAAATGGAAGTTTATAGGTTGAGTTTGAAAATGTTGGAAAGGTAGACAATGCTTCAACATAGTTGATTTTGAAGATGACAGGTTGTTGGAAATTCTGATTTTTGTTCCTGGAACATCTTTGCCAACAACTATTTTGGAAATTCTGATTTTCGTTCCTGGAACATCTTTGCCAACAACTATTTTGGGTTGGTTGACAGGGAGAAGGCTTTTGTGGTAGATAGGTTAGGTTGATGAGGGCATGTTTTGGGTTGAGAAATAAAAGAATTTTGGAGAGTGTTAATTGAAGAATATCTCAGGAAGCACTACTGGAATCTCTTGGACGCCACATGTCCAGCTTGTTTTGCATTATAAATGCTGCTGGATATATTTTCTGAGTGGACCTCTAATGTCTTGAAAGAATGGGTAGTTACTTGGAGGTTTCTCTTGTAAGAGTAATTAATAACTTGCAGGCTATTAGACTTCTCCTGAAGTACTTAAAACTTGTCCTAAGTAATATTAATGCTAAAACCAGTTAAGGTCGCATATAAAGGTCCTGTAACATAGGCAAGTAAAACTAGTAACAGAAGAAACTCCATGGACCACTAATACAGCCAAGGCCTATAGAATTTGAAGTTCGTTGAATGTGACGTTCCTTGCATACTTAGAAGAACATAAAAACTTGGCTAAGCTGAAGTAGCATACTTAGAAGAACATAAAAACTTTTGCAATCACATGCATAATTGGAGCCCAAATTGATCAAAAAGTGTGGACAAATAGAGATCAAATTCAAATCAAACGATCTCTTTGCATATACCTAAAGTAGATAAAAGTCCAGTCCACTTAAAGTAGCGTTGAACAGAAAAAATTATTCACCCATTCTTACACTCTGATCTTGAGCCACAAACCTTCTAAGTTCAGCTTCGGGACATTTTGGCATGCACTCGGTAGAAGCATGAATTTGAATGATGACAACATTCAATGTAATTAATAAAAAGGGAAAACGGGTACATATTCCATAGTAGAATCTTGAACATTATTGGAAATATTTTTTTTAAGTAGGACTTTATTGGCCTAACAAGCTCTTATTGGTCCTTGAGAAAGAACAGGACTTATCCATACTTTTCTCTAATATTTACGATGTCATCGTCAATTAAACAAGCCTTGTTATCCAAAATAGTTGCAACAAGAATTCATTCAATTCCAATTTATTGAAATGGCATGTTTAAAGCTACTTTGAATATGTTAATTTAACCATCATTCATACTCAATGACAGATGTTTAGAATTACATGAACATGGATAGGACGTTACTTAAAAGCCAATTAAATGCATCCACATTTACCACAAAAATCTTTTTTCACATTATATTTAAGGTAGCATTAGGTCTCATTAAATCATTTTAGATGAAGGATGTACTTTATAATAATTCCTAAACTATCATTAGATGCAAATAGGTATATGCTTATGAAATTTAGCAAAATATGATGAGAACTAATTCCTCAGCAATCTACAGTAATAATTTACAGATTTCCCATTTAGAATTCTTCTTTAGACAAATTAATGAGCTTTAATTTTCATTAACAAGGAGGAGAATAAGAAAATAAACATATGCAAAAGACAAAAAGGCTCAATTTCCTAATTTCCTCCAACTAATGCAATGATATGTTTATGAGGAGACAGAACTGATTTACCTCAGTGTCATTTATCCTGAACCAGTTGCCTTGCATATCTTTCACATATGAGACATAATGCCCAGAAAAACGCATTCAGTGTATCCAAATGCACAACAACAGCATAAAGCAGGTAAAGCGGAGGAATATCATCTGTTCCCGTCATAAACGGGACCATATCCAGCATGTCAGGAAAAGTGATGCACTTATTTATCTTTCCATAACTTCCCTCCTACCAAAGCAAAACACAAAGTTGAAAAATACACCAAAAGTCCAGAGATTGGAAATAAAATTAAAGCCAGAAGAAACAAATTAAGATAGCTGCATGAAGAACTCACAATGATACAAGCACCTTGGTTGTATAAAGGTAAAGGGTTGATAGGTCTAATTATTTGATTATTGAACTTAGTGCAAGTCTAGACAAAAACTTAAAGCCATGGTACAATATGAGTGTTGAACTTAAAAGTTCATTTTCAACTCGATGAGTTGTATAAGTCATTATGCAAGTGACTTGGAGTTTGTAAGCAACTGAATCAAGTAAAACTGTTCGTGGAAAAGCCACCAAAACAATTAATAACCTTCAATGAATTAATGAAAAGGAAAACCAAATACAGATGAGGACCATACCCTCTTATAACAGATAATAGTACCTGAAATATCTTCAAAACAATTGTCAAGATATTTGGTGCCTCATGTATGCTCAACTGCTTCCGTGCTCGAACATATGCAGAGCACCTTTTTATTTAAACAACAAGAAGAGTTAGTAACTTGAGTTTAAACCATTGAACCTACATAATCTTTTGGACATTTAGTAGGATTCTAACATATATAAAATCCACAAACCTTCCACATCTATACATGTTTTCTCCATTCAAATCTTCCGGACATGTAAACTGAGTGAGTGCATCTTCCAATGACTCAACCCAACCACATATTTCCAGCGTAAGATCCATAATGTTTTCGTAACGTTCCGACTCATGGTGACATCTTAAACATTTGACCTGCTTGCAATGAGGTTCACACAGTAAAAATCATTGTGGGCACAAGAAAATGACAGCCACATAACAAAGATCTCACAACCAAACTTGATACATATTGTAAGGTTGAAATACAAGAAACAAGCACCTTTGATTTAAGACGACCCCCAAAAGTATGCTGTATAAAGGTAGTTAGTTATTGTTAGTTAGTTAGTTAGTTAGTTATTTATGCTGTAGACGGTTATAGTTAGTTAGTTATTGTATTGGATGTACCATAACAACATCCAGATTCTGGTTGATTTAAAGCATCTGCAACTTCGAAGGAAACCTGCAAATCGTTCAACGTGGTCACACAAAACCATCCATGGCTAGCACTTATTGTCTAAAAGTCAAGAAAATAAAATAGAATAGAGACAGGAACCATTTGCTCAATGAGTTCCATCAGATGTGTCTAACAAAAAACAGTGAGAAACTAAAATCAGTATAATTGAACAAATAAACCACAGCTTATATGTGTCCCTGCAATGAAATGAATAGTCACAAGGTTTCTTGGTTTGATTCTGCTAGTTGCCCACCCAAACCAAACCGACCCATACACGTCCCTGTTCCTTAGTGAACCAATTTGGAAACTGAAAATGTGCAAACTGCTAAATTGCATTTCGTTGTCATTTACTTCACAAAGTCCTACATGATAGCCTTTTATACATAATATGACTTACTCCTTCATTATTGGTAGTCCGTTTATGTGCATACACTTGGATCAAGAGCTTTGAGTTTGTCTTTACCAAAAAACACTTTCAGACTGTCAACGCAAATTGCTGCTGAACAGGAAAATTCCAAAAATATCGACATTGTCATCTAAAGTTGCACAAGTTACATGAGAAGCTTAAAGTTTGAAACACTTCAAATGACAACAGTTTTGTGCTTGATCATGTATGAGCTATGGAGGTGCAAGTTGCCTATCAGGTAAGGTATCTTGGTGTTTGTAGCAGAAACCTACTGATAGTAAATGAGAAGGCATCAAATGAAGAAAAAGTGTTTTGATACTATACACTGCAATTGATTGAACTATATACTGTGGGGATTTTCTCATTTAGTGACTACAGTGATTCATCAATCAAATAATATCGAAATGTAAGTCATATTCTACTTGCCTCACCAAACCAAAACTGTCTCTCTGACTCACCCACAAAGAATTTAAGGGCCCCTTTGTATGGATGCGGGAGTTCAAATCAAAGCATTTGGAGTTAAATGGATAGAAGAACAACGGAAGATTTAAGACAAGTTGAGATAGAAGATGTAAGAGCTTTTGTAACTAAAAAGAGAATTCTTAGCATGGTTATTTCAAATCCATCATGATAAAGCTATTTAACTAAATCTTGAAATTCATTGGTAAACTACCATAATCTTTGAATGACTAAGGTCAAATCCTTTGATTTAAAATCCAATTCACCCAAACGGACCCTACGATTGTGTTTATAAGCTAATTTTCTTCTCCATTTCTCTTGCTTCTCCTTTGCCTACCTAAATCCATAATCCAAACACAGCCCAATTGTTATTTAAGCTATGTAATGGAATATAGCTAGCCATGGTTTTACATAATGAACCATGGCTAACCCCACCAACCCTTTAGATCTCTCTCTTAATAATTCGACTGGAAAAAAAAAAGCCCTATAATCCCTGGCAAGCAGCTACCTTTTCTCAGTTGGGATGCCACCATCAATAAACAAGAGGCTCAATCTAAATCGCATTCGACATATACAATGCAAAAATACTTGAGAAATACATCATGCTGAAACCACAATGATATCTATAGATCTGACTTGGCATCATGAAACCTGTAATGCTCCCAAATTCACCCATCCTGGAACCAAATATTTTGATCAAGAAATGGAAAAACTACACTCAACTATTCCTAGTGCAAGTCATTCACTTTGCTGCATTGAGTTTATTTCTCAATCAAATTTTGTATTACAATCCAAAATGGCATAGTACTTGTTTGCAATCCATTTTGACACAACTTTTAAATTGGAAGAAATCTCCATGTCAGACTAAACCATGTGATGAAAGAATCTAATCTTAAAAACGAGAATTGGAACTTTGGCTAAAAACATGAAAATCAACAACTGCCAATGCGAACTAATAATCTAGGATGAATAGAGAACTTAAAAACTGTAAGAAAACAGTCCCAAAATTCCAAGAGTTAAACTAAAAATCATCTACTAGTTTGGTTTTCTGCTAAACACGCCTTCAATCTTGTTGTTTAACTAAAAATCGAAAGAGGGCATATAAACTACAGGTGAATTTGCAAGCAAGAAAGAAAATGTGAAAAGAGAAAGAGAAACAGAGATATACCTTGGCGAGAGGTGCTTCCATGTTCCGAAACGACAGAAGAACTCCAGACTGGAGACCCATTGGAGACCGCATTCCGATTTCCACCGCCTTTGCCATTGTTATTATGCTTGGAGTCGGACCCAATCAATGGATTACATCCAGAATTCAGATTCCCATGATATGGCTGTAAACTCCGCCAACCCACAACATTTGGACCCCAACACGGCATCACACAAGGGTACGCCAACGGTACATACTGCACCGGAATCGAACCCCCCTGACTTAGATTTGGGGCTTGATTGTGTTGTTTCATCTCTTCCTCATTCACGACAACGCACTTGTTGCCGATTCCCTTTTTATCTCTCTTACATGTTCGCTCTGCAAATGTTGCTTCCTTCTCTCTCATCTCTCTGTCTCTGACCCAATTTTGAAGGCGTTGAGTATCCAGCAACATTTTATCGTCAGACAAAACAACGCCCTTCCTCAGCTTCTCTTCTCTCTTCTTTCGCGCCTCTTGTCTTCTCAGCGCTTGAATCTCGCGTTTTCTATGCGGATCTAAACACTCCGGGTCAGAATCTCCAACAACCGGATTGATCGTCGAAGATCTCGAGAGGCATTGATTTTCCTGGCTGATCAGATCTGCGTCTGAATTAATTGTTTTCTCAACTTGAGGAAAAGTGGTCACCAATTCTTTCGAGCGAGTTCGCCACATCAAGATTGTCTGGGATGTGAGCGAAGAAGATCAGGACGGGAGAGTGGATTCCCATATCTCTATCCTCATCTGATTGTTTGAGATAGAGTGAGGGTGAGAGTGAAAGATCAATCGATTGATCATGAGAACAAGAACATGACAACAAAAGCATGAGAATGCAACTGAGAGAGAGGGAGAGTTGACTGTTGATGACAAAGTTCAGAGATCGTGAGAGTTGAGAAGAAGAGGCACTGTGAATTTGTTAGAGATTGCCGATTGATGAAGGGCAAGTGGAGAAAAGATGGACTGTTGCAGAAAAAGGGATGCACATGATCGAGCTTGTTTTCAAATTTCTCCCCCACGTTTCAAATTTCCCCCCCAAATTTTTGGCGACCAACGGACTAAATTAGTCGCAGAAAAAGGTACCTTCGCCGACAAACGTTTTTAGTCGCGAAATCTCAATCAACAACGACTAAAATATTAGTCGCTAAAAGTATTAATTTGGCGACCAATTTTTTTTGGTTGCTGAAAATAAGTTTTTGGCGACCAAATTTTTGGTCGCCAAAAAATATGTAACCTTCCGCGACCAAATTTGTAGTTGGTCGGCAAAAGCATACCACTTTCTGCGACCAACTCATTTTTTGGTCGCCAAAATATAACCTTCTGCGACTAATTATATTTGGTCGCCAAAAATAATGATCATTCGCGACTAATTAATATTTGGTCGCCAACTGTCATTTATTTGCGACCAAAATTTTTTTGGTCGGCAAAAGTGGTCGCAAAATGTGTAAATTCTTGTAGTGGTCTTACCATTTGAAAAATAAAATCTCATTTTCATAGAATAAATCTGAATGATAAACTCCATTACATGATAAAATTCTTACTTAGCACTTGATAAATTTGAAAACACAAATAGGTAGCGAGGCGGATTACAATTCTAGAGAACTGCCATTCAATTGGGGCAATAAAGTTTGGATTATATTGTTTGGCAAAATATTTCTAAAAATAAATTTTGAATTTTTTTTCGAAAGCGACCTACACTTTAAAAATATCAAAAAATTAAATTCTAATTTTAAAAAACTATTTTCATATAAAATAAAAATAATATGAAAAATATGAGTGTTTTTGAATATTTCGTTCAAAAAATAGAATTGACAAGCCCTAAAAAAATTGTGGGTTCAAAGCTACCTTCTAGAGAGGTTAGTTGTGTCTCACAATAATAATAATAATAATAATAATAATAATAAAATTCACATCCGCTGTGACCATAATCTCATGTTACATGTGATCTTAGAATAATCATAATTTATAAAAGAGAAAATTAGTCTAAGGTCTCTCTCCCACTTTTAATAATGGAAAAGATCTACGATATTATTTTATGATGTTTAAGGTCCTTAAACACCAAACCCATATATCACAGACAAATTTTAGAAGAAACAAAAGGGCTTCAAAACTATCTTCAAAAAGTTTGGTCTCTCTCTTCTTACTCTCTGCTTCATCTCTCTCTCTCTCTCCCCCCTACATCAATGGCCGCTGGGTTGGTATCCAACGGCCAGTCAATCGATCGGTCATCTGCTGATCAATCATTGATGAAATTACAACACACTCATTGAATCACTTCATATCAAAAAGAATTTTTGGTCAAACTTCTACTCAAATTTGCGATTGAAAATGCCTTGGGCCTCACTCTCCTCTGTCTCGTCTTACAGTGGTCGTGATTCGGAGCAATCTCAGCACCGGAAAGTTTAGAACTCCACAAGAGGACTTTAACGAGATTCGAGACCGAGATCTGAGTTATCAAAAAAAAAAAAAAACGAGATCCGAGACCACTTCTACTCTAGCCGGCGCACCGAGCCACACCGCATTCTTGAAGAAGCCTCTCCTCCTCCCTACTCCTCCATTAACCACTCATTCACCGTTTCTTCCCCCAACGAGTGCAACATCTTCTTTTCCAACTTTCTCTGGATTTCTAGCAAGAGCAAAGTTTGCTCGAAGAAAGGGTTGCTACGGGTCTGAAGTAATGAGTTTATATATCGATTCGTGAGTGAAACACACACTACACATATTTTTAACTGTACAATACAGTGTAGGAGGTTTGTTTGTGTGTATGTATGATCAACAATCTTGACAGCTATTAAAGTCTACTTGAATTGAAGTGCTAATAATGTCTAAAATTTAAGTGTACTTGTCCATTCCTAGGACGGTCTGCTCACTGAATTTCTCTAGAACAGAATTTCTCTGGAAATAAATTTCGAAGGGCAGAGAAATTTGGTCAAAACACAGAGAATCTAGAGAAATTCAGAATTTCTCTGGAGAGAAATTTCGAAGTCCAGAGAAAATTGGTTAAAACACAAAGAATCCAGAATTTCTCTGGAGAGAAATTTCCAAAATTTCTCTGGAGAGAAATTCTTTGGTTTGAATTTTCTCTGGTGGTAACGCTGCAAATTCAAACAGGTAAAGAAATGAATTTGGGAAGAAATGCCCATGGCAATTTTGTGGATTTTATGGAAAATAAGGAATGAGCTGGTTTTGTTAAAATAAGCATCTGGTGTGGTGCGAGGTGAAGAAATTAGTTAGAAGTTCTTGTGTTTGCATTTTGGATAAAATCAAAGGCACTAATTTTAACATTTAAGAATGGGTACTCAGTTATGGATTTCTATGCATTCACTTTGTCATGTCTGATTACAAAATTGATCACCTTCTACATTGTTGATGTGTGTTCATTCAAAGTGCAAATGAAGGCAAATGGTGTGTCATTTTGAAGGCTGCTGATATTGTGATTTTTTTTTTATGTTAATCCATAGATCCAGAGAAATTTGAATGTTCAAAGTCTTGAACCCAGAGAAATTCTTTGGAAGCCCAAAATTTCTCTGAATAAAATTTCTCTGGGCTAAAATTTCTCTGGACTGGAATTTCTCTGGGTTGGAATTTCTCTGGACTGAAATTTCTCTGGGTTGGAATTTCTCTGGACTGAAATTTCTCTGATTCAATGTTGAAGGACCTTAGACATTATGAAAATATTAAATGTCTTTTATACTATAAAATTTTAATATCAGGGACCCTAAAAAAAAAACTCCTTTTATAAAATTGGGAAATATTATAGGGACAAAAATATCGTCATTATTTACCTGCTTTGATCCCTTTGATTCTTCTCACATTTGCTAGGTGAAAAACTTTTGGAGAATTTGTGCATTTAGTACTAATTAAAGGGTAATTTAATTAAAACTTTGTAATGTTGGTCTAGCCCACAATGTTTTGAATTTATTGAATTTTGACTATTTCTGTTCCTTCAATTCAATGGACCAACCAAACTTCACTAAGTACACAGCCACTTCCACTAGGTGTTTAACTAGTTTTTTGCATTTGTCTGGAATTTATGTTCTGAGAAACTTTGGGTAACCTTTTGTATGAGACTTTTAAATGACTAAAATTCATGTGCATGTTCTCCATCTCATATCCTCGTATAATTCCCAATCAAATGCCCCGTGACGTTTCCTCCATTTCGGCAAAAAAATATTCTTTAACATAAAATTTTTTATATAATTTTTTGTTTTGAAAAATATTTTTTGTAGAAAATATTTTATTTTGTATGATTGCATCATTAGAAGTAAAATACTAGTGATTGTATTAGTAGTCATGGGTGTGGTGGAGGGAATGAAGGCATAGGGGGGTCACGTGCTCTCCTGAATTTTGGGATTTTTTATTTATATTTTTTTTAAAAAATTTGCAAACATAAAGAAAGTATTTTAAATAAAAAAAATTATAAAAATATTATTAAAGTGAAATGTCAATGACATTTTAAAAATTATGAGAATAATAATGGTGTTTTAATTGAAAATGAAGAGACTACTATAAACCATATTATCTATGAAATTTTTTTAATGTAACAGTGATGTCATTATTATTAACATGTAAGTGTAAGGAATCTCGTTATAAAGATATGAGATTTATTGGATTGTTAGTTACATTTGACATGTGAGATTCACTTTCTATGTGTTTATGTACTATTAGTTTGTAATATCACATATCAATGATGACATAATATTACAATTATATTGAATTTTTAATCAAATTTTGTATAAATTTTTTTTTATCATTATATAATTTATTTTAAGATTTATGTCCGTATATTTTTTTTGTATTATCCATGATACACTAGTTACAAATAACATTATTTTTTTGATATTTCTCAAAATCAATCGTAAAAACTTGCATGAAATATTTTTATAAAAATTTTCAATATTATAATTAATAAATACCCTCTCTAATTTAATTTTCTGGTTCCACTACTGGTCATGGATAATAGTGGTTGTAACGACAAGATGGAGGTAGTGGGGTGATGGAGAGATAGTGATAGTGCGATAACATTGATAAATCTTTCGAAAATGTTTTTCACCTTTAAAAGTGAAGAACTTATTTTCCTAAATAAATTTGTTTTTTTAAAAAGAAATTTTTTTTTCTTAACTTTTTATTTTTCATAAAACACTAAAAAATACAAAAATATTTAATAAAAAATATTTTTCGCAAAACTAATCCAGGGTGAAGGCATGAATGCATTGGATTCTTTTCTTTGTCTATTGGAAAAGGTGTATGATCTTTGTTGTTGGATATTCACTTTAATGTCCTCAAATAAGACTACCTTTAATGGTTTTTTAATTGGTGGGGGTAAAACCCTATGAGTGAATAAAACTTGGTACACCAAAATAAAACAAATACATACCCCAATATATTTTAGTGCAAATTTATCTCGACCGGTATACCTTTCTACAACTCAAAAGTGGAATTACTAATTGGGTTTAAACAAGGTTGCAAAATAAAATAGTGTTTAATAACTTATACCTAGGGAGAAACTCAAAAAGAGTCGAGATACGTTTACATTATATAATTAAATCATTAGTATAATTTAAGTATAGATTCAACTAAGCCAACATACTTTCTGAAAAGTATAGTGGAAGTTGCACGATAATCGGACATTTTTTTATATTTAATTTCAAGTTCTTAACTTGTTATTAGGAATGTATTTTCCATTTGTACCAGATTCTCTTGCAAATTAAAGTTGGAATTAGTAAGTTATAAATAGGAATGACAATTTGAACTTGGACCGATAAGGGCCCGACCCTTCAACCTTGATTTGAGCAATTTTTTCTCGAAAAATATCCCCAACGAGGCGGGGATGGTATTTAAAAATCAATCTCCAATCAGTTTCGAGCCGGGGATGAGGATAAGTGTCCTAGCCCCATACCCGGCCCGTCCTCGTCCCCATTTGTCCCCGAAGTGAAATTTCTATTTTACCCCTCTCTATATATATATAAACCAAACCCTCATCTCACTTCTCTCTTAATCTCAGACCACATCTCTCATCTCTCTCTCCTCTCTCTTTCCCTCACTCACTCACTTAGATTTCTCTCTCTCATTCTCTCACTTCTTATCATCATCATCATTATCCAAATCCACCACCACTAACCTCTGAAAAGATCGTGAACCGTAGTCCGTGAAGCCCTCCGTTGCCATCGATCTGAACAGATCGTGAGCCATGAAGCCACCGATCTGAACATATCGTGAACCATGAAGCCACCAATCTGAACAAATCTTGGTCCAATATCTTGATCAATGGACTTGTCGGTGCTGATGTAGAAATCAACGCCCAACTCTCTCTCTCTCTATATATATATATATATATATGTTACGTTCATACAAGTTCCATCTTGATTGTATATGTGTGTGTGTGTGTGTGTAATGAACAAATCTGTTGTTGTTGATGAACAAATCTTTCTCTTTTTTTTTTAAGTTGTTGAGGATTGTTGTTCTTGTGTATGTGTTGAACAGATATGTTGTCCATATACAGATTTTTTTTATTTTTTTTATTTTTGTTCTTATATGTGTGTGTGTTTGTGTTGAACAGATTTGTCAGGGATTTTTTGGGGTAGGGAAAACCCAATCCTCGTTACGGGCGAGAGCGGGGGAGGTGATGGGTTTCTCGCCGGGAATCGAGGGTGAGGGCGGGGATGGAAATTTTTTTACCTTCAAGGATCGGGGACGGAGAGTGTTATCCCCGGCCCCGCACCGACCCATTGCCATTCCTAGTTATAAAGGGTCAATGATTAAAAGGCCAAGAAAATTGTGTGCCATAAATACAATCTTTGAAGTAAAAATCAACATGTTTTCTAGAAAACAAATGTGGATGAATATATACTAGTTCTTCAACTTAACTTTGTGTCATTATGAAAAAGATATAAATAAAAATAAATAATAAAAGAAAAAGCTACTAAAAAGTATTTGCCAAAGGATTGGGTCACAACTTAAAAAAATCAAACTCTTTGCAAAAACTTTAATACAAGAAAATTGTTAGAGAGAGAAAAATAACAAGTTGGTTCTAGAAAATGACCAAATAGATAAGATTAATACTCAAATGTAATTTCTTATTACTTAGGTACAACCACAATATCAAGTTACAACTTACATGTGATCTCAAAAGAATCATATAGTACTTTAAATTAAATCACTTTTACAAGTATAACCCCATAGTTAAGTCCTCCCTAATGTAGAAAACACCATCATTAGTTACATGCTAGACCTGTTAATCTCACACTTATTAGTAGAAAAACTTGTTTAGAAATGTACGTCTAATTTAAATGAGTAGTTTAATTAAGCTTCGGTGTTGTTCTATGCCCACGATGTTGAACAAGCATATTAAAGCCTCGTTTGGGAACATGTCTTTTTAGTAATTTTTTTAATTTTTTGGCTATAATATGATATAAAAAAAACTAGTGAGAAATTGCCTATTTTAATAGACTATTTTAGTTTTTGGCTATTTTAGTAAGTTAAAATTTTTGTGTTTGGGAAGATGGTTAAATTTTTTATAATTGGATATGATGTTTGTGAGAGAAAAAATGAAATGATTATGGGTTTAATGTGGCATTTTGTCTTATTGGCTATTTTAGCCTATTTTGTCTTTTAGTGAATTTTAGCCTAAAAAGCCAATTTTTAGCCTTTCCCAAACAAGGCTAGTATATTTGCGATGACATTTTGATTTTTTACAAAAAAATATGCAAAAAGTAGAGGGAAAAGAAAATCTTTGACTTTTTAGTATAAATTGTTAGCTTTTTTATTTTTTTAGTGACTTTTTTACTTTTAAGCTAAAAAGTGATGTTAACGAGACCTAATTATATGTTTTCTTAAGGTTCAATTGTTGAATTTTATTTTGTATTTGTTTTCTATGCAAATGACCTTTCTTTTGAAAGTTTCAATTTCAAAATAGCAAAACTTAAACACATTTTGAAATTCATTAATTTTTTAAATTCAATTTGAACTCAGTTCAATAATGATGTATGCACCAAGCTCGCAATATAAAAAAGTCAGGTATAAATAGCATACTTTAAAACTCATTAAATTTTTCAAATCAAGTTTAAACAATTAAGTTACCATTGAAAACTTGCAATAGAGAATGTCCAAGAGATTTACATAGATATGGTCATGACTTTTGTTAAAAAATGTGTGATGTGAGATCATTATATTCCACCATTCTCAGCAGCCAACTTTAGTGACCCATTCCTAGTTAGGTGACTTCGCATACCCCATCTCTATCAAGTAACTACCTGTCATGACCCGAACCCACCTCTAAAAGTTTGGGTAATAACCAGCCGGTAATCACTTGATTACCTTCAGCCTCAAACAAACATACAGAGTAATTATAGTAATGGGGCCAAAAGCAGAAATATAACAAAAGAATGAGCCCATTGAGCTATACTAATATGAGCAAAATGTAACACAATCATGTCATTTACATACCAATGCAAAAAGAATATAAGTATTAAAGGAAATTGTGCACAACGTTTACAAACCCAAGACCACATTAACAAAACAAAGTAAAGTCAATGTATGAAGTGAGTCAAGACAAAACTCCACCACGGAGACATGACTCGATTGGGTCTCAAAAAGGATGTCACTTGAAGCTGACTCTAGGGTTGTGCTTTATGTTGCGGATTGCATACATGTGCGTTCATAAAGTTGGGTGAGCGAAGCTCAATGAATAACAATATAGTAAAACATTGTAAATAGATAGTCATAAGATTTTCACAATACTCAAAATCGTATAAACAAACGGCCTTAGGCCCAATCATGCTTCAAAACGGCCTTGGGCCCAACATATAACAAAACAACCTTGGGCCCAATCATATATCAAAACGGTCTCGGGCCCAATCATCTATCAAAACGGCCTCGGGCCCAATGTAGCACATGTCATATAACATTAATGAGGTTTCTCATTTCAAACAAATCACAATGTCGACACCAATCACCGTTCATGGTCCGAGATACACAATAATGAACATATAAATATGGTATTATTACTCATTGTACTTGATCAGATGATACTCCTTAACAACTCAGCCTCAACTCAAATCTATGATTTGCCTCTTGATTTCCTTCAAATCCCTGGCTTTTTCCTCTTCCTCTCTCTCTAACTCCCCCTTTGAGCTTTCTTCCCATAAAAATGAAGAACAAAGGCTAAACATATACACTTAACTCAAAAATCTTAATTTATTTATTACGAATCATAATTTTTCAAAATCTCACCAAAGGCTCTAAAAATCATGCTAATCATAGTTATAAAGTCGGTTTTTGTTTATCGCGCCTCTACAACCTTCAATTTCAGTTCAAAGTTTCAATTGCAATAGATAATCCTACTAATAATAGATATTTTTCCAAATTCATATATTTCTCATACTCAAACCTGCAAATTCATATCAAACACATAATCACATATATAATTAAGCATAATATAGGTTGGGTTATCACACTACCTAATTCATCCAATTCCATACTCGTATAGGTTGTGCCTAATTTGGTACTCGATGTAGTGGTTGTAAACACCCCATTTTGATCGGCCCTAAGACTTGGGTGTTTTCTTTTGATTACCCGATGATAACAATCAGAATGTGTTTCACACAAAATCCTCAGTAAGAAAATATGGAATTTCAGTTTTACTTCCTAACCCTGAGCCTATTTTGATCAAGTATTTGAGCCTCATTGAACACCTAGAGCGAAGTTAGGTCGAACTAGAGCGAAATTGGGCTGAACGGAATGAAATAGATTTTTTTCCTCTGGCTGGTCATCCGGCTGGTCGATCGCCCCAAAACAGTTAGTCCAGTTTTGTTGATTCAATTCGTGTAGGCATTCCATTATTCCATTTTTCTGATATATTGATGCACCAAATGCATACACACTTTGCCTCTATTGCCAAAAAACATGACCCTTCAAAAAAAAGAGAGCTAAAACAAAGAGAGTGCTTAATCCATTAACGCATTAATGCTCCATTGACTTTTCCACCTTTGGTTGCCTCCATTGATATACTCCATTTTCCACCTACGTTGCCTATATACAGAAGTCTAAAATGAGAGAAGAAAGGGGGAATTTGATAAAGAAAGACTAGATTGCTAAGGGAGAGTCTAAGCTTTTAAGGTGTCAAAATTGAGAAGTCTAAGCTATGAATTTCAATACACTATTATACACTGTTATTTGATCCCAAGAATTCCAGTACACTGATATATTATCCTTATACACTGTTGTTGATCCCAAAAAATTCCTTCATAGCCAACTTGTGTAGCTTTGATCAAGTAGTGTTTAGCTTGTGTTGAAAAATGAGAAAATTATAGTGAATTGTGAAATTTGGATGTTCACCATCTTCCCTACACACTGGTAAACAACTCAAAATTGTCATTCTAGCTAAAATTTCAAACTCTTGAATTAAGGATTGAGAACACAATTCACAACCTTGAGGGTGAAAGGTTAAGCATCTTTTTTTTTTTTGGGTAAGTAAGTTATAAATTAAAGACAAAGGAATACAAATACAATGGGCATACCCCAGGCCTTACCAAACGCTATACAACAATGAAACAGAAAACAAAAGACAAATGGGCAGCACCATGGCACACCAAACCAAAAAAAACAAAAAGAAAGGGCCCACCTGATAAAAAGAGCAAAACATATAGGACAAAATAAGGCCACCGAAAGATATATTCATAGGCCCCATGGAGAACATAAGGACCATGAACATACATATAAGCAGATATAAGCCTAAATAAAAGGGAACAAATAATCCTATACAACCCGCTAAAGAAATCCCCAAAAGCTTGAGAAGTGACTCAAGATCTAAACAGAAATATACATGTCAAGAGAATAAATAGATTTCCCTTGCACAACCCGCAACGGAAGGCAAAACCAGCAAAAATAAATACAAGCATTTTCCACAAATGGGTCCCAAATAAAACCAAATTGCATGCTACTAGCATCCAGAAAACCCATAGATCTGCCAGCATCCACAGCAGCTGCAACGCTCATCCACAAACTCGGATGATTAGTAAAACCTATCCAAGTGTGAAGATAAAATGAGAACAACCAAACAGAGAACTGCATATGCTCAGGATACAATAGTATGATATATATAATATGGGAACTAACATCACTCAACCCACAATATATAACCTCACACCACTCGGCAATAGATAGATAGCACACAATATGTAACCTTACAACACTCAACCCACATATATAGACTCCACCATGCACTGGGAAACTGATTAGACACCTACAAAAACAAATAGAAATATATATACAGATATATGTAAACATTAGACAATTCTTTCACTTTGGATAGAAGGAGGGATGGTATTTGTTCCTCACAAACTCAACCCACAGTGGAAAGGTTGAGCATCTTCCGACATTGAGCATCCTAATTTCCGGCTATCTTCAAGACACATGAAGCTTTTATTTTATTTTTTTTATTTGGGTGTTTTGTGAGATTTTTTTTTATTCTGTTGCGATATTTTCCTCCTTCATCTCTCATTTGGTTTGTAATTATTCTTTCACGTATTGTAATAATTCTCCACCACGCTTCTTTCTATCCCATTCTTTTACTTGCTTTCCTTATTTGTACATATGCATTATATTTTGGTTTTTCATCCTATCTATGCTTTGCATCCATGTTTCATGCATCTTGATTCGACTTAGTTTGTATTTATGGATTTAATCAATTCTTGTGTGATTATGTGCGCTACCTCATATTCTTGAGATCATCACATGTCATATATTAGAAGCCGAATCTTTAGTTGCATCTCATGAATGAATTGTATTAGAATTTTATATATAAGATCATACATATTTTTCTAACTTTGTTTTGTAATTGTTCGTGAGACGTCGGTAAACATGTAAGTTTTTATATTTTAGCATCTCGATTGTCTATGTTTTATTTATTATGTTTAAGCATCTTACCGTGAGACTATTTGCTTACTTGATATAACTGTATGAATATCAATGGATGGAGGTTGTGTCGCTTAATTTGGAATGATGTTGATTTTTATTGTTTGTAAACTCAATTTATTTGGATTGTAAATTTTCAAAACTCTTTCAAATTACATAAAATCAAATTGTTCCAAAATAAATAACATAATCTATACTTGTATGCTTCACATAGTAATTTTTAAGATTTATTAAACAATTAAAATATGGACATATAAAGTTAATAAAATTCATATTATGGTTTAGTAGAGACTGATCTTTGATCGGGTGAGCGGAAGTACTCAATTAATGATCCCTAAGGTTCCGAACCAAGCATTCTTGGTTACGATAAATAGTGGCCTTGGCACGAGTCACAAGTTTTCTAATTTTTTAAAAATATTTGGTGACGACTCTAAGATCTGTTGATGCAGTCTATTTATGGCAATGGTTTTGTAATACAATAGATATTCTATAAAAGTTGTCAAATCTAGATTCTTATCTATGTTTCATATTGCACTCGTGAGACTAAGGCCAAGTTTGGCATATATCAAAAAAGTCAAAAAGTCAAAAAATTACTCAAAAAGTTAAAAAGTTAACACTATTCACCAAAAGTCAACAATTACGGCTGCACAACCCCAATACTAATTTTTCCCTACAAATCAATTTTTATAATTTTTTATTACACATTTTCCCATAAAAAGTCAAAAAGTTAACCCAAACATCCATATTTTATTCCTCAATTTTTTAGTCTAAAAAGACAAAAAGTGCATTTATTTAGGACACCCCAAACAACTCCTAACTAAAAAAAAAAATTGAGAGTCCAAATTATTTAACACGCACAAGTACCCTCAGACATGTTATAGTGGTTAGCTCTAATATCAAATTATATGAGTCCTTAGGCAGCACTCATCCTTGAAAACTAACTTGCAAACAGAGGGTGTCCGAAAAAATTTATATGCATAGAAACATGACCTTTGTTAACTGATATATTTATTTTTTTAAAACTCTATATTCAAATGTTTGCATTTTACATTTTTTTATTCAAATAATATTTGAACCAAAAGGCCAGCCTCATCTAAACCAGTTTTATACTTAAATTCTCCATCCTCGGGGTAGAATCTAATGAATCAATAAAAAGAAAATGAGTGGGAGCTCTAATTAGAGCTACCACTAATGATGTGGCAGTGGGTCTCACCCACTACCACAGTATGTGTTGTGTCTATTTTTTTTTTTTTTTGCCTTTCCACCTCATTACTGGCGGGTTTAGAGCCACCAAATTAGTGGTCTCTAGAACCACTGATCAATAAAATTGCTACCATACGACAAAATATCAAATTTATATTAGTATAATTTTTTTAAATAGAAACAGAGTTAGATTAAAATAGAACTAGTACAAAAATTTATATAGACCGGTGTTCCTTTTTACAAGACAAAATGGGATTTTAATGATTTTAAGTAGGGGCAGGAGAAAAAAATTGTACTCCCTCTGTCTCAAAATATTAGTTCTTTATTTAATTTTTTATTTTTCCAAAATATTAGTCCATTTTCAATAATCAAGTACAAAATAATATAAATTTCTCATTTTGCCCTGTTTTAAATTCATTAACAACATAAAAAGTACAATTATGACATTGATATTCTCCAAAAATTGTACTACCAAAGAGTAATTTTGAAAAATTAATTTTTTTTAAAGTGTAATAATTGTATTATTAAAAAAAATTAAAATTCCCAAAAGAGATCATTATTTTGGAATGGAAGGAGTAGATAAATTATACACCATAATGTCCATCACCAGTACAGCCTACTACATAGTAGTTGTCATCTAAACAAGTGTTTTTCTTCTTCAAAATAAAGTTATCATTAGTTTTAAAGTGTAGTCTAAATTTTTTATGTTTAAAATAAGAATTTTGAGATTTTTTTTTTTTTTTTTTTTTTTTGTTTGATTTTGGTATAGATTTTTAGTTTTTCAATACTCAATAGTTTCCTCCTCTCTCAAGCCTTTTTTATATCATTGTGGGTGTATTTCTTTCTTCGCAATGGAGTTGGACAGCAGCAACAAAGAAGACGTCGACGAGAATGATGAGCTTTCAAGCAGATTATACTTTCTAGATCACATCTTTGAGCGGATCGGTAGTTTTTTCTAAATCGTAACTATTTTTTAAAGAGATATGTTTTTTTGTTGTTAGTTTTTTATTTTGTTGTTTGGTTGGAATGACCTTTTAGAATCTTATTTATATATTGTTGTTGTTTTATTAATATAATGTTTCCCATGTTCTAAAAAAAAGAAGAAAAAAAAAGTTCTGATTCATTTTAAATTAGAGGTAAAGTGTATAAAGGGCTATTTTGGCAACATGCAAAAAAAGTTAAAAATCAACTTTTAACTCATTTTGAGTCACATCACTACTTACATGAAACAGTATAAAAAATTAAAAAAATTAAAAAATCAACTTTTAACCATTCTTTCAAAACACCAAGAGCCCAGATAATTTTCCCCCATATGATCAAATCACCAGTATGAGTACAGATTCAATTAAATTAACGGGGTCAACTAAATTGACATAATTTTTTGAATAATTAAGTTGAAGTTCTTGTACGGTAAGAAGACCATCTTTTTATTTAATTCTGTGTCTTTTTCAATTTTTAAATTTTTTTCTTAATTTTTTATTGCACATTTTAAATATCACACCATGTTTGTTATTTGGGTATATTTTTGGGTATACGCAAATTCAGGGTCCGTTTGGGAAGGGCTCAAGTGGCTCATGAGCCACAAAAGACAAAACAGGCTCATGAGCCACAACAGACAAAATATCACATCCAACCCCATAATCATTACACTCTTCTCTAAAAAAAAAGCCAAAAAAGCCAAAAAGCCAAGAGCCCTTCCCAAACCAAGCTTTTGAGCCCAGGCTCATATAGCCAAAAAAGTCAAAAAGCCAAAGAGCCAGCCCACTTCCCAAACGGAGGCTCAATATATTTTTGTATTTTTGAATATTTATTAGTTTTTAAAATATTTTTTTCACAAAAATTTTACTTTTTAGATATATCTAAGTAAAGTACATCTAAAAAAATATTTAAAATTTTAAAAATATTTACTAAAAATTAAAAAATATAAAAAATTAAATTTAAAAAACTAAAACCAAACACACTGTAATTATTAACCGGAAATATTTGATAAAATTAAACTGGCATGTCAATATAAAATATTTCTTTCTACATCGATCATTGTGTAAGTATGCACGCGCATGCGTGCATATGTTGAAAGCTGGAATGAGCCTATCAATTTAACCCTTAAAAAAAAATTAAAAATATATATATAAAAAAAAAAAAAGGAAAATCAATTTTGAAATCTAAAGGAGTTCAAGTTGAATAAGTAATAAATAAAAAATTTACTTGAGTGAATAAAGAGATTTTTTCAACATATTTATAACATCTGAAAAAATGTAAGCCAATTTCTTTAACTTATATGATTAATCTTGTCATTGTTATTTTTTCTTGAAAGAAAATGTGAGACAACAAAGTTATTAAAACCTTTGAATTTATTGTTGATTTCATAAATGGTATAATAGTAATTTTTAAACCACCAAAACTATTGCATATTTACAAAAATTACTCAAAAAAATATATTTATGAACCACAATAATTTCTTGTGTGACTTATATTTAAACAATTTTAAATTTATATCATACACATAATTTTCGTGGCAAATTTTGAGGCAAATTTATATTAGTCAAATTGGAAGCCATTGCTCTTGTTCTTAAAGACACCTTCAGAGCAAATTACAAAAAAATACAAAGAGAGTCAATAGAAAAAACAAAAAACAAAAAACAAAATTGTTGGTATAATTGTAATTTTTAAACCACCAAAACTATTGCGTTTTTAGAAAAATTACTCAAAAAAATATATTTATGAGCCTTAATAATTTCCGGTGTGACTTATATTTGAGCAAATTTAAATTTATATCATACACATCATTTTCGTGACAAATTTATATTGGTCAAATTGAAAGCCATTGCTCTTGTTCTTAAAGACAGCTTCAGAGCAAAGTAAAAATAAAATAAAAAATTTTTAAAAAAAAATACAAAGAAAGTTCATAAAAAAAACAAGGATAAATTACACTGACACACCCTTGAGGTTTATTTTTAATACAGATCCTTACTCATATTTGAAAAATTACATTTTTCTCCCTGAAGTTTGTAATCTCATTACAAATTACCCCCTGAATTACTAATCTCATTACTTAAAATTTTATAAATGATCATCTTACCATTTGCTCTAACATTTCTGTTACTATATGAACTTTTTATTTTGGCCAAGACAACAATGCGACGTTTATGTAATTATCACATTTAAATGATCCTTAATGATATGATATTAATATTAGATTTCACATAACAAAATATTTAAGAAGTTAAAATTTGACGTTGGTCAGATATATTCTTAGAGGTGATAAATTAAGTATCCAAAATATTTTTCATAGATGAAATACAATTTAATAACATGTCATTTTGCTTACTTTAACTTCGTTTGGCATTGGTTATGGTAGTTAACTTTTTTGTGTTGAGATTTTTTTAACTTGACTTTTAGTCTTGTTTGGTTTTTATTTTTAAGATTTTTTTGATTTTTGTGAAAGAAAAATATAATGATTATGATTTGGATGTGATATTTTGTCATATTGGCTTATATAACTTATTTTATATTTATATATTTTTTTAATTCCAAAATAAAAACTAAATGAGGACTTTTTCTTTTTATTTTTTTCAAAAAAATATTCAATGTTATCTTTACTATGTAATATGAATGCATTAAAAGTATATGATAAATCACACCCTCTTTCGTACAAGACTTTAGGTGAACACTTAAATTGTCAAATGGTCAAATATCCCATAAACATAGAATAACATTTTAAAAAATCGAAAAAAAAAATGTAACAATAATAAAAAATCATATTTGGTGGTGATAAATTAGGGCATAGCTGTGCCTAAAAAAATTAATAATATTTTAACATTAAAATAGAATTAAAAGAGGGGAACGATGTCCTCTGGTGAGGGAGGTATTGCCGTACTTATTATGATTGACCTTTGAATGCAGTACCAGCCTTCCCTGATAACATCACTAAAAAAATAAAACTAACAGAAGATTCTAAAATAAAATTGAGGAATGGTATTATGGCCTTGTTTGGCGCCGCTAATAAAATAGATTACATATTGGTAACTTAATAGGTTATAAAGTATGACTTTAATTAGAAGTTGTTAATTTATTTAATGTAGCTATTAAATTATAAATTAAATTACTGAGTAGTGTTTGATAAATAAATTTGAAATAATTTTTTGATGTATAAATATCCCTTTCCCTGTTAGCTGTAAATTAAATTTATTTTTATTTTTTTATTATTAATTACCA
Source organism: Camellia granthamiana (assembly GCA_036172215.1). Classification (NCBI taxonomy): domain Eukaryota; kingdom Viridiplantae; phylum Streptophyta; class Magnoliopsida; order Ericales; family Theaceae; genus Camellia; species Camellia granthamiana. Next base: position 26,761,565 of record CM069912.1, on the reverse strand, counting down.
GATTAGGAGATCATTTCAACAACATATTAATATAATAAAATAATTTTTAGATAATAGAAATGACATAAATATTAAACAAGCATGGACTACAATTTGATAATTATTTATTTGACCCATACCCACAGTTTCTTTCAAGTCCAGCAAAAAGAGAGAGAGAGAGGGGAGAGAGAGAGAGATCAGTAGTAGAGAGAAAGGGCAGGGGCATTTAAGTAAAGTACAAGACTCACCGCATTAGCGGTGAAATAAAACTGGCTAGTCAGATGATTCTGAAAATCAAATTTTTATACCAAAAAAAAAAGCTGTTATAAGTTGAAATTATTTTGCATAATCTGTAACAAGCAGTCTACTTTAAAAGCTAAAATTTATAATTTGGGTGAAAAAATCTCCACCAAACACCTCCTATATTATCTTAAAATAGGAATCAGCAACCATTAAATATATATATCATAATACCCCAAATGTATCAATTCAATATGGAAATGGAGTTAGTCAAGTGTTTCTAATTATGTGCTTGTTTTATGCAGTTTAAAAGTTATTTATTTCAACTTTCAGCTTAATTTTGTTTGGGTACTCCCAAATAATTCAAAAAGTTAAAAAGTTACTCAAAAAGTTAAAAAGTTAACACTATTCACCAAAAGTCAACAATTATGGCTGCACAACTCCCAATTCAAATTTTCCTCTAAAAACCAATTTTCACAATTTTTTATTACACATTTTTCCATAAAAAGTCAAAAAGTTAACCCAAACATCCATATTTTCAACCTCAATTTTTTAGTCAAAAAAGACAAAAAGTACACTTATTTAGTCTTCCCAAACTTGGCCTAAGTTATTTTGATATATTTGGTTTAGTTTATAACTTATAACTTATAGATTTTTAAAAGTCAGAAATCAGCTTATTCTTTGAGTGGGGCATGAGATACTTAATTTATAAGTCAGAAATCAGCTTATATTCATAGTTATAAACTATAAGCTGTTTAGGCATAAACTATAAACACTTTCCCACAACTCTATCAAACATGACCTTACTTCATATGCGTATTGATTGCATTTGTTTGTGAGATAAAATATGTTGAATTGGATAAATAAATCTTGATACACTTGGGGGTGGTGGTGACCATTATTTATTTATTATTGTTTCTTTTTTTATTGTGCAAAAGTAAGCATGATTGGTTGCCGTGTTTAAGAAATATTATTGTTGATTTTTATTTTAAAATATTTCCAATGAATTAATAATAAATCTCCCAAACAAAGTATAAGGTATTTTTTTTTTTTTAGAAATTATAATTCAATATAAGTTTGAAAAAAACAAAAACTTTAGATCAGCAATAAACTTTACAAACTTTAGATCAGCAATAAACTTTACAAACTTTAATAATTAAAGTCTTAAACATTCTTTGTAAGGTTTATCACTGATCTATAAGATTTATCACTGATATGTAAGGTTTATCTCTATAAAGTATTATTGATGTGTATTTTTTTTTTTTTTAAGAGAGAGAGAGAGAGAGAGAGAGAGAGATGGCTTGTCAAAAAGGGAAGAAGCTTTGGTGAGGGAGGTGGCCACTCATGCAGGCTCTAATTGTAATAACTTCCCGGCGTTCATTCCGTGTGACATGTACATTTTTGTTTTTATTTTTTATTGAGTGTGAAATGTACTTCTTTATCTACATTATACATAATATTAATAGTAGGACCAACGTTTTCTATCAATTGACAACAATACCCTTGGGTCTTATCTTAATCTGAATTAGTTTGGTGAGTCCATTTTGGACATTGTAACATTGTACCACGTAGCTGACAAGAATAGGCATCCAATGAAATATTCCGTATAATTTTATTGTTTTTGGTTTTGACTTTGTCCACTTTAATCACACGGGCAAAATCTGCATTTGCCCACTTTTTCAGTCAAAATTCATTGGGTTCACCAAGTTATTAATTTATGAGTTTGGCATATAATTTTAAAAGTTTTTTTTTATTTAATTTTTTTTGTCCTTAGGTGATATTTTAAAAAAAATTATGTCAAAATTTCTTATTTTTTCAAGTCGATCCTGTATAGATGAATCTAAGGCCATCGCTAATCCTTCATCAAATATTTCATCAAATTTAAATTTGATGAAATCTCAGATAAAACGATGTTCCAACCATTTCATCAGACTGATATCGAATGAAGGGAGAGTTATATTTTTCATCAAATCAAGTGAGCTTTTATCCTTTTATCAAATTTTGCAAGTGGTCGTTGGTGGGCGACCGGCCAGTCAGGTTTTGGGATATATTAAGAATTTTGTAAAAATATTTGATAAAAATATACTCTAGGTCATATGATTGGCAGGACGATCGGCGAACAATCGGCTAATTTGATGAAAATGTACTCTTTAGGCCATCTCCAACGGTTCATCAAACCTTGCATCAGATTTGAAATTTGGTGAAAAAATTACTTTTTTGAGCTTCAATGGTTTCAGTGAATTAGTATCAAATTGAGAAAATATCAAAGGTTTCATCAAACTAAGGACGGCTTGCTTCTTTCACCAATTCATTGTGCATAGCCGTTAAAGCATAAATTTGTGAAAATTTTACACTAAGTGGTCCACCACCTGGTTGACCCCCTGGTCGACCACCAGGTTGACCAACCGGTCGCCCAACTCATGCAAAAACTATGTTCGATTCTGGTTCAAATGGTTCAAATTACTGGTTCAAACGGTTCAAAAAAATTATAAAAAAAAAATTGGGCTTACCGGTCGACTGGCCAGTCAACCAACCGGTCGACCACTTCCCTTTTGATGCACGGTTGGAGCAAGCCATATCAGATTAAGGAAATTGGCTTTTTTTTACTCAAATTTGGTGAAAATTTTGGTTCACCGTTGGAGATGCTCTTACTATTGGAGTGAATCATATCAGATCAAACTTTTCATCAAATTTTTACTCAAAATTGATAAAAATTTGATGAAGGATTGAAGATGCTATGACAACTATGTTTTACTTTTTTTTTCTTGTCCCTTTTGTACCTTTTTTTTTTTCAAATTTTCATTTTCATTTTTTTTTTTTTTACTTTTTCATTTCATTTAATGGAGTAGAACTTATAAGTCTAAAGTAATTTGAGTTTTTTAACCAAAAAATATAATTAGTGAAAAAAAATTCAACAAAAAAGTCACTAAATAAGTCAACCTCAAACACCCAATTAATTATATTGTGGAGTAGTGTTATATAAATGAGAGATTTATACAAAATTTTGATTTACAAAATTGTGGCAATCTTGGGTCTTACCATTTGAAAAATAAAATCTCATTTTCATAGAATAAATCTGAATGATAAACTCCATTACATGATAAAATTCTTACTTAGCACTTGATAAATTTGAAAACACAAATAGGTAGCGAGGTGGATTACGATTCTAGAGAATTGCCATTCAATTGGGGCAATAAGGTTTGGATTATATTGTTTGGCAAAATATTTCTAAAAATAAATTTTGAAATTTTTTTCGAAAGCAACCTACTCTTTAAAAATATCAAAAAATTAAATTCTAATTTTTAAAAACTATTTTCTTATAAAATGAAAATAATATGAAAAATATGAGTGTTTTTGAATATTTCATTCAAAACAAAAATAGAATTGACGAGTCCTAAAAAAATTGTGGGTTCAAAGCTACATTCTAAAGAGATTAGTTGTGTCTCACAATAATAATAATAATAAAATTCAATTCACATTGACTGTGATCATAATTTTATGTTACATGTAATCTTAGAATAATCATAATTTATAAAATTGGGAAATATTATAGGGAAGAAAATATCGTCATTATTTACCTGCTTTGATCCCTATGATTCTTCTAACATTTGCTAGGTGAAAAACTTCTGGGGAATCTGTGCATTTAGTACTAATTAAAGGGTAATTTAATTAAAACTTTGTAATGTTGGTCTAGCCCACAATGTTTTGAATTTATTGAATTTTGACTATTTCTGTTCCTTCAATTCAATGGACCAACCAAACTTTAACAAGTTCATAGTCACTTCCACAAGGGGTTTAACTAGTTTTTTGTATTTGTCTGGAATTTATGTTCATTATTTAACTTTTTGTAGTTCACTTCATTGAGAAACGTTGGGTCACCTTTTGTTTGAGACTTTTAAATGACTAAAATTCAGGTGCATGTTCTCCATCTCATATCCTTGTATAATACCCAATCAAATGCCCCTTAGGCCCCCTTTGTTTTGGGTATAATAGATGGGAGGGAATTAAGATGGAGGTGGGATTATTTAGGGCTTGTTTGGTAACCATTCCGTTTTCATTGGTTTATATTTACAAAAATTTTAAAAACTGTCATAAAAACTTGTTTGATAATTTGTTTAGTTTATAAATAATTGTCTCAGTTTATAAATTTGAGGAAAAAACGTAAACTCAAAAAATGAGTTCACGTTTTCAGTTTTCAATTTTTTTTTTCAATTAATTTTTTTTTCAAATAATTTATTTTCAATTATTTTTTTTACAAATATTATTTTTTTCAATTAATTTTTTTTTCAAATAAATTTTTTTTCAAATATTTTTTTCCCAATTAATTTTTTTTTCATTTTTTTTCAATTATTTTTTTTTCAAATATTTTTTTTCCCAATTAAATTTTTTCAATTATTTTTTTAATTAATTTTTTTTCATTTTTTTCAAAATTAATTTTTTTCAATTAATTTTTTTTCCAATTAATTATTTTTTTAATTATTTTTTTTCAATTATAATGTGTGTGATCCCATTGTCATAAATAATAAATATAAATACAAATATTTTAGGCCTTAACAAACATATTTTTTAGTTTATGTTTTTAAATTTTTTTAAATATTTTATTCAAACCAAACGCATTTGTAATTTATGTTTTTCTAAAAATAAACAAAAACCAGTTTATAAAATTTTTGTAAACATAAACAAAAAAACGTAAACGTTACCAAACGCTACCTTAGTGTTGTGTTTGTTTGTAAAGTTAGAAAAGGAATTAGGATAGAGAAGGAGATTAAGATGGAGGTTGGAAGGGGAATTGGGATGGAGGAGGTGGAGGTGGAGGTGGAGGTGGTATTAAAAAAAATAGTGAGGGAATTAGAAATTTTTTTATTTTTTACATATTGAGAATTTTTTTTTAAACATTAATGTTTAATTTTTTTATATTTTTTTATTTCTTTATATAAAAATAATTTAACAATTCCTACACTAACAACTATCATCAAAACCAAAATAATTTTACTTAATCCCCTCGCTATCAATCCCCTCACTATTAATCTCTTCCATTCTATCTCTAAAAACAAACGGGGCCCTAACGTTTCCTCTAGTTCGGCAAAAAAATATTTTTTAACATAAAATTTTTTATATAATTTTGTTTTGAAAAATATTTTTTGTAGAAAATATTTTATTTTGTTTGATTGCATCACTAAAAGTAAAATACTAGTGATTGTATTAGTGGTCATGGTAAGTGGCGGAGAGAGTAAAGGCCGCGTGCGGTTTTTGGGATTTTTTTTAAAATTTTTTTTACAAACATAAAGAAAATATTTTAAATAACAAAAGTTACAAAAATATTATTAAAGTGAAATGTTAATGACATTTTAAAAATTATAAGAACAATAATGGTTGTTTTAATTAAAGATGAAGAGATTACTATAAATCATATCATCTATAAATTTTTTTTAATGTAACGGTGATGTCATTATTATTAACATGCAAGTATAAGTAATCTCATTATAAAGATATGAAATTTATTAGATTGTTAGTTACATTTGACATACGAGATTCACTCTCTATGTGTTTATATACTATTAGTTTGTCATATCACATATCAATGATGACGTGGTATTACCATTATATTGAATTTTAAGTTAAATTTTGTATAAAAAAATTTATAATTATATAATTTATTTTAAGATTTATATCCACATATTTTTTTTTGTATTGTTCATGATACACTAGTTACGAATAACATTATTTTTTTTTATGTTTCTCGAAATCAATTATAAAAACTTGTGTGAAATATTTTTGTAAAAGTTTTCGATATTGTAATTAATAAGTCCATATATTTTTTTGTATTGTCCATAATACACTAGTTACAAATAATATTATTTTTTTGATGTTTCTCGAAATTAATGGTAAAAACTTGTGTGAAATATTTTTGTAAAAATTTTCGATATTGTAATTAATAAGTCCATATTTTTTTTTGTATTGTCCATAATACACTAGTTACAAATAATATTATTTTTTTGACATTTCTCGAAATTAATGGTAAAAACTTGTGTGAAATATTTTTGTAAAAATTTTCGATATTATAATTAATAAGTCCATATTTTTTTGTATTGTCCATGATACACTAGTTACAAATAATATTAATTTTTTGATGTTTCTCAAAATCAATCGTAAAAACTTGCATGAAATATTTTTGTAAAAATTTTCGATGTTGTAATTAATAAGTGCCTCCTCTAATTTAATTTTTTTATTCCGCCACTTGTCATGGGTAATAGTGGTTGTAACGACAAGATAGAGGTAGTAGGGTGATAGAGAGGTAGTGATCTATGAAGTATGGGTACTTCGAAAAACATGCCGTACCCGTACCGGATACTTATCGGCGTATCGTACCTCGTATGGTACTTCTACATACGTACCGGGTACATAAAACACGTACCCAAGTTTTTTCTTCTTAATTTTTGATGTACCTAGACGTACCTAGTATATATTCAAGTTGTATCGTACCTCAATTGAAACAATATTTTCCTTCTACTACAGAGATAAAACTCATTTCACTAGATTTTTTTTTTAATTTTTGTTTTATGCTTAGCACGATTTTAAAATTAAACTATGGTTTGTAAGTTGTTTAATATATTGACATTTAATTTTGATTTATACTTTTCCTTTTGGCATTAAATGTTAATTATAGGTTGGACCTTAATAAATTAAACCATTTAATTATTTTTTACATTACTCTAAATTAAAAATAAATATTTTTTTACAAACGTACCGAGCCATACCCGTACCCTATTTTTTTTGAATTTTACCGTATCGACGTACCCGTATCGTACCAGTACTCGTACCCGTACCTGTGGTTCATAGGTAGTGATAGTGTGATAACATTGATAAGTCTTTTGAAAACATTTTTCACCTTTAAAAGTGAACAACTTATTTTCCCAAATAAATTTGTTTTTTTAAAAGAAAATATTTTTTGTTAACTTTTTATTTTTCATAAAACTCTAAAAAATACAAAAATATTTAATAAGTTTTTTTTCCCGCAAAACTAATCTAGGGTGAAGGCATGAATGCATTGGATTCTTTTCTTTGTCGATTGGAAAAGGTGTATGATCTTTGTTGTTAGATATTCACTTTCATGTCCTCAAATAAGACTATCTTTAATGGATTTTTTTAATTAGTGGGGGTAAAACCCTATGAGTGAATAAAACTTGTTACACCAAAATAAAACAAATACATACCCCAATGTATTTTAGTGCAAATTTATTTAGACCGGTATACCTTTCTACAACTCAAAGTGGAATTACTAATTGGGTTTAAACAAGGTTGGAAAATAAAATAGTGTTTGATAACTTATACCTAGGGAGATACTCAAAAAGAGTCGAGATACGTTTACATTATATAATTAAATCATCAGTATAATTTAAGTATAGATTCAAGTAAGCCAACATACTTTCTGAAAAGTATAGTAGAAGTTGCACGATAATCAGATATTTTTTTTATATTTAATTTCAAGTTCTTAACTTGTTATTAGGAATGTAATTTCCATTTGTACCAGATTCTCTTGCAAATTAAAGTTGGAATTAGTAAGTATAGGGTTGACAATTTGAACATGACCCGAGGGGGACCCAACTCTCTAACCCTGATTTGAGCTAGTTTTTCATGAAGAATATCCCCAACGGGGTGGGGATGGTTTTTCGGGCTGTGGACGGAGATAAGTGTCCTAACCCTGTACCCGTCCCCGTTTGTTCCCGAAATGAAATTATTATTTTACCCATCTATATATATATATATAAACCAAACCTTCATCTCACTTCTCTCTCAGTCTTAAACCGCGTCTCTTATCTCTCTCTTCTTCACTCACTCACTCAGATTTCTTTCTCTCATTCTCTCACTTCTTATCATCATCATCATCATCATCATCCAGATCCACCACCACCACTGACCTCTGAACAAATCCTGAATCGTGGTTCGTGAAGCCCTTCGTTGCCACTAATCTGAACATATCATGAACCGTGAACCATGAAGCCACCGATCTGAACAGATCGTGGTCCGATGTTTTGATCAATGGACTTGTCAGTGCCGGTACCGGTGTTGATGGAGGAATCAACTCTCAACTCTCTCTCTATATATATATGTTACGTTCGCACAAGTTCCATCTTGATTGTATATATGTGCGCGTGTGTGTGTGTGTGTAATAAACAAATTTGTTGTTGTTGATGAACAAATCTTTTTTTTTTTTAAGTTGTTGATGATTGTTGTTCTTGTATGTGTGTTGAACAGATATGTTGTCCATATACAGATTATTTTTTTTTTTTTTTTGCTCTTGTGCGTGTGTTGAATAGATCTGTTAGGGATTTTTTGGGGTCGAGGAAACCCAATCCCTGTTAAGAGGTGGAGGAGGTGATGGGTTCCCTGCCGAGGATCGAGGGCAGGGACAGGGACGAAGATTTTTTTTCCTTTGGGGATCGGAGACAAGGAGTGTCATCCCTAGCCCTGCCTCCCCATCCCCGCCTCAGTCTGTTGCCATTCGTAATTATAAATGGTCAACGATTAAAAGGCCAAGAAAATTGTGCGTCATAAATACAATCTTTGAAGTAAAAATCAACATGTTTTCTAGAAAACAAATGTGGATGAATATATGCTAGTTCTTCAGCTTAACTTTGTGTCATTATCAAAAAGATTTAAATAAAATAAAATATATTAAAAAAAAAAAGCTACTCGTTTGGGAAGGGAGGGTTTGGGCTTTTTTGGCTAAAATAGTCAAAAAAAATTAAAATAGGCTTTTTAGTCTAATAAGACAAAACACCACATCCAATCCATAATCTACATATTCTTTCTCTCACAAAAAAGTGAAAAAAATAAAAAACTCTTCTCAAACGAAACTTTTTAACCTCAGACTAAAATAACTAAAAAGCCAAACCACTTCCCCAACGAACCCTAAAAAGTATTTGCCAAAGGATTAGGTCACAACTTGAAAAAATCAAACCCTTTGCAAAAACTTTAATACAAGGAAAGTGTTGGAGAGAGAAAAATAACAGGTTGGTTCTAGAAAATGACCAAACAGATCGGATTAATACTCAAATGTAATTTCTTATTAATTAAGTACAACCACAATATCAAGTTGCAACTTACATGTGATCTCAAAAGAATCATATAATACTTTAAATCAAGTCACTTTTACAGTATAACGCCATAGTTAAATGCTCCCTAATGTAGAAAACACCGTTATTAGTTACATGCTGACCTGTTAATCTCACACTTATTAGTAGAAAAACTTGTTCAGAGATGTGCATCTAATTTAAATGAGCAGTTTAATTAATTTTCGATGTTGTTCTATGCCCATGATGTTGAACAAGTATACTAAAGCCTTATTTGGGAACATATTTTTTAGTAATTTTTTAATTTTTTAGCTATAATATAATCTAAAAAAAAACTAGTGGCCTTATTTGGGAAATTGGCTATTTTAATAGCCTATTTTAGTTTTTGGCAATTTTAGTAGGCTAAAATTTTTATATTTGGAAAAATGGTTGAATTTTTTGTAATTGGATGTAATGTTTGTGAAAGAAAAAGTGAAATGATTATGGGTGCCTTTCCCAAATAAGGCCAGTATATTTGGGATGTCTTTTGATTTTTTACGAAAAGATATGCAAAAAGTAGAGAAAAAAAATCTTTGACTTTTTGGTATAAGTTATTGGCTTTTTGATTTTTTTAGTGACTTTTTGACTTTTAAGTGAAAAAGTGATATTATCAAACGAGACCTGATTATATGTTTTCCTAAGGTTCAATTGTTGGATTTAATTTTGTATTTGTTTTCTTTGCGAATGACCTTTCTATTGAAAGTTTCAATTTCGAAAAAGCAAAACCTAAACATATTTTAGTTTTTTGAATTTAATTTGAACTTAGTTCAATAACGATGCATGCACCAAGCTCGCGATATAAAAAAGTCAAATATAAATAGCATACTTTAAAACTCATTAAACTTTTCAAATCAAGTTTAAAAAATTAAGTCACCATTGAAAACTTGCAATAGAGAATGTCCAAGAGACTTGCATGGTTTGGCATGTATTAAAAAAGTCAAAAAATAAAAAGGTCACTATTTTATTTAAGTCACATCATCTTATTTAAGTCACATCACTTCAAACCCAACTCATATTTCATAAAAAGTCAAAAAGTGCACTTATTTAGAACATCCTAAACCACCCCTTACATAGATATGGTCATGACTTTTATTAAAAAATGTGTGATGGGGGATCATTATATTCCACCACTCTCGGCAGCCAATTGTCGTGATCCATTCCTAGTTAGATGACTTCGCATACCCCGTCTCTATCAGGTAACTACCTGATTCATCTAATTCCATACTCGTATAGGTTGTGCCTGATTTGGTACTCGACGTGGTGGTTGTAAACACCCCATTTTGATCGGCCTTAAGACTTGGACGCTTTCTTTTGATTACCCGATGATGCCAATCAGAATGTGTTTCTCACAAAATCCTCATTAAAAAAATATGGAATTTCAGTTTTACTTCCTAACCTTCAGCTTATTTTGGTCATGTATTTGAGCCTCATTGAACACCCAGAGCGAAGTTAGGCCGAACTAGAGCGAAATTGGGCTGAACGAAGTGAAACAAATTTTTTTCCTCTGGCTGGTCGTCCGGCTGGTTGATCGCCCTAAAACAGTCAGTTCAGTTTTGTTGATTCAATTCATGTAGGCATTTCATTATTCCATTTTTCTAATGTATTCATGCACCAAATGCATACACACTCGGCCTCCATTTCTAAAAGAACTTGACCCTTCAAAAAAGAGAGAGCTAAAGCAAAGAGAGTGCTTGATCCATTAATACATTAATACTCCATTGACTCTTCCACCTTTGATTGCCTCCACTGATATACTCCACCTTCCACCTACGTTGCCTATATACAGAAGTCTGAAAATGAGAGAAGAAAGGGGGAATTTGATGAAGAAAGACTAGATTGCTAAGGGAGAGTCTAAGCTTTTAAGGTGTCAAAGTTGAGAGGTCTAAGCTGTGAATTTGAGTACACTATTATACATTATTATTTGATCCCAAGAATTCCAGTACACTGATATATCATCCTTATACACTGTTGTTGATCCCAAAAATTTCCTTCATAGCCAGCTTGTGTAGCTTTGATCAAGTAGTGTTTAGCTTGTCTCGAAAAGTGAGAAAACTAGAGTGAATTGTGAAATTTGGACCTTCACCATATTCTCCGCATACTGTTAAACAACTCAAAATTGTCATTCTAGCTAAAATTTCAAACTCTTGAATTTAGGATCGAGAACACAATTCATAACCTTGAGGGTGATCAAAAGAAAGTTTAGAAATCAAGAAGTTCATTATTTCTTTGAAAGGTGAATTTTCAATTTCTTTCATTTCTTACATTTTCTATCTTATGTTTGTTTTCTTACTTTAATTTTATATTAGTTGTGCTGTAATCTAACCGGAAGTGGTTAGTTCAGCCACTTACATATTCCTTGTTTGTTCATTTTTCTCGGTTTTGCAATAAGACAGGTTTTGTTTGGTCTAATTGGTCGGCCGACTTTTGGACGGAACGGCATAGTCTTCCGACATTGAGCATCCTAATTTCCGGCTATCCTCAAGACACATGAAGCTTCTATTTTGTTTTTTAATTTGAGTATTTGTGAGATTTTTTTATTTGTTGCAATATTTTCCTTCTCCATCTCTCATTTGGTTTGTAATTATTTTTTCACGTATTGTAATAATTCTTCGCCCTACTTCTTTCTATCCCATTCTTTTATTTGCTTTTCTTATTTGTACATATGCATTATATTTTGGTTTTTCATCCTATCTATGCTTTGCATCCACGTTTCATGCATCTTGATTCGACTTAGTTTGCATTTATGGATTTAATCAATTATTGTGTGATTATATGCGTTACCTCATATTCTTGAGATGATTCACATGTCATATATTAGAAGTTGAATCTTTAGCTGTATCTCATGAATGAATTGTATTAGGATTTTATATATAAGATCATACATATTTTTCTAATTTTGTTTTGCAGTTGTTCGCGAGACGTCGGTAAACATGTAAGTTTTTATACTTAGCATTTCGTTTGTGTATGTTTTGTTTACTATGCTTAAGTATCTTACAATGAGACTATTGGCTTACTTAATATAACTGTATGACTACCGGTGGATGGAGGTTATTTCGCTTAATTTGGAATGATGATTTTTATTGTTTGTAAACTCAATTTATTTGGTTTGTACATCTTCAAAACTCTTTCAAATTACATGAAATTAAATTATTCCAAAATAAATGACATAGTTTATACTTGTATGTTTCACATAGTAATTTTTAAGATTTATTAAATAATTAGAATATGGACATATAAAGTTAATAAAATTCATGTCATGGTTTAGTAGAGGCCGATCTTTGTTCGAATGAGCAGGGGTACTCAATTAATAACCTTCCCCTCTCATGCCTAAGGTTCCGAGTCAAGAATCATTAGTTACGATGAACAGTGGCCTAGGCACGAGTCACATGTTTCCTAATTTTCTCAAAATATTAGGTGACGATTCTAAAATCTGGTGATACAATCTATTTATGGCAATGATTTTGCAATACAATGGATATTCTATAAAAGTTGTCAAATCTAAACTCTTATCTATGTTCTATACTATGCTCGTGAGACTAAATCAAAAAAAAATTAGAGTTCGAACTATTTAATGCACACGGATTCCCTCGAACATGTTATAGTGATTAGCTCTAATATCAAATTATATGAATCCTTAGGTAGAACTCATCCTTGAACACGGAGGATGTCCGAAAAAATTTATATGCACAGAAACATATCCTTTGTTAACCGATATACTTATTTTTTTAAAACTCTATATTCAAATGCTTGCCTTTTACATTTTTTTATTCAAATAATATTTGAACCAAAAGGACAGCCTCATATAAACCAGTTTTATTATTTAAATTCTCCATCCTTGGGGTAGAATCTGATGAATCAATAAAATTGCTACCATACAACAAAATATCAAATTTTTATCAGTATAATTTTTTTAAGTAGAAATAGAATTAGATTAAAATAGAACTAGTGCAAAATTTATCTAGACCGGCGTTCTTTCTTACAAGACAGAATGGGATTTTAATGATTTTAAATAGGGGCAAGAGGGAAAAGATGAAGATAAATTATACACCCTAATGTCCATCACCAGTACAACCTTCTGCCTAGTAGTTGTCATCTAAACAAGTGTTTTTCTTCTTCAAAATAAAGTTCTCATTGGTTTTAAAGTGTAGTCTTTTTTATGTCTAAAATAAGAATTTTGGGATTTTTTTTCTCCGATTTTGATATAGTTTTTTAGTTTTTCGACACTCACAATAGTTTCTTCCTCTCTCAAGCCTTTTCCTATATTATTGTGAGTGTATTTCTTTCTTAGTGACGGAATTGGACAGCAACGACAAGAATGGTGGGCTTTCAAGTAAATCTTACTTTTCAGACCATATCTTTAAACGGATCAGTGATTTTTCAATCATAACTGTTTTTTGGGGAGACTTGTTTTTTTGTTGTTAGTTTTTTATTTTGTTGTTTGGTTGGAATAACCTTTTGGAATCTTATTTATATACTGTTATTTTATTAATATAATTTTCCCATATTCTGAAAAAAAGAAAAAAAAAAAAAAGAAAAAAAGAGTTTGATTCATTTTAAATTGGAGGTAAAGTGTACAAATGATTGGTTTGGCAACATGTAAAAAAATGTCAAAAGTCAACTTTTAATCTATTTTGGATTATATCACCTCTTATATGAAACAATAAAAAAAGTTTAAAAAGTTAAAAAATCAACTTTTAACTATCTTCTCAAAACACTAAGAATCAAGATAATTTTCCAAACCACCAGTATAATTTAAGTACGGATTCAATTAAACTGATGGGGTCAACTAAATTGACATAATTTTTTTGAATAATTAAGTAGGAGTTCTTGTACGGTTATGAGACCATCTTTTTATTTAATTCTGTCTTTTTCAATTTTTAATTTTTTTTCTTATTAATTAATTTTTTATTGCACATTTTAAATATCACACCATGTTTGTTTTTTGGGTATACGAAAATTCAATATATTTTTGTATTTTACGGTATTTATTAATTTTTTAAATATTTTTCACAAATATTTTATTTTTTAGATACATCTAAAAAAATTTAAAAAAATACTTAAAATTTTAAAAATATTCACTAAAAATAAAAAAAATACGAAAAATAAAAAATTTAATTTTCAAATAATTAAATTCAAAAAACTGAAACCAAATGTACTATAATTATTAATTGGAGACATCCGATAAAATTAAAACTGGCATGTCAATATAAAAGAATAATGCTATATGTATCAATTGGTATACTAATTAGTGTACCAATTGATGATGTATCATAATCTCAGAGATTTTTGAAATTTATAATGTGATTAATGAATATAGTTAATAATAATATTATAAGTAATGTTAATATACTAATTAGTATATTAATCAGTGCATGTAGTACTATCAAATATAAAATATTTCTTTCTACATCGATCATTGTGTAAGTATGCACGCGCATGCGTGCATTGCATATGTTGAAAGCTGGACGAGCCTATCATTTAAACCATTAAAAAAACAAAGGAAAATCAACTTTGAAATCTAAAGGAGTTCAAGTTGAATAAATAATAAATAAATAACTTACTTGAGTGAATAAAGAGATTTTTTCAACATATTTATAGTATCTGAAAAAATGTAAGCCAATTTCTTTAACTTATAAGATTAATCTTGTCTTTGTTATTTTTTCTTGAAAGAAAATGTGAGACAACAAAGTTATTAAAACCTTTGAATTTATTGTTGATTTCATAAATGGTATAATTGTAATTTATGTAATTTTTAAACCACCAAAACTATTGCATATTTGGAAAAATTACTCAAAAAAATATATTTATGAACCACAATAATTTCCTGTGTGACTTATATTTAAACAATTTTAAATTTATATCATACACATAATTTTCGTGGCTAATTTTAAGACAAATTTATATTAGTCAAATTGGAAGCCATTGCTCTTGTTCTTAAAAACACCTTCAGAGCAAATTACAAAAAAATACAAAGAGTCAATAGAAAAAACAAAAAACAAAATTGTTGGTATAATTGTAATTTTTAAACCACCCAAACTATTGCTTTTTTAGAAAAATTACTCAAAAAAATATATTTATGAACCTTAATAATTTCCGGTGTGACTTATATTTGAGCAAATTTAAATTTATATCATACGCATCACTTTCGTGACAAATTTTGAGACAAATTTGTATTAGTCAAATTGGAAGCCATTGCTCTTGTTCTTAAAGACAGCTCCAAAGCAAAGTAAAAATAAAATAAATTGAAAAAAAAAAAAAATACAAAGAAAGTCCATAAAAAAACAATGGTAAATTACACTGATACCCCTTGAGGTTTATTTTTAATACAAATCCTCCCTCATATTTGAAAAACTACATTTTTCTCCCGGAAATTTGTAATCTCATTACAAATTGCCTTCTGAATTACTAATGTCATGACTTAAAATTTTATAAATGATTATCTTGCCATTTTTCTTACCATTTCTTCTTCCTATCATCATGATTACATTCTATAACTTTTTATCATTAAATTCTACTTGAACATATTCTTATTGAGTGTTGACATACAAATATAAATTTTATATAGAATTTTCAAACACAATAATATAGTTTAATGGTGACATTTTACTTTAAAACAAAATACCTATAACATGATTTATATTTACATTTTACTTCAATATCACTATCATAATATTTTTATGATATTTTTTTATAAATTTTTATATATGAATATAATTTTTTTTATTTTTTTTTATTTCCACCATTATATTTAGATAAGATCAATTTAATCTAGATATATTTAAAAAGTATAAAATTTGTACAAAATTTTTTTTTAAAAATTATTGAATACAACAAAATAAGATAATGTATTGAATTTTTATATTTTTGTATTTTTTTTTGTATTTGGTGAATTTAAAAAAAAAATCACAAAATATTATACTTCTTAATTATATCTAGATTAGGTGTATCTAAAAAATAAAAAAAAAATTGCTTAAAATATTAAAAAAAAATTCAGTAAAAATAAAAAAATACAAAAAATAAATATTTTTTGTGAGTTAAACCAAAGAATATGCTTGTTATTTCTTTTGAAATGTCATGACAAAATATTTGTATTATTTTATTATTTTATATGTATAAAGGCAAATATATCATTTTAATCTAACATGGAGATAAGCGTAGTTTTTTAAATGTGAGTAAATAATTTGTATTAAACAGCAATCTCAAAGGATGTCAGCGTAATTTAGCTAAAAAACAAAAAAATGAAAAAACAAAGAAATGTTATTATCTAGGAAAAACCTCACAAAAAAGCCTACATGATGTAGCAACCACTACAAGAAAGTAAGGCCTCCGTTGGGAAGTGGGTTGACTTTTTAGCTTTTTGACTTTTTTAACTTTTTTAGCCTGGGCTTAAAAGTTTGGTTTGGGAAGGGCTTTTTGGCTTTTTTGCTTTTTTGACTTTTTTTGTGAGAGAGGAGTGTAATGATTATGGGTTGGATGTGATGTTTTGTTTTTTGTGGCTAAAAAAGTCTATTTTGTCTTTTGTGGCTAAAATAGCCAAAAAAGCCCAAAAAAGTTCTTGCCAAACGGAGGTTTTATAAACAAAAATTTAGGGATGAAATCACTATTTAAGGATAAAATATTTTTGTCACTAAAAGTGTTATTATTTTATTTTTAACAACAAAATTATAAATTTAGTAATGAATTGCTAACCTTTTGGGATCAAAAGTTTTCTCAAAAAATAAATCTTTTTGGGACTAACTTATTTTATTCCTAAAAGTGTATATATTAACGACATTTTCAAAAATTTGTCCTTACATTCTCATTTTTTGACTTTTTGAAACAACCTTTTAACAACTGTAAACTGAAATTAGTCCTTAAATATTTTTCGTAACAAAATTTATACTTTTAGTGACAAAAAAACTTAGGTAGCGTTTGGTAGAGTTTTGTAAATGTGATTTGAGAGTATGAGTTGTATTTTGAGTTTGTGTGTTGTGGAATTATGATTTGAGTGTAGAAAATTTGTTTGGTAAAGAGTTTTGAAAATAGTTTTGGAAAAGAGGTTTGATTTGAGTGGGGAATTGTTGATGTGACATTTGATATGTGATACAAAAATTTACAACTCATAACTAAACATACAATTCAAAATTATTTTAAAACACATAAAAAATTTAAAAAATTTCAGAAAATATTTTTCCCGATTAAGTAAATCAATTGCAAAAAAAAAAAAAAAAAAAAAAAAAAAAAAAAAAAAAAAATCTGGAATCGCATCGGACATCCGGGTGGTCAACCGGGTGGACATCCGGGTGGTCTACCGGGTGGTCATCCGGGTGGACAGAAAAGGCGCCTGTGCATCAGAGTTCTCTGTAGAGAGCGTAGGAAATTGATTTGAAAACGAAACCAAACGTCATGCTCAAAATCAAGTGTTGAAAACTAATTTCAGAATACAAACAAACAGAGCCTTAATTTCTAAATCTCTTATTTGTTGTAATGAACAAATCTTTTTTTAACAATAATAATGAGATTATGATAATAATCTGATTAGCTTTTCTGGGAATCAAACTCAATTAATTTTCTATTAATTGATAATGATTTTAATTAATTATGTGGTGTTTTGAGAAGTTGATAAAAAAATTGACTTTTTAACTTTTTGATGGCTTTTTTGGCCAAAAAAACCTAACATTTTGGTGACCTTTTTTGTGTAAAAAAAGTTAAAAAGCTAAAAAAATTGACTTTTTTAGCATGTTGCCCAATTGCAGCTATATATATGTATCCATAAGGTTCAATGGATTTGAATGACCAAATTGTACTTGTTTTGTTTGAAATCAATGACCTTTTTTTAAAGGTTTTACTTTAGAAAAAAGCTCCAATATATACAGTTAGTAAGATTTTTAAGGGGTTGATTTTTCTCAAGTTTATATCTAAATATGAGAGAATTTGAGGGGATCACCATGAGTCTTATTTTGATAATTTGGATTATTCATTTTATATTAATCTCTGTGTATCATCTATAAAAAAAAATTAAATTAATTTGATAATTATCACATTTTGATTAAACTCGTTAAACTTTTCAAGTTAAATGTAAACAACAAATTAAGCAATTTGACTCAACTAATTTATAGCTCTACATTTTAATCCCATGACTCTTCCTTTCTCAATGGTATTGGAGCCAAGTAAAAAAACCGACCTCAAATTAATCTAATTTTATTATTTTAACTCTACATCATCACTTAAGTCTAGCTTTAATATTTGTTTAATCATAGTTAGAATTATTCAGTAAAATTGTCCACCATACAACAAAATATCAAACTTTTTTTTGTTTTTGTTTTGAAAGATGATAAAATTTCAAATTTGTACTCGTATAATGTTTTTATTTTGGTAAATGGTATTAGATTAATTAGAACTAGTAAAATAAAATAGAACTAGTACAAAATTTATCTAGCCCGGTGTTCCCTTTTGCAAGACAAAATAGGATTATTAATTTTAAATAGTAGAAAGAGAGAAAAGGTTATAGGGTTCATTTGGGAAGTGGGTTGGTTTTTTTACATTTTGACTTTTTAGTTATTTTAGCCTGGGGTTAAAATGTCTCGTTTGGAAATGACTTTTAACTTTTTTAACTTTTTGTGACAAAAATAATGTAATAATTATGAATTAAATGTGAAAAAGTTTATTTTGTCTTTTTATTACTAAAATAGCCCCAACTCTACTTAAACGAAGCCCATAGATAAATTCTACACCATATGCCCATCGCCATATTACAAGCTATTACTTGTTGATAAACAAGTGTTTTCTTTTTCAAAATAAACCTTTGCTTAATTTTAAATAAGGGATAATTTAAAAAGTGTGAAGATAATTATTCACTCTAAGACCAAAACACTAGTATAATCTAAATACGGATTCAAGGAAGATTCAACTAAATAGACAGGTTTTTTTGAATAATAAAGTTGAAACTTGTGCAGTACTAAGTCCAATTTTTTATTCAATTCTCTCTCTTTTATTTTAATTTTTTTCTTATTAGTGCATTTTTTATATTGAATTCTAAATGTCATTAAATATTAATCAAAGACATTTGATGAAATTGAAACTAATATATCAATATACAAAGATTTATGTCTGTATCGATCATTGTGCATGCGTGCCGCCCTTTGAGACTTGGAGTGGGGCAATCAATTTAGGAGCCTTTTTGAAAAGATAATTAAAAATTAATTTTTTTAATTTTTTTTACTGTTTCACGTGAGAGTGGTGTTTGGGAAGCACCATCCCAAATTTTTTATCTCATAAAAACCACTAAAAGACAAAAGTTTTGCAAAACCAAAAAAAACACATTCAAACAAAATATCACATCCAACCCCATAATCATTTCACTTTTTCTCTCACAAACATCACATCCAACCACATAAAAACCCAACTATCTTCCCAAACACTAAAAATTTTTTATCTCATAAAAACCTACATCTACTAAAATCTACATAAAAACTCACTTCCCAAACACCCACAATGTTATCCAAAATGAATTAAAAATTCACTTTTGATTTTTTTGACTTGTTGCCAAAACACCTCTTAATCATGAACCTTTTTTTTTTTTTTTTTTTGGGGTGAATACTTAATCTTGAACTTAATCATATCAAATCTTGAAATAACTGCATTTTCAAATATTTTCATGCTCTAATTTGATTATCCCTCCCATTGGGGGAAGAAAAAAGAAAAAGAAAAAAGAAAGAATAATGTTAGATATCTCAAAAAATTTATTAAAAGTTTTATCAAATGTCTCACATGTCGTACACCCATGTAAGACATTTGGTATAATGTTTAGAAGAATTTTTGGGATCTCTAACATTTTTGAAAAGGAAAAGAAATTTGAAGGTGTTCAATTTGAATAAAAAAAAAGGAAATGTTATAGATTCTAAATGAATTACCAAATATTCTACCAAACATCTCACATGACTGTAGGATCCACACACATGTGATTTGTCCATGTGAGAGATTTGACAGATTATTTGATAATTCATTTAGGGTCCCTATTATAACTCTATAAAAAAAAATTAACTTGAGTGAATAAATGAGAGTATTTTCCCAACATATTTATAAAATATGCACAAATGTAAGCCAACTCTACAATTTACATGATTGATCTCTCTTTCTTTCTTTCTTTTCTTTTTTTTTCTTTTTTTTTTTTTTATGGTTGAGAAAAAAATGTGAAACCACAAAGTTTTTAAATCCATGTCTGAGTTTAGTTGCTTTTAGTTTGGTTTTGAGTTTTTAAAAATAATTTTTTTAGTTTTTTTTTTCTATGTATGTTGTTATTTTTAGTGTTTTTTTAAATATTTTAGTCATTTTTTAGATACACTTAATCCAAATGTACATAAAAAATAAAATATTTATAAAGAAATCTAAAAAGAATTCAATACATAAATAAGAATACGAAAATATATCGAATTTTTGTATTCTTTTGTATTTAGTGAATTATTTAAAGTTTTTTTCATAAATTTTATAATTTTTAAATGTATTTAAGTAGATCTAAAAAAAAAAAAAAACTTTGATTAAAATCGAAATAATTCACCAAAAACTAAAAAATACGAATTGAAAATCAAAAACAAATTTTGAAAACTTAAAACTTAACAGATAGATACTCCAATTAAAACTGGGCTAGTGATTTCAAAACTCAAAATTTTTTTTGAACTATTGCAAATTGGTGGGATAGTGAAGAATTATTTACATTTTTATAGCGGTGCAATTTTACTGGGTGCATTGTGCAAATGCATTCTCCGTAGCTCTTTGCGAGAGAAACTAATTCGAGATCTCCATAGTAGTGGCTTAAGTGGACATTTGGGCAGGGACAAGACTATCGCAAGTATGGAAGAACGATATTTCTGGCCTCAGTTGAAGCGAGATGTTGATAATTTTGTGAAGAAGTGCTACATTTGTCAAGTATCCAAAGGGCAGTCTCAGAATACTGGCCTCTATATGCCTCTACATATTCCTAACAGCATATGGGAAGACTTATCGATGGACTTTGTGTTGGGACTTCCTCGTACCCAACGTGGAGTTGATTCTGTGTTCGAAGTGGTTGACAGGTTTTCAAAGATGACGCATTTTATTCCTTGTCGAAAGACTTCAGACGCGTCTCATGTGGCTCGATTATTCTTTCGAGAAGTAGTTCGTTTGCATGGAGTCCCTCAATCCATTACCTCAGATCGTGATGTCAAGTTCCTTAGCCACTTCTGGGTGACTTTGTGGAAGATATTTAACACAGCCTTGAATCGTAGTTCAACCGCGCATCCTCAAACAGATGGTCAAACAGAGGTGACTAATAAGACTTTGGGCAATTTGGTTCGCAGCATTTGTGGAGACAAACCAAAGCAATGGGATCTTGCTTTGCCTCCAGCATAATTTGCATATAATAGCGCAGTTCACAGTGCCACAGGAAAGTTACAATTCTCTCTGGTGTATGTCACGCCTCCAAAACATGCAGTTGATTTGCTCCATTTGCCTCGGGCAAATCCTTCGGTGTGCACTCTGTTCTGGTTAACAGGTTGGCCTTGGGCAACTCCCTTAGCACGGACCCTATTAACCACTGGTGGCATGTTGTTGGCATTGAGATTCAGGCTAATAAGCAGAACACGAATTTCGTTCAACTGCTCTTGCTGTTTCTCAAACTAAAAGGAGGTGTTGCGGTATGGTGGAATCAATTGTAGAAAAATAAGCATCGATAAGGAAAAGAATCTGTACGGACTTGGCGTCGAATGAAACAACTCCTCTAAGAAAGATTTTTACCACCAGATTATGATCAACACATGTTTCAGTTGTACCAAAATTACAATCAAGGAAGTCGATCTGTATTTGATTATACAACTGAATTTTGCCGACTTTCAGATCGCAATAATCTGACTGAGACCGAAGGACAGCGTGTAGTCCGGTATCTTAATGGGTTAAAATTAACCATTCAAGAGAATATGGGGCTATTAGTAGTGTGGACTGTGGATGAAGCACATAATATGGCTCTCAAAGCCGAGCTAATGGAGCGCAAGACAACATATTCTAGATATCGTCGGAACCTTTCTGATTCATCGTTTCCTACTAGGAAAAAAGGAAAAGGGGCTGCCCCACCAACAGTTCTAATAAATCAGCAGAGGCGTACCGCTGGTGGAAGAGGGGCAATGTAACAACCCTCATTTTGACTTAGCCATGCTTGCATACATTCCTGTATGATCTTGTCTTGTGATGTTGCAAATCTTGTTTATCTTGTTTTGTCTTGCTTTGTTAAAGTGTTGCTTGCATGATTTTGTTCCTTGCTTGGTGTGTAGCCGAGGTCATCTTGAGATTAGTTCACCTCTGAACCTTTATACTTAGAACTATTTTGGAACCACTTGGTTGACCTCCATCTTCACCCCAGGCATGTTTGCCGATATGTCACTATCTGGGCCGAGGTGTTCGGAACCAAGGCCGAGGAGTGTATCATCTAGGCCGAGATATTTTGCACTTAGTGATCCTTGTCCTGGGGCAGGTATGGCCTAGACCGAGGTGTGGCACACCCAGGCTAAGGTGTGGCACAGCTTAGTCAAGTGTCGTCCTCCCTAGCCGATGTCTTTGTTACCCTGTTGCCGAAGCTTTGACTTTAGCCGATATCATTACTTGCCGATGTGTCTTGCTTTAGCTTGTTGAATACGCTTTGTCATAGACTTGTCTTATCAATCAGTCACCTTTTTGAGTTGAACCAACCCGGTAGTGCCACGTGTCCGAGCTGAGTGTTAAGACAGCCGGTAGACCTAGAAACAAATCATTTGGTCTCAAATCTTTGCCTTTAGAGAGAGAAGCTCTAGAGGAAGAAGGGGGGGAAATTCTTGAGTGAGAATAGATCTTCCAAGCTTGATCTTTGGAGTTTGAGCCGTTAGATTCGTGTCTTGAGGTTAGAATCTTAACCTACTCTTGCTGTTCTTATTGATCATCTAGCTGCATTGTATGATCGAATCCGTTTAGCATGCCATGCATTGATTTGAAGTTGGTTTTGGAAGAGAAAAATAGTATTCATGTGTTCTTGAAGAAAAGTTTCATTTTGATCCGAAAGTTTCGAACAAGAACCATGTTTTTGTGTTTGTTCTTGCATGACCTTCTTGTATGGGTACCCAGGTCCATGTTTTTGAACTCATGGCATGAAATCTCAGATTTTGTAACAAGTTATGATCTTTGCATTCATCTTCTTCATGACCATGTTCTTCATGTTCTTCAAAGGGAAACCCAGGTTTTCCTGACCTTGCTTTTGAATGTGGCCATCGGGACCGCACCTCGGCAAGGAGGTGTGGGACCTCGGCAAAGACCTGGTTGGTACCCAGTGTGTTTTCATGAGACGAAAAGCAGTGTTTAAACTCCCAACATGTTTTGCTTTGTTATTGACTTGGATCTGGTGAGAATGTCGGGATCATTTGCATGCCTGTAAAGCTTGTTTTGAAAATGTGATTGCCATGTGATTGTAGGTCCTTGATCTTCACTTCGAGCCTACACCCGAGAAGAACTAAGTGAGTGGTATTTTTAATAAAGCTATGTTATACTGTTTGGATAAATTTTGCTTTGCTTTGTTTTGATGAAAGTATTTGTTAAGCATGAATGATTAGCTCTATTTTGATGTATCAAGTATAAGCTTTGTTTTGATGTCATCTTTGAAAAGTCCCTTGTGCTGGAGGACTCTAAACTTTCGCAGTACCAAGTATAAAAGTCCATTGTGCTGAAGGACTCTAAACTTTCGCAGTACCAAGTATAAAAGTCCCTTGTGCTGGAGGACTCTAAACTTTCGCAGCACTAAGTATAAAAGGATACGGTCCTTGCTTGGAAAGACTATCGTGTCAAAGCGGGCTACGGGCCTAAGTAACACAAGACCACCGTGTTAAAAAGAGCTATGGGGTTAAGTAACACAAGTCCCTTGTGCTGGAGGACTATAAACTTTCGCAGTACCTTTGACTAATCAATTACGGATCGTGCAGTCTTTGTTTTGCCACTGACGGTTTACCGCGTGGATTTGTTTGTTCGGAAAGCTTGATTTGTGTTTTGCCGATGCCAGTAAGCATCCCTTGAGACTTGTAAGACTTGATAGATGAATGCGGTTCATCTCTTGATTTGATAAAGTTTTGATGTGTTTTGCTCTGAAAGGATCTCGGCTAATATTCGTATGGTTTTGGCATGTTTTGTTTTGAAAAGACTTCGGCTATATTCATGCAAAACTTTTATTACTAGTACCATTCACTGAGTATCCAAGCTCACCCTCTCTATATATATGTAGGTGATGAGCAGGATAGCGGCGACGCCTAGATGTGTTTTGCAAAGCTTGTTTTGGATTCTTGTCATGTCGGCTTGACTTTTTTTATGTCGGAAAATTTGTACTTATGTCGGTGAATCTTGAAGATTATGCTTCTTTGGCTTGTAATCATTGTATTTACACATGTCGGCTTTAGAAGCCTTTTGATCAAGATTCTGATATGTATTTTGTTTATTATCAACCGAATGTGAAACTATGTCATGTACGCCATTACATTTGATCTATGCACAGCTTTTATGGACCACTTGTATTTTGATTTATTGCTTCTGCATTTGTGAGCCCCATAGATTATACTCTGATTGTGTTTAATCTTTGAAAGTTGGCCTTCGGTAATCACGGGTTACTGGCCATCACGGCGCCATTCTACTAGGGGCGGTTTGGGGTCGTGACAGAATGGTATCAGAGCACAAGTTCCTCAGTATACGTTATTCACACACTTTGAGTCCTAAAGAGCATAGGATTTCCCTTAGAAAGATGTTAGGATGGCATCATAGTGCTTGCTATTTGAACAAGGTGTGCATTGTCTTGACATGCCTATTTGTTACTTGCCTACGTGGTTATTTGCTTATTTTGTTTTAAAGTCACACTTTGCATACTCATAGCATCATAAGGAGAGGTAGACCTCCAATTGGCCGAGATCGGCCCGAAGACAGATTGGACAGACTGGAAAGATTAGTTGAAGGTTTGGCCCTCGAGTTGAGGCAAACAAGACAGCAGTACGCTAGTGCTACGTCGACTCAGGCCGAGCAGACCAACGGCCGAAATGTAGTTCCGCCTCCACCTCCTCCAGTGCCGCAAGTTCCTCCGCAGCCAGCCTTATATGGGGATGGCGCGATAGCTTTGATCAGGGAGTTCAAGAAAATGAAACCACCGAGATTCTCTGGGGGTATAGAGCCGATGAAGGCTGAGACGTGGGTTTTGGAAATGGAAAAGTTGTTCGAGATCTTTCCTAGCACCGACGCTCAGAATGTGACATTGGCAGCATTCACGTTAGATGATGACGCTTGCAGATGGTGGATGATGGTTCGAGAAAGCAATCCAGACTTGACCTGGACCCGATTCTTGGAGTTGTTCTACAACAAACACTTTCCCCTAAGTGTTCGAAACCGCAAGGCTACCGAATTTCAGACTTTGACGCAAGGCAACTGAACAGTGGCGGAATACGACCGCGCTTTTACTGAATTGGCGAGGTTTGCACCTCACGTGGCCAACGATGAATACATGAAGGCTAGGAAGTTCGAGAGTGGGCTTCGCGGACCGATTCAAGACCGGGTTAACTTGCACAATCAATATGCCGACTTACGCCGAAGTGTTGGATAAAGCCATTCTGGCCGAAGCTAACTTGAATCGATACCAGAGCTCGGGGGAGAACCAGCGAAAGAGACAGAACTATGACAATCACCAAGCACAGGTGGGCACCAAGAAGAAGACGAACATGGGCAGTGCTGGTAACCTAAGGCAGGAAGGTAATGCTAAACCGGCGTGTTCGGATTGTGGGAAGCAACATTTCGGGGTCTGTCGTCGGACGTCTGGAGCTTGTTATGAATGTGGCAAAATGGGTCATTATGTGAAAGATTGCCCTAAGACAAAGGCTGATAACAACAAGAAAGGTGAGAATATCTCGGGTTCCGTTCAGAAGGGTAATGTTGGAAAAGGGCAGATGAGGCAGGGCAGAGTATTTGCGCTAGTACCAGGAGATACTCAGAATGCTGAGACAGTGGTGTCAGGTATACTCCTAATTTGCTCCCAAGATGCTTATGTGTTGATTGATTCGGGTTCTACGCATTCGTTTGTATCTGCTAAGTTTGCCGAGAAGATTAATAGAGAACTAGAACCCCTTGATTATGTATTATTTGTGTCTACTCCATCTGGGAGATCTATGATTGTTGCATCCATTTATAGAGCATGTGTTGTTGTGATTGAGAATGTTGAATTGTTAGTAGATTTAATGCCTTTGGACATAACTCATTTTGATGTTATATTGGGAATGGATTGGTTAGTCGCAAATCATGCATCTATTAATTGTGTTTCGAAGAGTGTCACACTGAAACCCCCAAACCTAGCCGAGGTTATTTTCCAGGGTAAAGGGGTAGTGTCCCCACCTTACTTGATTTCGTCTATTAAGGCCTATAAGTTAATTCAAAAAGGGTGTCGAGGCTACCTGTGTAGTATCCTGAGTGATCAGAATGGAAATGTTAATTTAGCCGACATCCCAGTTGTTAATGAATTCCCCGACGTCTTCCCAAACGAATTGCCTGGCCACTTAGCCGATAGAGAGATAGAGTTTACTGTTGATATCATGTCGGGAACACAGCCGATCTCCAAAACACCCTACAGAATAGCCCCAGCTGAACTTAGGGAATTGAAACTGCAATTACAAGAATTGTTGGATAAGGGATTTATTAGGCCGAGCACTTCACTATGGGGAGCACCCGTTTTATTTGTTAAGAAAAAGGATGGCACACTCCGTCTTTGTATCGATTACAGAGAACTTAATAAGGTCACCATTAAGAACAAGTACCCATTACCTAGGATTGATGATTTGCTTGATCAATTACAAGGAGCACGAGTCTTTTCTAAGATTGACCTTAGGTCGGGTTACCATCAACTTAAAGTTAAAGCCGAGGATGTTGAGAAGACTGCTTTTCGGACAAGATATGGCCACTACGAGTTTTTAGTAATGCCTTTTGGGGTAACCAATGCCCCTGCTGCATTTATGGATTTAATGAACAGAGTCTTCAAGCCATATTTAGATGAGTTTGTAGTTGTCTTCATTGATGATATATTGATCTATTCCAAGAGTAAAGCTGAACATGAAAATCATTTGAGACTTGCCTTACAGATTTTGAGAGACTGGAAATTGTATGCTAAGTTTAACAAGTGTGAGTTTTGGCTTCCTACTATCTCATTCTTGGGTCATGTGATTAATGAAGAGGGTATCTCGGTTGATCCTAGCAAAATTGAAGCCGTAGTGAATTGGCTGAGGCCGACTAATGTGTCTGAGATTCGTAGTTTTCTTGGTTTGGCAGGTTATTACAGGAAGTTTGTGAAGGATTTCTCAAGGATTGCAATTCCATTGACGCAATTGACTAAGAAGGGAACACTGTATGAATGGACTGAAGATCGGGAGTCAGCTTTCCAGGAACTAAAGACGAGGTTAGTTACAGCACCGGTACTCATACTTCCATCAGGTAATGAAGAGTTTCATATCTATAGTGATGCATCGCATAAGGGTTTGGGTTGTGTATTGATGCAAAAGAGTAAAGTCATAGCATATGCATCCCGTCAGTTGAAGCCACATGAAAGGAACTATCCTACCCATGATTTGGAGCTAGCAGCCGTTGTATTTGCTTTAAAGATTTGGCGTTACTACTTGTATGGAGCTTCTTGCCAAGTTTTTACAGATCATAAGAGTTTAAAATACCTGTTCACTCAGAAGGAATTGAATTTGAGGCAGAGAAGATGGCTTGAGTTGTTGAAAGACTATGATATGCAAATTCAATATCACCCAGGTAAAGCTAACAGCGTAGTCGACGCTTTGAGCAGAAAGATAGTGGGCAATTTGGCGTGTTTGACCATGATAGCAGTGGAGCCGACTATTGTTGATGAGGTAAAGACAAGACAAATGGAGGATAAATTCTTCAAGAAAGTAGCCGAGGAGATTGTCACAAAGCCGAGATCAGGGTATACCACCGAAAATCAAGTGCTCAAGTTTGAAGGAAGGTTATGTGTGGCCGACATCCCAGAGTTGAAAAAGAGAATTTTGCAGGAAGCTCACGGTTCCAAGTTTACTGTTCATCCAGGGAACACTAAGATGTATCAAGACGTGAAACAGACATTTTGGTGGCCAAATATGAAAGGAGAAATAGCCGAGTTCGTGTCTCAGTGTTTGCATTGTCAACAAGTGAAAGCAGAACATCAAAGGCCGGCAGGACTTCTACAACCTTTACCGATTCCTGAGTGGAAATGAGAACACATCTCCATGGATTTTGTGATTGGTTTGCCGAAGACACAGAAAGGTATGGATTCGATTTGGGTTGTTGCTGATAGATTAACTAAGTCAACACACTTTTTACCTGTTAAGACTACCTTCAACGCCGATCAACTTGCCTTGTTATATATGAACGAGATTGTTAGACTTCATGGAGTGCCGATGTCAATTGTGTCAAACCGAGATCCTAAATTTGTTTCTAGATTTTGGCAGAGTCTACAGAGGGCTTTCGAGCCGAACTGAGATTTAGTACAGCTTTTCATCCCCAGACGGATGGGCAAACCGAGAGAACAATTCAGACACTTGAAGATATGCTTAGGCTTTGTGTATTGGACTTCCTAGGAAGTTGGGGAGCGCACTTGCCCTTAGTGGAATTCGCTTACAACAACAGTTATCAAGCTAGCATTGGCATGGCGGCCGTATGAAGCTTTGTACGGAAGAAAGTGTAGGTCGCCGATATGTTGGACCGAAGTTGGAGACAGAGCTCTGCTTGGTCCCGAATTGATTCAAGTAACAACAGAGAAGATTAAACTTATTCAACAGAGGATTAAAACTGCCCAGAGCCGACAAAAGAGTTACGCCGACCAGAGAAGGAATGAGTTAGAATTCGAAGTTGGGGATCATGTATTCCTGAAAGTTTCACCAATGAAAGGAGTTTCCAGATTTGGGAAGAAAGGTAAGTTAGCACCTCGTTATATTAGGCCATTTGAAATTCTTGACAAGGTTAACTTCGTTGCCTACAGACTTGCTTTGCACCCGAATTAAGCCAAGTCCATAATGTGTTTCATGTTTCGATGTTAAGAAAGTATATTCGGGATCCACTGCATGTGATTGACTATTCTGGGACTGAAGTTAATGAGAATTTAGGCTATGAAGAGAAGCCGATGTGTATTATCGACAGACAAGTTAGGTAGTTAAGAAACAAGTCGATACCAATGGTAAAGGTGGAATGGAAAGAGCATTACGGCAAGGATGCCACATGGGAAATGGAAGAGGAGATGAGAATTCGACATCCAGAATTGTTCTTGGAACAAGGTAACCTAAGTTTGGGGACCAAACTTTTTAAGGGGGGTAAGATGTAACAACCCTCATTTTGACTTAGCCATGCTTGCATACATTCTTGTATGATCTTGTCTTGTGATGTTGCAAATCTTGTTTATCTTGTTTTGTCTTGCTTTGTTAAAGTGTTACTTGCATGATTTTGTTCCTTGCTTGGTGTGTAGCCGAGGTCATCTTGAGCTTAGTTCACCTCTGAACCTTTGTACTTAGAACTATTTTGGAACCACTTGGTTGACCTCCATCTTCACCCCGGGCATGTTTACCGAGATGTCACTATCTGGGCCGAGGTGTTCGGAACCAAGGCCGAGAAGTGTATCATCTAGGCCGAGATGTTTTGCACTTAGTGATCTTTGTCCTGGGGCAGGTATGGCCTAGACCGAGGTGTGGCACACCCAGGCCAAGGTGTGGCACAGCTTAGTCAAGTGTCGTCTTCCCTAGCCGATGTCTTTGTTACCCTGTTGCCGAAGGCTTTGACTTTAGCCGATATCATTACTTGCCGATGTGTCTTGCCTTAGCTTGTTGAATACGCTTTGTCATAGACTTGTCTTATCAATCAGTCACCTTTTTGAGTTGAACCAACCCGGTAGTGCCACGTGTCCGAGCTGAGTGTTAAGACAGCCGGCAGACCTAGAAACAAATCATTTGGTCTCAAATCTTTGCCTTTAGAGAGAGAAGCTCTAGAGGAAGAATGGGGGGAAAATTCTTGAGTGAGAATAGATCTTCCAAGCTTGATCTTTGGAGTTTGAGCCGTTAGATTCGTGTCTTGAGGTTAGAATCTTAACCTATTCTTGCTGTTCTAATTGATCATCTAGCTGCATTGCATGATCGAATCCATTTAGCATGCCATGCATTGATTTGAATTTGGTTTTGGAAGAGAAAAATAGTATTCATGTGTTCTTGAAGAAAAGTCTCATTTTGATCCGAAAGTTTGGAACAAGAACCATGTTTTTGTGTTTGTTCTTGCATGACCTTCTTGTATGGGTACCCAGGTCCATGTTTTTGAACTCATGGCATGAAATCTCAGATTTTGTAACAAGTTATGATCTTTGCATTCATCTTCTTCATGACCATGTTCTTCATGTTCTTCAAAGGAAAACCCAGGTTTTCCTGACCTTTACTTTTGAATGTGGCCATCGGGACCGCACCTCGGCAAGGAGGTGTGAGACCTCAACAAAGACCTGGTTGGTACCCAGTGTGTTTTCATGAGACGAAAAGCAGTGTTTAAAACTCCCAACATGTTTTGCTTTGTTATTGACTTGGATCTGGTGAGAATGCCGGGATCATTTGCATGCCTGTAAAACTTGTTTTGAGAATGTGATTGCCATGTGATTGTAGGTCCTTGATCTTCACTTCGAGCCTACACCCGAGAAGAACTAAGTGAGTGGTATTTTTAATAAAGCTATGTTATACTATTTGATAAATCTTGCTTTGCTTTGTTTTGATGAAAGTATTTGTTAAGCATGATGATTAGCTATTTTGATGTATCAAGTATAAGCTTTATTTTGATGTCATCTTTGAAAAGTCCCTTGTGCTGGAGGACTCTAAACTTTCGCAGTACCAAGTATAAAAGTCCCTTGTGCTGAAGGACTCTAAACTTTCGCAGTACCAAGTATAAAAGTCTCTTGTGTTGGAGGACTCTAAACTTTCGCAGCACTAAGTATAAAAGGATACGGTCCTTGCTTGGAAAGACTATCGTGTTAAAGCGGGCTACGGGCCTAAGTAACACAAGACCACCGTGTTAAAAAGAGCTACGGGGTTAAGTAACACAAGTCCCTTGTGCTGGAGGACTATAAACTTTCGCAGTACCTTTGACTAATCAATTACAGATCGTTGCAGTCTTTGTTTTGCCACTGACGGTTTACCGCGTGGATTTGTTTGTTCGGAAAGCTTGATTTGTGTTTTGCCGATGCCAGTAAGCATCCCTTGAGACTTGTAAGACTTGATAGATGAATGCGGTTCATCTCTTGATTTGATAAAGTTTTGATGTGTTTTTGCTCTGAAAGGATCTCGGCTAATTTCGTATGGTTTTGGCATGTTTTGTTTTGAAAAGACTTCGGCTATATTCATGCAAAACCTTTATTACTAGTACCATTCACTGAGTATCCAAGTTCACCCTCTCTATATATATGTAGGTAGATGAGCAGGACGGGCGACGACGCCTAGATGTGTTTTGCAAAGCTTGTTTTGGATTCTTGTCATGTCGGCTTGACTTGTTTTATGTTGGAAAATTTGTACTTACGTCGGCGAATCTTGAAGATTATGCTTCTTCGGCTTGTAATCATTGTATTTGCACATGTCGGCTTTAGAAGCCTTTTGATCAAGATTCTGATATGTATTTTGTTTATTATCAACCGAATGTGAAACTATGTCATGTACGCCATTACATTTGATCTATGCACAGCTCTTATGGACCACTTGTATTTTGATTTATTGCTTCTGCATTTGTGAGCCCCATAGATTATACTCTGATTGTGTTTAATCTTTGAAAGTTGGCCTTCGGTAATCACGGGTTACTGGCCATCACGGCGCCATTCTACTAGGGGCGGTTTGGGGTCGTGACAGGCAAGCAACTGAAACATTCAAAATATCTCTTTATTTGGCATGGAAGATGGCAGATCTCTAATATAAACTCGAGGACGAGTTCTTTCAAAGAAGAGGAGTCTATTTAAAATCCTAGTCAAAACCTAATTCCAAAATAATAAAATTAAGAAACCTAATAATTCTAAAATATTTATACTAAATTACAAGAATCCTAATAAAATAAATATATTAAAAATATTAAAACTAAAAATATAAAAATTCTTAAAATCTTGTCCTACATCAGACTCCTCTTCTTTGAAAGAACTCGTCCTCGAGTTCATATTAGAGATCTGCCATCTTCCATGCCAAATAAAGAGATAATTTCAATGTTTCAGTTGCTTGCCCCTCTTCCAAAAGTTGTATATAAAAAAGTTATCTTTCTGAAAGTTCTTCTCTATATGCTTCAACTGGTTGACAAGATTAATTAAACAAGTATTGAAAATCAAATTAAATTGCTCTACACCAAGAAAATCAACCAAATTTACTTTGTGTAGAACTTGCATTCTCTCTTGACGTTGCACCATCTCAGATTCAATTGATCCTTCAATTATCAACCTTGGAATATCAAGTGTAGCATCAACCAATTTCTTTGTTCCATGTAGCGGTTGTATTATCTCTTCTTCTATTTTCTCTTTGTTACTGGGCTCAATCAGATCTTCTTCTTCCTCAATAATTTTATGATTTGTTTGTAAAACTTTCTCCCTAATATTCAAATTAGCATGTGTTGATGCATTATCAACACTCGAACAAGACTTTGTATTTTCTTCATTAGTTTTACAAACAATCTCAGTACAAATAATATTTGGATCTGAATTCTTTTCTTTCACAACTACAATTTCATTGCAAATTTTTACCAACTCCATGGAAGTATCTTGATTTGTATATGACAATATATCTTCATGATCATGAAAGTAAAATTTTGATGCTAAATTTTTTTTCATTGTTAACCATGAATAAATTTTGTCTTTACCTTTGCAAACTCGATAATCTTGTAATCCATTCCACCATTTCAATGCAATTTTATCAAGTTTGTAGGATGCGAATATAACCTTCTTTTCATGAGAAATTTTCAAGATCAAGCAACCAATCAAGAAAATCTTCTTTTGAAACTTACTTAAACAATTAAAATATGAAATTTCTGCAAAATAACGTAAGCTAACAGATTGGCCTAGGGTGAATCCCCCGGCACAATTGCTGTCAACTGTTGGTTGCCTTTCGTTGACGATTAGTCCCAAATCAGCGAGTAGATTACAAATCTCACTGCGAAGTTCGTGCACCTCTAGCCGATGTTCCTCAATCGTATCCCATATGGCTTCCACCCTACGATCAACGTCAATAGGGATTGTGTGTGCTCTATTGTCTTGTGTAATTGAGTTAGGCGAATCCATGCTTTGATACCACTTGACGCAGCAGAATACACGGGGACTAGATATCGTTCTAGTAGACGAAAGGGGCTCTCGAATCCACGAGAAAAATAGAACCTTGAATCTACAAGGAAGAGAAATATTATTAAATGAATGAATAAAAGTTGTATAAAAGTTGTCTTTGCCATGAGGCTTACATAGCTATTTATAATAAATAAAACCTAATACTTGTAGGAAAAGTAATTCTAAAATAAATTAGGAAACTTAAATCAATACAAATTAGGAAACCTAAGAGAATAGGAAACTAAAATTCTAAACTATTTAAAATCCTAGTCAAAACCTAATTCCAAAATAATAAAATTAAGAAACCTAATAATTCTAAAATATTTATACTAAATTATAAGAATCCTAATAAAGTAATATATTAAAAATATTAAAACTAAAAATATAAAAATTCTTAAAATCTTGTCCTACATCATCATGTGCATGGTGCAAGTTCTTACTGTGTGTTAAAGTTGCATCATAAAAAATTTCATCTATAGTGTAATAATTTCTCCACTGTTTCACTTATTTGTAATTTCTTCAAATTTGTTCATCAAAAAACAAAAAATATCAAAATTCTCCAAAATCATGTGAACTGAACATTAATATGTGAAAGTATTTATTTGTAAAAATAATTAAAAATTAAATCGCTGGACCCCGTATATTCTAGGATGACTCACATTATGTTAATTTTAAATTAACATTATATGTCTCATTTTTAAAATACAAATTGAAATACATAATATTTTTTTTGGGTGATACCTCAAGAAAATCAGGGAGCATGGATTGTGATCTTTTTCATTACATATTTCTAATGGAGGGGTCCATACATCATCCAATGAGAAATGTAATGATATTTTTTAATTTAAAATAATTATAAATTTATATTTCTATTTCATAGCTATTAAATATGTAATGAAAATATTTCATTATATACATAAAATGAAGATGATCAAAATCCACTGAGCCCATATTCCAAGGTTTTAAAAGATGGGAAAGACTTTGACGATTCAGTTATTTGAATCATTACTTTTAGTCAAATTGGCAAATTTACCCGTTCATACTATCATTACCCTTGTCCAGTTTCTTGTAAATAAAAATTAACAAAAGAAAGAAAGAGTAATCAAGAACATGGCAAAGCTGATTAATTAGGGTGCTTAACTTCCTTGATTAAATATTTTGAATTATCTTTTTCTGATTTTAATGTTCAAAATGTCATTATCTAGGAAAACCTTACGAAAAAGCATACATGATGTAGCAACAAAAATTTGTTTTAACAATAATGATGAAATTATGATAATACGATTAGCTACAACTGGCAATCAACTCACTTCCAGGCATAAATTCAATTCAAGGTCTACATTTCTATTTTTTTATAGGAAAAAAAAAGGTATATTGGTTTAAAAGCAAATAAGTACAGAAAGATGACTTATTCACCTTAAAATCTCTCAGTGTAATTTAAATAAAAAAAATATTAGGAATCTTTACATATTTCTGTAAAGCGATTTTACTCTCAATAATTTGAGAAATTTCACTGTATCTCTTTGGTAATATCAATAATAGTTCTCCCATATTAAAAGTGCAATCTAATAATTTCTCACAAAGAAGAAACAATTTGAAAAGACTCACAAAAAATTTCCAATAAAAAAAAATTAGTAATTACCAAACACATCATCTTTATTAAAGTAATAAAAAATAAGGGAAAATTACCACACACACAAAAAAATTCCAAGATTTGATTATGGTAACAAATCAAACCATAACATTTTAATTGTTTTAATTTGAACCTTCAACTTCTAAAATGGTATCAATTATAACCATTGGGTAATTTAGACAATTTAACTACTTTTTATTGGTAGTGCTAGATAACGGCAATAACTATGGACTAGGGAAGGAAGGAGAGAGGTGACAGTGAACTAGGAAAGAGGAGAATCAATGGTGGATGGAGAAATGAGATGTAGCGATCAGAGTGAATTGAGGAAGAGGAGAGGTAGTGATGAACGATAGTAAAAGTGAGAGGTGGCTATCAGCAATAATGAATAAAAAGAAGTGGTTACATTGTTTAAATTGTTCTTTCTTCATTATAATTGATATCATTTTCAAAGTTAGAATTTAAATAATTAAAAATTTAAGATTTAATTTGTTACTAAAATCAAACCTTAATTTTTTTTTTATTTATAAATTTTCTTAAAAATAATTGCCAAACACACTTAATTATCCCTCAACCTTCTAGATTTTTAAGTTGATTCCTGATAAACTCCATTACATGATAAAATTCTTACTTAGCACTTGATAAATTTGAAAACACAAATAGGTAGCGAGGTGGATTACGATTCTAGAGAATTGCCATTCAATTGGGGCAATAAGGTTTGGATTATACTGTTTGGCAAAATATTTCTAAAAATAAGTTCTGAATTTTTTTTCGAAAGCAACCTACTCTTCAAAAATATCAAAAAATTAAATTCTAATTTTTAAAAACTATTTTCATATAAAATAAAAATAATATGAAAAATATGAGTGTTTTTGAATATTTCATTCAAAACAAAAATAGAATTGACAAGCCCTAAAAAAATTGTGGGTTCAAAGCTACATTCTAGAGAGGTTAGTTGTGTCTCACAATAATAATAATAATAATAAAAATAAAATTCAATTCACATCGGGTGATCATAATCTCATGTTACATGTGATCTTAGAATAATCATAATTTATAAAATTGGGAAATATTATAGGAAAGAAAATATCGTCATTATTTACTTGCTTTGATCCCTTTGATTCTTCTCACATTTTTGCTAGGTGAAAAACTTCTGGAGAATTTGAGCATTTAGGACTAATTAAAGGGTAATTTAATTAAAACTTTGTAATGTTGGTCTAGCCCACAATGTTTTGAATTTATTGAATTTTGACTATTTCTGTTCCTTCAATTCAATGGACCAACCAAACTTTAATAAGTACACAGTCACTTCCACTAGGTGTCTAAGTAGTTTTTTGCATTTGTCTGGAATTTATGTTCATTATTTAACTTTTTGTAGTTCACTTCATTGAGAAACTTTGGGTAACCTTTTGTTTGAGACTTTTAAATGACTAAAATTCAAGGGCATGTTCTCCATCTCATATCCTCGTATAATACCCAATCAAATGCCCCCTAACGTTTCCTCCATTTCGGCAAAAAAATATTCATTAACATAAAAAATTTTATATAATTTTTTTTTGAAAAATATTTTTTGTAGAAAATATTTTATTTTGTTTGATTGCATCATTAAAAGTAAAATATTAGTGATTGTATTAGTGGTCATGGGTAATAGTGGTTGTAACTACAGGATAGAGGTAGTGGGGTGATGGAAAGGTAGTGATAGTAGGGCTGCAAATGAACAGAGCCGTTCATGAACAAACTCGAGCTCGGCTCGGTAAGAGCTCGTTCGAACTCGGTTCGTTAATTTTTTTTGCCGTTCGAGCTCGAGCTCGAGCTCGTTAAATTTTTAATAAACAAGCCTAAACAGTCTAAAGCTCGGCTCGTTAGCTGGCTCATTTAATATTTATTATTTATATATTAAATAATATAAAATTATGTATAAAAAATAAGAGAAATATGCTATTTATATATTCAAAAAATATAAATGTAAATAATACTTAACTATAGATAGTATATTTATATAATAGTGGTAGTAGATATTATTATTTTAATAAAATATGGACTTTTTTTTAGTATGTTTATATATATTGTATATATAATTGTATAATTAAAGTTTTAATTGTAACTTTAGTCTCACATGCAAGTATGAATTTATAAATTTTTTGGCTCGTTAAGGTTCGTGAACAGGCTCAAGCTCGAGTCGAGCCTAAGCCAACTCAGCTCGAGCTCGGTTCGTTAAATTTTTATTCAGTTCGAGCTCGAGCTCGAGCTTGAGCTCGTTAAAATCTTAATAAACAAGCCCAAACACACTAAAGTTCGGCTCGACTCGGCTCATTTGCAGCCCTAAGTGATAGTGTGATAATATTGATAAGTCTTTCGAAAACGTTTTTCACCTTTAAAAGTGAAGAACTTATTTTCCCAAATAAATTTGTTTTTTTAAAATAAAGTATTTTTTGTTAACTTCTTATTTTTCATAAAACGCTAAAAAATACAAAAATATTTTTCGCAAAACTAATTCAGGGTGAAGGCATGAATGCATTGGATTCTTTTCTTCGTCGATTGGAAAAGGTGTATGATCTTTGTTGTTAGATATTCACTTTTATGTCCTCAAATAAGACTACCTTTAATGGTTTTTTAATTAGTGGGGTAAAACCCTATGAGTGAATAAAACTTGGTAACCCAAAATAAAACAAATACATACCCCAATGTATTTTAGTGCAAATTTATCTAGACCGGTATACCTTTCTACAACTCAAAAGTGGAATTACTAATTGGGTTTAAATAAGGTTGCAAAATAAAATAGTGTTTAATAACTTATACCTAGGGTGAAACTCAAAAAGAGTCGAGATACGTTTACATTATATAATTAAATCATCAGTATAATTTAATGACAGATTCAACTAAGCCAACATACTTTCTGAAAAGCATGGTGGAAGTTGCACGGTAATCGCACATTTTTTTTTATATTTAATTTCAAGTTCTTAACTTGTTATTAGGAATGTATTTTCCATTTGCACCAGATTCTCTTGCAAATTAAAGTTGGAATTAGTAAGTTATAAATAGGGATAGCAATTTGAACCTGGTCTGATGAGGACCCGACCCTTCAATCCCGATTTGAGCGGTTTTTCTTCGAAAAATATCCCCAACAAGGCGGGGATGATATTCAAAAATCAATCCCTGATCAGTTTCGGGTCACGGACTGGGATAAGTGTCCTAGTCCCATACGTGGCCCATCCTCGTCCCCGTTTGTCCCCAAAGTGAAATTACTATTTTACCCCTTTCTCTCTCTATATATATAAACCAAACCCTCATCTCACTTCTCTCTTAGTCTTAGACCGCGTCTATCATCTCTCTCTCCCTCACTCATTCACTCAGATTTCTCTCTCTTATTCTCTCATTTCTTATCATCATCATCATTATACAGATCCACCACCACCACCACTAACCTCTGAACAGATTGTGAACCGTGGTCCGTGAAGCCCTCTGTTGCCACCAATCTAAACAAATCATGAACCGTGAAGCCACCAATTTGAACAGATCGTGGTCCAATGTCTTGATCAATGGACTCGTCGGTACCGGTACTGGTGCCGATGAAGGAATCAACGCACAACTCTCTCTCTCTATGTATATATATGTTACGTTCACACAAGTTCCATCTTGATCGTATATGTGTGTGTGTGTGTATGTGTGTGTGTGTGTGTGTGTGTGTGTGCACGCATGTGTATAATGAATAAATCTGTTGTTGTTGATGAACAATTTTTTTTTTAAAAGTTGTTGATGATTGTTGTTCTTGTGTGTGTATTGAATAGATATGTCATCTATATACAGATTAATTTTTTTTGTTGTTGTTCTTGTGTGTGTGTGTGTTGAACAGATTTGTCAGGAATTTTTTGAGGTTGGGGAAACTCGATCCTCATTAGGGGACGAGGGCGGGGGAGGTGATGGGTTTCCCGCCGAGAATCGGGGACGGGGATGGAGATTTTTTTACCTTCGAGGATCGGGAACGGAGAGTGTCATCCCCGGCCTTGCCCAGGCCCATTGCCATTCCTAGTTATAAAGGGTCAAAGATTAAAAGGCCAAGAAAATTGTGTGCCATAAATACAATCTTTGAAGTAAAAATCAATATGTTTTGTAGAAAACAAATGTGGATGAATATATGCGAGTTCTTTAGCTCAACTTTGTGTCATTATCCAAAAGATATAAATAAATAAATAAATAAAGCTACTAAAATGTATTTGCCAAAGGATTAGGTCACAACTTGAAAAAATGAAACCCTTTGCAAAAACTTTAATACAAGGAAATTGTTGGACAGAGAAAAATAATAGGTTAGTTTCAGAAAATGACTAAATAGATAGGATTAATACTCAAATGTAATTTATTATATAGTTACAACCACAATATCAAGTTACAACTTACACATGATCTCAAAAGAATCATATAATGCTTTAAATTAAATCACTTTTACGCGTATAACCCCATAGTTAAGTGCTCCCTAATGTAGAAAACACCGCCATTAATTACATGCTAGACCTGTTAATCTCACACTTATTAGTAGAAAAACTTGTTGAAATGCGCATCTAATTTAAATGAGTAGTTTAATTAAGCTTCGGTGTTGTTTTATGCTTACGATGTTGAACAAGTATATGAAAGTCTTGTTTGGGAACATGTCCTTTTAGTAATTTTTTAATTTTTTTGGCTATAATATGATATAAAAAAAACAAGAGGGAAGTTGGCAATTTTAATAGGCTATTTTGGTTTTTGTCTATTTTAATAGACTAAAATTTTTGTCTTTGGGAAAATGATTGAATTTTTTGTAATTGAATGTGATATTTGTGAGAGAAAAAGTGAAATGATTATGAATTTGATGTGACATTTTGTCTTGTTAGCTGTTTTAGCCTATTTTGTCTTTTAGTGAATTTCAGCCTAAAAAGCCAATTTTTAGCCTTTTCCAAACAAGGTCAGTATGTTTGGAATGACTTTTTAATTTTTTACGAAAAAATGTGTAAAAAGTAGAGAGAAAAGAAAATCTTTGACTTTTTGGTATAAGTTGTTGGCTTTTTGATTTTTTTAATGACTTTTTGACTTTTAGGCTAAAAAATAATGTTGTTAAACGAGGCCTAATTATATGTTTTCCTAAGGTTCAATTGTTGGGTTTGATTTTGTATTTGTTTTCTTTACGAATGACCTTTCTTTTGAAAGTTTCAGTTTCAAAAAAGTAAAACCTAAATGTATTTTGAAACAAAAATGCTTCCGTCCACTAGTGACTTCTGACCCCCAGTGACCCCTAGCTGAGATGGCACGTCACGTGATTGTCACGTGACTATAAGACCCAAACACATCTTCACATTTCATTTTGAAATCTCCCCCCCTCAAACACGTATTTGTCTTCACTCCAACGGTAACAGCTACTGACCCCTATTCCGACGCCTGACCCCCACTCCGACGCCGGCGACCACTCGTTCCCTTCACTCCGACACCGACAGCTTGTTCCCTTCACTCTCTCTCTCTCTCTCTCTCTCTCTTTCTCTCTCATCCGACGAAGGACGATTAAGAGGTAAATTTCTCGACTGTCCCTTTGTTAAAGCCCCGACTCTCTCTGTGTCTTTTTCCCTCTCATCCCTCTCATCTGACAGGTATATCTACGTATATATATATATCTATATATATGTCTATCTGTGAAGCCCCGACTCTCTCTATGTATATCTGCGTATATATATATCTATCTGTGTATATCTGCGTAAATTTCCCGAATGTTTAGATTTAGTAGTTTTGACAATCTGATAAAAGAATTGAAAAATTAAAGTTTGGCCTTTTGATTTGGGGCTTGAATTTGGCCTTTTCATTTGGGAATTGTAGCCTTTTCATTTGGAGTCTTACATTGCTATAAACCTGTTCAATGAAATTCCTCAACAAAATGTTAAAATTATAAAGACCTGAAAAAGCTACTATCCTTGATTTGAAATTATGAAAACCTGTTCATAAACCTGAAAAACCTGTTCCAACGAAATGTTGCCATAAACCTTTTCATTTGAAATTATGAAAACCTGTTCCATAAACCTGTAGCAATTGAAACTCTATGAAATTATGAAAACCTGTTTCACTTTTTCATTTGAAATTATGAAAACCTGTATCTATCTATCTATCTTCTAAAATGAAGACTAATTACGAAATTGTGGTTAATGGGAGTATAGAAGAAAACCTGTATATATGAAACCTGTATCTATGAAACAGGTTTTCCCATTAAATGAAAGTTCATCTGATTTGATTATGGTAATTACCAAACACATCATCTTTTTTAAAGTAAAAAAAAATAAGGGAAAATTACCACACACAAAAAATAATTCCAAGATTTGATTATGGTAACAAATCAAACCATAACATTTTAATTATTTTAATTTAAACCTTCAACTTCTAAAATAGTATCAATTATAACCATTGGGCAATTTAGACAATTTAACTACTTTTTGTTGATAGTGTTAGATAACAACGATAACTATGGACTAAGGAAGGAAAGAGAGAGGTGACAGTGAACTAGGAAAGAGGAGAGTCAATGGTGGATGGAGAAAAGCGATGTAGCAATCAGACTGAATTGAGGAAGAGGAGAGGTAGTGATGAACGACATTAAAGGTGAGAGGTGGCTATCAACAATAATGAATAAAAAAGGTAGTTACATTGTTTAAATTGTTCATTTTTTGTTAGAATTAATATCATTTTAAAAGTTAGAATTGAAATAATTAAAAATTTAGGATTTAATTTGTTACTAAAATCAAACCTTAATTTTTTTTATTTATAAATTTTCTTAAAAATAATTGCCAAACACACTTAATTATCCCTCGGCCTTCTAGATTTTTAAGTTGATTCCTGATCGATGGCGGCATCGGCAGGGCAAAAGAATAGGTCAAACATGTGCAGCCAAACATGCCCAAGTAATCTTGAGCATAAAATCAAATTGATAAATTGTTTTTACTTAATCATTGCTATCAGCCCAGAAAAGCCTTCACCAGAGTCACGTAAGTTGTGTTTGGTAATGGATTTGGAGAGATATTTGAAAAGAAAAAATGAAAAAATAAGTGAAATATGATGAAATATAATTATATTTCATTTTTTTTTTTTTTCTTTCTAAGTCCCTTCCCAAATTCATGAACTAAACACAATTTTTTTTTTTTTTTGCAACCTCAATTATTTTTATTTTATATTTATTATTTTCTTTCTTGGACATGACTGATGAATCGTGTAATGGGGTTTAGATGAGTCAAGAAGTCAATCATGGACTACCAAATGGTCAATCTTAAATTTTCCTGATGATTTAAAAAATAATAATTATAATAAGTAAATAAATAATTGTTGTTATCAACTAGTGGGGTTAGCTGCTAGTATAGGTTACATGTATTATGTATAACACTTGCCTGTATTGATGGACAATGAGTTGTTCACGCTGGCGGATTCAAAAATGTTCAAAAGAAGTCAATATAAAAATTTGAAAAGAATAAAATGAGATTACGCCCTCTTTTGGAAAGTGTGTTATAATTCACTTCCCAGATTATAAGTCACTTCTCTCTCTCAGAAAAAGTTGATTATAATCAATTTTTAACCAAAAAACTAAGTATAGACCATCTTCCCAAAATAGCCCTACGTATAGATTTTTTGTTTAAATTTTTGTTTTATTTTATTTATAAGTATTGAAAATTGTATGATACTCAGCATATAGGTCTGTTTACTATAAACACTCTCATAGGATTGTTTTTGACACATCTTTTTGGAATAATTACAAACAATAGTTTTAAATATCAGTCAATACGCATCGTATTACACATCTAAATTTTAAATTTTTAGATATTTATTGATATATCAATTTATATTATTTAACATCATGAGATATATAATTATATCGAAAGTACCAATAGATATCTCGATACCATTATCTAAAACCAATACAAGTTTTAGTAAAGTGAAAGAAGAATTGCCATATGAAAAACCTTATGCAACCATGATAAAATGAGAGATGAGCACGAGAAAGGAACTGTAGCCGCTAAATCCAAGTTTCTCTTGCAATAAATTTGCTTAAAACAACATACTAATAAAAAAGATTCCACAATTCAACTTAGCATATATGCCTGTTACATGGATATCGACACTAACATCAATTATTTACAAATGAGGCCAGAGTGTCAACAAACTCAAATCCATTACAATAAAAATAAAAAAAATTGCACCTATTCTGATGTGAGTTTATGATGATTTTACAAATCATGGAAGCAAGTCGTCTTTTTTTCCTTTATTTTTTTTCTTTCTTCTTTTTCTTTTTCTTTTTTAATGATTAAAAACCCGTTCTAGGCAGAACCCTTTAGACCCAACCCAAAAAGGTAAACTTGAGGTTCAGACTTCAAAAGCCACCCTCTAAGCATATCAACTAAGCGAACGGGGTGGGATTCGAACCCTCATTGTTGGTAACGTGGGGGAGCATTTACCTCGGATGATTCCTCAGGGAAAACAGCAGAATCAACTTTTCAAAGTGAATGAGGTGCTTGCGGACGCGATAAATGTGCAGACTGTATAGTCCTGCAGCCAGGGTCACCAACACGAACGATAGCATTATCAACGTCCAGAAATCCTGGCACATGGGAATTGCATAGCCGAGGGCGAGTTAGAATAAATTTCAAAGAATAATTGTCTCAAAGAAAGCTATCTTTCAAGTATGCCAATCCCTAGAGATCATGCAAATGTGAAATGTTGAATGAATGTTGGCTACAGAACCTTATAGTAGAGAAAGTTCATCTGATTTAAATCAATTTGGAACATTACAATGTGTGATTTACATAATATGCCTCACCAAAATACAAAGATCAATAATGCCAAGAATGATCACCTGGGGATCAGAGACGATTACGCCCATAACATAAGTCATCAAGTCAAGAACAGACTGAAGTGAATTTTGTACACTCCCCACTACTATGCGATCCGATTCTGGAACTTGATCCTATCCAAGTAACATTTTTAGAACATAAACAAAAGAATTTGTAACCGTTTGATACAATCATGTAAAAAAAAAAAAACTTGTCACCGTTTGATACGATTACCTGCATTTGTTGGATGACAGATAAGTCAAACATCCACAATCCAAGGCGCGATGCAGCCACTCCGCCCATCAGCACGTATGCTGATACAAGCTTGTTTTGTACCCATATCGAAGCTACGCATACTAAGAGGCAAATCCACTGCATCAAAATTTAGGGACACCAAAAATCAAAATTCAGCTCGATGATCATGCTTCTGATAGCAAATTGAGTCGATTTCCCAAAGTGCTTTCATTGATTTCATTTTTTCTTTTTTTTTACCTGAGACCAGATGGACCAGAGTCCTGTTCGAAGTGTTGAAATCCGAGACTGTAAGATAGGATAGAGAAATGTTGCAGCTATTCCTACCGTAGCGCTCACTCCTCGGGCGATTCCTATAACATATGCAGGAATGCCCTCCCATTCTAATGTAGCAGTCATTAGAGTTCCAAAGCTGCAATTGGAAATCGAGTCGGATAGTGAGTC
The DNA here is from genome assembly GCA_036172215.1 of Camellia granthamiana. Taxonomy (NCBI): domain Eukaryota; kingdom Viridiplantae; phylum Streptophyta; class Magnoliopsida; order Ericales; family Theaceae; genus Camellia; species Camellia granthamiana. The sequence goes on along the minus strand of CM069912.1, from coordinate 26,716,745 downwards.
AGAGCCCTATGGCAATGAGAGACAAACATTTCAGAGAGTACCAAATTATCCTAAGTTGTGCAGAAGTAACATTAAATCTAATTTTATTGCAACTATGAAATTGATTCATGTGAGGAGACACAAGAGAACCCATTTGAAAGTGGTATAGTGGTATTCCTTCCAATTCTACATTTCAATCTTCTAATTTTGTTTTATTTTAATTATAATAGTAAGACCATGGATTTATATAGTATCGGAAAACGTATCCGTATTGGTCACGGTATACTAGTATTGGAAGTATCGAACAATACGTACAGGGAATGAGGTGTTGTAGTAATAAAAAAACGCTTTATAACAGTCAAATTGGCCGTATCAATTATGATTTTCATTCTAACTAGTATATGAGGTGTATCAATATTAGAATGACAAAAAAAATTGATAATACTCCTTATCGGCCAATATTTAAAACCACGTAAGACCTAAAACAGACCATTAAACAGAGTAGATATCGAAAATCAATGTTGTTAGAGGCTAACCTGAGCACAGTAAAATACAACAAAGCAAGAGCTACACCGGGAAGTACCACATCTTGCTGCAAGTACACTCTCCATGAAACAACATATTGAATCTTGGAAAACCGCTCGATTACTTTCCCTATCCAGCTGTTTTTGGACAACTCCGAATCATTTTCATCATCAGAAAGCACAGTACTTTTCGCTCCGGAAGTAGAAGGGCTCTCTTCCGGGACTGGCGAAGGCCTCGAAACCCTCTTTAGGCTCCCTTCGCGTAAAGACGGAAACCCATTGTATACAGACATTAGCATCCAATATTGCAAGAAAACAGACACGGTGTTCCAAAGCGATAAAGCAAAAGCCGATGCTGTTAGAGATACGAAACTGATAATGATGCCGGTCAACACGGGTGCGAAAAGCTTGCAGATTAAATCAATGCGTCTTATAACCGAATTCATGCTCGTCAGAATTTCCGCAGGGTGGCCTTCTGATATCACCACCACCCTGTAATTTGAACATAACTTGCTTTACAGTCTAAGAAATACGGACAGAGACATATGACACGACAATTTGGGACAAAAATGTAAGCAAAAGGTAGAATCATGGATTGTAATTACTGATTCGTGACAACAAAATTAACATATGCTATGGGAATACATGCGGGTACCATTCTCTCTCGATCAAGATGGTTCCGGCGAGAGTGGAAAGCACGCCGATAGCTCCAGAAATATTGGTTATTATGACAAGTGACACGAATGCTATGGAATTTGAAAATTGTAAGTCTGGGTGGACTAGCAATGCGACCACCGTGCCTCCGGCAATGATAAAAGAGAGATTCTGTGTTAACAGCCAGAGTTGTAGAACCTGCCAATGTAGAACAATGCATCATAAGCATCACAGTGACATGGACACGTGACACGTCACTTCTAAAAAAAATTGAAGGAAACAAAGCTAAAAAGGAGAAATGTTTTGGAGCTCTAATTTGTAAGTTCTAAAGGTTCATTTGATATGATATTTTGATTTTATGTTTTATGTGTTTTTTTATTTATTTTTTTGTTTTCCACCTCACTAAAGCTCAATTAGAACTCTAGTTTTAGAGGAATGTATCATTGTTAAAAAAATGAAGGAAACAAAGCATAAGGGATATGCAAAATAAATGATTTTGATTTCTATATATTTATTAGGGTAAATTACACTTTACCTTCCTATAGTTTCACCTATTTCTCACTTTGGACTTTTAAATTTAATTTTTCTCACTTTGACCCTTTATGTTTACAATCCTTCCCAATTTGGCCTTTTAATTTTAATTTTTTCCAGTTTGCCCCTTCGTGTTTGCAATTCATCCCACTTTGACCCTTCATATTTGCAATCCTTCCTACTATATTCATAGACTAACTTCCATTAAAAAAACTAACAGAATCTGTCACATCACTTACACATAAACTCCATGTGTGATGTAAAAAATTCACTAAAGATGCAAAAAATAAAAAATAGAAAACAAAAAAATTAGAATTTTTTTAGTCTTTAGTGAACTTTTTTTTTTCAAATTTATTCATAGACATTATTACATTATAGATGTATCTAGATTAGATGTAGCTAAAAAAATAAAAATAAATTTAATTAAAAAAAGAAAAAAGTTTACTAAAAACGAAAAAAATGAAATATACAGACTCAAATACCTGTATTGTCAATTCTGAAATAAAAAATTTAATATCATTTTTTTAGTCTTTAGTGAACTTTTTTCTTTTTTTAGTTAAATTTGATTTTATTTTTTTAGCTGCATCTAATCTAGATGCATCTATAATGTAATAATATTTATGAATAAATTTTTTTAAAAAGTTCACCAAAGACTAAAAAAAAAATTCAATTTTTTTGTTTTTTATTTTTTATTTTTTGCATCTTTAGTAAAAAATTTTACATCACATATGGAGCTGATGTGTTAATGATGTAACAAATTCTGTCACTTTTTTTTATGGAAGTTAGTCTAAGAGTAAAGTGGGAAGGATTGCAAACATGAAGGGTCAAAGTAGAAAAGATTACAAACATGAAGGGCTAAAATAGGAAAGATTACAAACATGAAGGGCTAAAGTATGAAGGATTGCAAACATGAAGGGTCAAAGTAAGAAAAATTACAAACATGAAGGGCTAAAGTAGGAAAAATCAAACTTAAAGGGCCAAAGTGTGAAGGATTGCAAATATGAAAGACCAAAGTAGGAAGGATTGTAAACATAAAAAGCCAAAATGGGAAAAACCAAACTTAAAAAGCCAAAGTGGGAAATGGGTGAAACTTTAAGGAGGCAAAGTGTAATTTACCCTATTTATTATGTGTCATATATATAAATATTTCATTTTAAATTTAATAAAAACATGCAACAAAACAGAATTTTTAAAATTTAAAGCATGATGGATTAATAGGTATAAATCTACATTATTTTTCTTCAAATTGCCCTCTTAGGCTATGTTTAGTTCATAAATTTAGGAAGAGATTTGGAAAAGAAAAGAAAAAAATTAGGTGAAATGTGAATACAAAATATTTATATTTCACTTAATTTCACACACTTTTTTTCTTTTTTTCTTTTTTTTTTTCTAAATCTCTATCCAAATCTATAAACCAAACACACTTACGAATCACCTATTGGTCAAAAGATGTAAAGAGACGAATATAATAAACAAACAAATGTCAAATATTGATGGATAAAGAAACCACTAGAAAACCCATCACTGTCCAAGATTAACTACTAAACAAGTACTCCTATTCAGAAATTATATGAACACATTTCAATTTTGAGCCAATTGAATCTCATCAATTTAAAAATTTTGGGTTCTACAACAAAATTAATTCATTGTGACATTCACCCACATAGGTATAAATTTCTAAATTTTGTTGTAGTACAAAGGGTGAAAAATTATACAAGTCAAGGCAAACCTTCACGTATGATAAGCGATCGACCCATTGTCCAACAAGGGGACCGAACAATACAGTGGAGGCAGATTCCACCACGCCGTAGAGAGCAGCCAGGAGTAATGAGTTGGGACTAAGATTAATCATGTACAAACCAACAGAGAATTCCCACATCCTGCAATCAAGTAACCACGATGATGATCGATGAAAATAGAAATGCATAAAAGGTCACTCCCATAAAAGGTCACTGCCTCTAGTGCTTGTTATCGTTGTCTATAGAGGTAACTTCTAGCATAATTTACACAAAGTAACTGCCCTCAAACAAACCGCGCTCCATAATTGGAGCTAACTTTTTTACCATTACACCAAGTAACATTCATGGACTCTTTAGACCTAGAGCACAACAAGAGTAAAAAAAACAACGCCCAATTAGTACACATTAAAACACAACAAGAGTACTAGGCAAAATCCTCTCCAAAGTTGAACTATCCCGGCAATCAATTTACTCAATTTAGATTTTCGAACTTTTAAATGGTTGACGGTTATGTAAAAGGTTCCCAATTCACAATATTTTTATTTTTTATTTTTTTATTTTAAAGTAAGCGTTTTTTTGCAAAAACAATAATAAGAAGAAGAAAGATTTAAAAATATATACAACAAAGCTCCAGTCAAAAAATGAAAAGCCTAAAAGCAATTCTCTTGCAAACCCAAGAGGCCCTAATAAAATATGGATAGTTATGGGCTGTCCTATGGATCGGATTTATTTACCATTAAGTTAATACATAAACAAGTATTACAATGATAAATTTTTCAGGTACATTGATAAATTTATTAATCTAACAAATAAGGTTCATAACTATACATAAAAAAAGAAAATAAAAATTTGAGTAAGTTATATTGATAAATAAATTTCTCATTCACAGGTCTTATATATTCATAAGTTTTTCATTCAAGACGAGTAAATAAATCCAGTAATACACTCCAAAAAAAAAAAAAGAGTCTCCACAAACCAAGCAACTAGAGAAAACAATATTTCATCACTTTGATCTCCTCTTTATCCCAAGGCATCCTAACTATTGGATCATGTGAAAATTTTGAAATTGATAACCGGGGTTGTATTGAGTAAGATAGAAGACATGAGATTTGAATAAATAAGTCCAGTCACACACCTCAAAAAAAAAAAAAAAAAACCTTTCCAAATCTAACAACTACAGAAAACAATATTCTATCACTTTGATCTCCTCTTGTTCCAAGGCACCCCAACTATTGGATCATATAAAAATCTCGAGACGAATAATTGGGATGTATTGAGTGGGATAGAGTACTAAAGATTTGGGAATAGATGATCCCGTGTTTGTTACTTCGTACTAAAATTATGTAGAAAAAAATTCATATTACATAACTCGAGGGATTAGCTTTAAGACAACCACAAGTTCTACATATCAATTTTTATAATTTATATTTTGTTTACTATTACTGTGATGAGTTTGGGGGAGCACTTATTCGTGCACAAGTTGGGATAAAATTTCAATTTGAGAGCTGAAATAACTATGATAATAAATTCACTATTATTATTATTTATTTTTTATGAATCGGAAAAACAAAATGTTATATTAAAATGAAAGAAATAATAGATCAAATTTAGTGCAACTGATTAATCACCCCAAAAGAAGAAGAAAAAGAGTTGATTTACAACCCTATTGTGATATAAACAAAATCAATCCAAAACCATTACAAAAACCCTAAAGAAAGATTAAATCAAAGTAAAATAATATTAAAATATACATATAAAATTCAAAACTTTTCATGATCATCATCAAAATACCACTCATAATAAGAAAAAAATGAAACATAGATGCACCCTAGTATAGGGATAATTCCCAAAAATAAACTGTGAAATATTAGACAAGGAAAGAAATAAATTAAAGAGGAACAAATTAAAAATACAAAACATGTAATATCATCTGAGCAATAATGCAATATATAATTTAAGAACTATGAAATACACACACAAACCCCAAAACCCTAAAGAGGGAATGTCACAAAAGAAAGGAAACGAGGTCTGATGAGAGAGAGAGAGAGAGACCTGGCACCCCATCTGGCCAAGAAGTGGCCAACATACAAATAGATGAGAAGAGAAGAAGAGAAAGGTGGTTGTTGAGAAAGAAGTGGCTCTTTGATCATCATCATTTGGTTCGCTTTTTCTTCTTCTTCTTCTCCTTCCATTTCTCAGCTATGGCTTCAAACTGAGAACTTGCACTTCTTTGAGGTTTTGCTTTGTTCTTGTTCTTTTTTTTCTCTCAGATGTTTATAATGATTATTGTTAGTTATGTCATGATGTGCTAATGATGATGCTGACGATAATGATGATGGTTTTTCTCTGATAGATCTCTTCAAAACAAGCACACAGATGAATTGGGATCCTCCCCTTGCACTCCCTCGTTACAGGGCCTTTGGGCCCACTTTGAGGCCCAATTTTGATAATCCGAACCATTCATATTTTAAAATTTATTTAGTATATTATACCTGTAAAAAATCAAGTTGATCGGATATTAGAAAATATATGTTCGGAAAACTGTTTATTAAATTCTTTAAAAAAATAGTTTTTAGTTCGATTTTTCCGAACATATACTTTCTGATATCCGATCAACTTGATTTTTTACAGGTATGATATACTAAATAAATCTTAAAATAAGAACGATTCGGATTATTAAAATTGGGTCTGAAAGTGGACCCGAAGGCCCTACAAAAAGGGAGTGCAAGGGGAGAATCTGTGCTCCACACAGATAGCCGACGTGGGGCAAAAACCAGTTATGAATTACCCTCCTATCCAACCTAATTAAAATAAACCCAAATTATATTAATGGCTTGTGTATTTTGTTGCTTAAGTCAATTTAATTTTTATAAACTTTTTTGTATTAAGTTTGAGTTTTAATTTTTTCCATTCGGTCCATTTGGGAACTGGGGTTTTTTAGTAATTTTTTTTTATTTTTTATTTTTTTATGAGGTGAAGAAATTATTAAAACGATTTTTTAGTTGAATAAATAGTTAATTGGCCAAGCTCCTTGCGGCAAGTTAACGTGTAACTGCACCTTAATTAGGGTGTTGTGAGAAAAGACTAGGGGTTCGAACTAATGGAATAGCTACAGCCCTTTAAGTAATATACTAATTTTACTAACAAACTAACAAATCTAACTATGTAGGATGTTGACAAAAAATAAATAAATAAATAAATAGTTATTTGATTGATGTATATAATTTGTCATTTTAACTTGTTTTATATTTTTTTATGACTTTTGGGATTTTTTTTAGCCAAAAAAGCTTAAAGCCAAACAAACAAATTGAGTTAATTGTAAATGGTGTCAATTTATTTGTCTAATTGACATCTATTAAAAAAATTGAATAAAAATGAAGAACAATATTTAAAAGGGAATAAATTATTTTTTAAAATTAGATGTCAATCCATCGATCACTGAATGAACTATTTTATCTTTTGATTTCAGTTTAATTTTTAAATAAAGTATATTAATTAGATTTAGATTGACACAATATAAAAATTTAAGAATAAAATTAAACAGTTAAAATTATAATGGCTAAATTGACAAAAATGGCAAACTATAGGACTATTGGTTTAATTTTGGAGAAATTATCAACCAATGGTAACATTAGAAAATTAATACAGATACATGAAAATTTGTATGAATTTAATTATTAAAGTGTATAAAGTTTACCACCTATTTGTAATTTTTTGAAAATGATTACACTGAATTAAAATTTCCCCTTTAATTTTTCCATAAAATAAACATTAACACATTGTTGCTACCAATTGAAAATCTTTTTTTTAATTGGCATATAATTGAAAATTTCTAATATACACCGTTGGAAAAAAAAAATTACACTTTTCATTCTTGTAATTTAATTTAAATTTCACTTTAATCTTTATAATTTTAAATTGAACAATTTGACTCCTACATTTTAAGTCTAATTTTAATTTAATCCATGAAGTAATGTAACAGTGACTATGTTAGCATCACTACTTGAACCACCAAGTGATGCAAGGTAGGAACAAAATTAGAAGAAGGCTATGAAGGATACTGTTTGTCTTAATATATTTTAAATATATATATATATAAATTTTATTTTATACACAAAATAGCCACTTAATATAAAATATTTATATATGTGTCACTATTCTCCTCCCTTGCATTTTCTTTATTTTGCACCAAAAAAGTTTATTCATCCAATCAGAAATAAATTCAATGGTTTTTTATCTTTTAAAATTTGTATATATATATGTGTGTGTGTTTGTGTATACGGTGAAAATTTTTTATTCAAATTTTAGTCTCTCCAGTAATAAAATTTGAGTTCTTTTCTTGATACAAAGGATACGCTTGAATCCAATGAATACAGGTAAGGCTCTCATGATATGGTAGATTTGCAATAGACTTTTCACATGCAAATATAGCTCACTTTGATTGAGTTACTCAATAAATTTTCCTCAATATATTACTACCCAGATTAGAACCCCAGTGAAAATAAATAAATAAGTGATGGTTGACTTTAATGTGGGGTTTGTGGGTTCTTTATTTTCAAATAAAACATTATTTGTTTGGGTAGTCCCAAATAATCTAAAAAGTCAAAAAGTTATTCAAAAAGTTAAAAAGTTAACACTATTCACCAAAAGTCAACAATTACGGCTGCACAACTCTCAATTCAAATTTTCCTCTAAAAACCAATTTTCACAATTTTTTATTACACATTTTTCCATAAAAAGTTAAAAAATTAACCCAAACATCTATATTTTCAACCTCAATTTTTTAGTTAAAAAAGAAAAAAAGTACACTTATTTAGTCTTCCCAAACTTGACCTATTTGACATTCAGATTTTCTTTTTTTGTTTGCCATCTAGGCAGATCTCTGTCTCCCCCCTTAAATAATTGAAATATAATATAGAGAAATTGTATAAAGCCAGACCTACACTACTTTTTTTAAGAATAAATAAATAAGATAAGAAAAAAAAAAATTTATTGTTATACTTGTTTGACATAGGATCTAGTTCTAGTTCATTGTTGTTAGGGATCCATAAAGTGTATAATCACAATTCGTGAGATACGAGAATACAGAAATGAAAAGTTATGATTAATTACTGTGACTTTTACTATGATCTAAAAGGTTATAAGAGATAATTACATCTCTGTCACAAGAGTAAATATACTATGAATGCCCTCCCTCCAAAATTGAGTGGTTAGTGTATCACACTTATCAAGATTCACACTATGCACCTAACAATATTATATCCTTTTGATATAATTTCTTGTAAATTAAAAGTAGATCGTCGAAAAACAAAATATAAAAATATTCCTCTTCTAGTTTCTCAATAATCAATTATTTTTAAACTTATCTAACTTATTTTTATTTTATAAATTATAAGCAAAAATTACCCTAAACATTTTGATACAAATTGTCTAACATAAATTAAATTTAAGTGATTTCAATAAATTGTACCAAACAAGGCCATTATTAATCTCCATGAACTTGCTCTGACCTTCTTCAATTGGCCATGTTGAAACGTAGTTGTTTGTTCACCAACCCAATTAAAGCCTCTCTATATCCTTTGAAAAATAATTTCCATTAGACTAATGTTATATGCATAAATTAGTACACTAATTAATGTACCAATTGATGATGTGGTATAATTTAAAATGTTTTTGATATTTGTAATTTGTATAATGAGTGGGGTCAATAATAATGTCATAACCAATGTTGGTACACTAGTTAGTACACTAATTAGTACATGTAGCACCACTCTTTTCATTAATAAATTATTGTTTTGAACATCGAAGTTTATTCTAAATTTTATGTCATTATCTAACTTATAATTTTTATATTTAAATCCTTGGACTTTTATAATTAATCCAACTATGCTAATTTAGTTGGCCACTCATATACAAACTGCTGTATGGAAAGTCAGGAGATTAATAATCACTGTCAAAGACAATTAATAATTTATTTATTCCCTATTACAGTTGGGGTGTGTTTGATTGGGGGGATAAGGGGGGATTATTCACTATTGGGATTGTAATCTGGGGGAGCCTCTTTATCTGGTGTTTGTTTTTTTTAGTCTGTCGGACATGGAGTCCAGCCAGACTCCTTATCCCCCATATGGGGGACTATTGTATCCTGGGGGGGTATGGGACAATTTTCGGGGGACTATCCACTATTAGGATTAGGTGATGAAATGACTATTTTGACCATCGACTATTTAATTATGTATTATATTTAGTAAAATTTAATAAAATTTAAATGTCTCAATTTAAAAATAAAATAATTTTGTTTAAGTTTTTATTGATGTTTTATTTATTTAATCTTTTAAAATAATTTTTTATAGATATTTTATTGATGTTTTATTTTAAAATTTTGTTTATAATTCATTTAATTTCATTATTTAAATTTTAATAGATGTTTTATTTAATTTTATTATTTAATTATTATTATTTTTAAAACTAAATTTATTTAAAATTTTAATTAAAAAAATAACATACATTTTTATTGATATTTTATTTATTTTATTTAAAAAAATAAATTTATTTAATTGTGTAAAAAATAAAATAAAATAAAATAAAATTTTATTTAATCTAGCTAAAAAATGAAAATATTAAAAATATGTTTAATATTGCTATTACTTAGTAAACGATTTAAAAAGGGTAAAATAGTCATTTGTTCATTTATTCTATCCAGTCCGTCCAACCAAACGTTGGATTCACAAAAAATAGTGCTTTCCAGACATCTAATCCCATGAAAAAACAAACACATAATACATATCCAATCCAACCAAATAGTTTGGGGATTCACAGTCTCAGGACTCAAATCCGATGGATTCTAATCCCCCCTTATTCAGTCCGTCCAATCAAACACACCCTTGTTGTATTGAATTATTTATTTCCTATGGTGATTATTATGGTTTTTGTTGTGCGTTTTTGGATTAAAATTGTCCATTTTGTTATAATCAATCTTTTACTCATGTAGAAAAATATATGTTTGGTTTGAGTTTTCTGAATAAAATTTTTTGAAAATTGACTTTTTTGGTTTTCATGTTTTTTCGTTTTTAGAGAATATTTTTTTACTTTTTTAGATGCGCCTTACTTAGATGTATCTAAAAAGTAAAAAATTTATGAAAAAAATATTTTAAAAAATTAATAAATACATAAAAATACAAAAAATGTACTGAATTCTTTTTTTTTTTTGTGTTTTTAGTATTTAGTGAATTTTTAAAAGATTTTTTTTACAATTTTTTTACTTGTTAGGTGTATTTATGTTAGGTGTGTCTAAAAAATAAAAAAATTGCTTAAAATATTAAAAAAATTCAGTAAAAACAAAAAAAAATATATGGAAAATAAGAAAGTAGAATTTTCTGAAAAATATTTTTTGAAAAGTGGAAACAAACAAGGTGATAATACTAATAATGATAATCATAATTATTATAATAATGTTATGAGTTGAAGGATGACCTTGAAAATTCAAGCAAAGTTCAATGATAAATGTTGATTTATTATAATAAATAAATAAAATAAAATAAACACACTTAGTTAACTTGGAGCACGTAGGTCATTGGATTCGTTTCCTAGCCTCACAGTTTAACTGAAAGTAAAAAATCAAAAATAAATAAAAATGGACTAATTAATTACACAAGTGGTGTTTAAAGTATGTGGTTTGTTGTACTTGACTTTTTATTTTTAAAGTTTGTTAAATTAGGTTACAAATTACAAAATGAAATTTTATGATTTCAAGCGCTCACACTGTCTTAATTAATTTGGATATTTTTCAGATGCATACTTTGAGGATTATATGGGCACCCAATTAGGCTGGTTTAGACCTTGGGACCAGCTCCACTCAATTTTAAACTACAATTGTCAAGTTATAAAACAAAACATGGTTAGTTAGTGTGTTTACTGATATCCGATCAAATTAATATTTTGTGTATATGTTCTTCCCTTCAAATCCTAATAAATAAACAGGTTAGATTACCATCATAAGTTTTATGGAACCCATAGAGTAAAGTCTTGAGGACTACGGAGATAAAATAAAATCTTGAGAGGAACTACTCTCAATTTTAATTGGCTATCCCTATACATTTTTATTTGTGAAGTCTATATGTCCTTTTTTGAGGTTGTACAAAAAAATAAATAAATAAATAAAATTCCAAACATACCAAAGCTCCAATTAATCAATTTGGATGGCATCTGAAGGAGGACAATTAAAAAATTAAAAACTAAAGTATATAAAAAATAAATTAAATAAAGAAAGGTATATATTTTAGTCCTAATTGGGATTAGTTGAGAGTAATTAACAACAGACAGAAGTACTTAAAACAAACAAACAACACCTAATACATATAAATCTATCCATTTAAAATGCTTGAAGTCAAAATCGGGTTCTGTGTATGATTCTCAACTTTCACAATTACTGCTACTTTGTTTTTTTTTAATCATTTATGGTGTGTTTGGTTAGGGGATTTGGGGAGGGATTTGGAAAGGAAAATAGAAAAGATAGGTGAAATGTGAATAAAATACATATATATTTCACTTAATTTTATACATTTTTTTCTTTTTTCTTTTTAAATCTCTCTCCAAATTTTCTAACCAAACACAACGTGTGTGCTCTTCGATTTTGTGAGCAAAGTCCTCCTCCAATTGTCAATCAAACAAAACATTATTTTAATTTGAGTACCACTCAGATCTAGATCCTTATTCAATGTTCAAAGGCTAATTACTAAATAATGTCATATCTCATTCACATTTTTTAAAGATAATTCAATTTAGAAGTCTATTTCTAGATCTGTTGGGTTTAAAGTTAAATTTTTTAAAGCTAAAAAGACAATAACAATGTGAAAAATCATATTATTCTTATATAATTTAATTATTATCTATCTATTTAATATCACATATTTATTCATATATCACTAGTTTGTTTACTTTTTTGACTTTTTAACTATTTTAATAGACTATTTTAGTTTTTGTGTTTGAGAAGATGAGATAGTGCCGTTTTGGCGACACAGTCAAAACGCAGCTTTTTGTTGGCCAAGACCAAAACGCCAAACAGGGCCAAAACGCTGAAATTCCCGTTTGGGAAGACCAAAAACGCAACACTCAAATTTACCAAACTACCCTCTGAAAAATTTTAATTAATTAATTCAAAAATAAAAAATAAGGATATTTTGGTCATTTTGGAATGATGTGACACTTTTAAAAAATATTAAACTAAAAATAAAAAAAGTCAGCTTTTTACCAACTTCCCAAATCACTTTTAAAAGAGTCAAAAAGCTTGATAAAAAGCCAAAAGCCAGCTTTTTACCAACTTCCCAAAACACCCCATAGATTTTTATTTGAATTGTTGTATTGAAAAATGTGTTGAAATGATGTTTGAAATTAAAATGACAAATTTATCCTTAAGATTACAATTTTTTAAATTGATATAAAAGGACAAAATCGTAATTTATCAATTGATGTAACAATTTGTCAATTGACACTGTAGGCTGTGCCTATACTACCGGCAACTGCAACCTATTTTTTTTTTTTTGAAAAACTTTAAACAGTGAAACTTTTTGACTTATTTGTAATTTGAGGCTATAATGGCCTCAACCCTTTCTTTCCAAACAGCACCTTAATTTATCTATTTAGCTAAAGAATAAAGGTTGGGACCCCCTTTGGGGGTCACCCCCTTTACCCCCTTTGCCACGTGGCAAGAGGTGATTGGAGGAGCAGGAAAAAAAAGAAAAAGAAAAAGAAAATGTGACCAATGAGAGAGAAAGGGGGTCCAAAGGGGGTCCTAAAAAGGGGATGAATCATTGTTGTTATCTAAATCATCATTATCGCTGCCAACTGCCGCTGACTTGTCCAACCACTATAGGTGACTTTTCCAGCAACAGTTAGACGATGGTGGTCTATAAAGATGTTACAATGTAGGGGTGAAAGTTGTGTTCCAAAAAAAAAAATGTAGGGGTGAAAATGGGTAGAAAAATTATTCAAAACAATAAATGACATTTTAAAAAAATGTATTATCATATCCTCATCCAGGGGTGATTGCCAATTAGGTTGGGTTAAGTGATATGTTACACACTATTTGTCCTAAATTAGGTGGATTAAAAAAAATTAATCCGTATTCGTCTATCAATTTGGAGGGTGAAGATTGAACGGGCCATACATATTCGCAAATGGATGCGACGGTTTGGCGATTTGAACTTTATAAATTTTAGACATTTTTTTTAAATTATAATTCATTACTTTTACAATCTCCAATAATTAATAATTTAAAATATATATAAATATATTATTTGTCTATAATAGGCCATGACATCACGCATATATATTTTTAAAATATTATTTTCTATTTTTACGAAAAAATATATTTTATTATTTCAACTCTATTTTGTTACTTGTTAGCAATTTTTTTTTTTAATTTTTATTTTAAATTTCATCTATGGACAGATTAGATTCATGTAGACGCGAGATGGTTAATCCGTCATCTAAACTATATTAACAGATCTTGAAAAATTTCATCCGCATCCATCTGTCAAAAAACATGCATCTAACCAAAATCAATCAAATTGGATCAGATTGGTCAGATTGAGCAGATTGAACAGATCCATGATCACTCATATCCTTGCCAAACCTAATGCCACAGATTCTATTGGAACTTTTCACTAATTTTCTACATTTTTTATGCTTAGTCAAAAAATAAAAAATAAAAAATCAATGATAATAATTAATTTTTTTCTACTTATTTTCTTTATACTACTGACGATGAGTGTTTTGATCAACGACTGAGTGATTAGGATCAAAATTGATATAATGGTCACACGCCCTTCTTCACTTAATATTGCTAGATCAATCAGGCTTTTGCTTTGATATTCTATTTAGTGAAGTGCTAGCGCCCTGTAGAGTAAGGGCGGGTTATCTATTAAGGCCAATATCAAGGTCCATAACGACAAGCCTACATTACAGTACTATCGCACGATTTTGATAAACTGAACTTGGAAGTACATAAGAGTTTAGGACTATTTTGTTCTCCAATAAAGCTTGAGAGCTCGAAAAGTTCAAGGCTCGATTGGCCCGAAATTGAAAACGACGTCGTTTTTAATTTTTTTTTTTTTTTTTTCCTCTCCTTAAACAGGGAGAAGAGAAAAGAGAGAAGGGAGAAGAGAGAAGAGAGAAGGGAGAAGAAGCGATCAACCTCTAAGTGCGATTGTTGTTTTGATTTTGAATCTGAGCGTTGGGAAGGAGATCAATGGATTAATCAAATCCCTGGAGCGTTGGGGAAGGAGAGCGTAGGTAAGACCGCTATCGGCCTTCATCGTAGTCTTCGCCTGAAGAGAATCAGTGATCACAGAAGCAGAGTTGATTTTTTTGGTGATTTGTGAGATTTTTTCGAGTTTTTTACTTAGATTTAGATTTAGATTTACATGTGAGTTTGTTGCTTATTTAGATTTAGATTTAGATTTAGATTTTCATGTGAGTTTGTTGCTGGGTTTGTTGATTTAGATTTTAATTTTGATTTTCATGTGGATTTGTTGATTTGTCTGTTGTTGGGTTTGTTGATTTTTTTTTTTGAGTTTTTGTTTTTTATTTTGATTTTGATTCCTCTGTTTCTAGGTTTGTAGAGCACTGTTGCTGGGTTTGTTGATTTTTTTTTTGAATTTTTGTTTTTGATTTTGATTCATCTATTTCGAAGAGTAGAGTAGAGCAGAGCAGAGCAGAGGGGGAAGGAAGAAGAAAGGGGGAGGAGGAGAAAAAAAAAAATCAAAATGACGTCGTTTTGAAATTCGGGACAGTCGAGCCACAGTAATTTCGGGCTCCGTAGTGGGACTGTTTGTTCTCCCTCTTTGAACATGACATATCATGATCAGATCAAGAAACTACACTACATGAATACCCATGAAAATGCAACTGTAAAAATTCTATGGCACTAGACAATTGTACAATGATATTTCAGTGCATCATGTAGCAGGATTTAAACTTTTTTTTTTTTAAAAAAAAAATTCAAAACACTTTACTAGAAAAGAAAGGAATCGATTATGTCACTGGAAAATTCATGGCAGCGAACAGGTACAATGCTGAGGACCCTGCAAAACATAAGAGGCGAGACAAAAGTAAATACAAGAAAAGTAAATTCATGCTTCCATTCAATTATACATGTGGATATGAATATGAATATGAAACACTATTAAAAGTAAATTCATTCGTGTAGTTTGAAAAGGAAAAAAAAAATAGTTCTATTTTTCTATTTAACCAGATTTTATCTTTCAATTTCTCTCGACATCAACCTAACAAGCGAAATCACAAGCAACTCAAAATCAGTAAAACGGAGTACTATGATTAAGCGTACAAGAATCAACCTATTGATTGGGATTAAAGAAAGATTGCAAAGATATCAAGCTTTAAACACTGAAACAATGATTATTAGTTAAAAGTAGAAACATGGTTGATTTTATGGACTTCATATACTCTATGGCCAAAGATTGACGAAGAGACAACCATTAATCAACTTTGTCCAAATGCCATCCTCTAAAGATATAAAAACATTCGAGTACAACCTCACTGAAGCATGAATCAAAACAATTAACTGGCCGTCACACCAACAAGTTTTACTGCTAACCAATCTTCATGACTTAGCTGACTTCTTATCGGAGTCCAGAGAATCCAGAACCGTATATCTTCATATCATTTTCTTCTTGAACCAAAAATCTCATTTTCTGAGTTCAATTTCCAAATTAGTTGAGTAATGGCAACCCAACTTTTGTACCATACCTCTTTTATTTGACCTCATAACAACATAAATGCAAGAAAGGGAGGAAATATAAGAGTGGAAACAAGTAGAACATGAAATGACAACACTAATCTCAGTAGCAACCTTCTTGGGCATCTCCAATCCTTCATTAAATTTTTTCAAAAAATTTGAGTAAGAATTTGGACCAAAAAACTGATTTGATATAACTCACTCCAATGGTGAGAATCAATTTTTTCATTAAATCTTTTAAAAAGGGAAAAAACTAGACCCACCATCCGTGCCTCCCCCTACAACCAAATCACCACCACTCTCTACTGCACAATGCTCCACCTCTCTTTGTCAAGTCAATCCATACCATTTCAAACACGATCTAGAACAGTCGAGCCACCATGGTTGGCCACATATGCCACACATGACCACTACAAGCCACCACAGCTGACCACAAAGCACCACACCTATTGAAGATAGGGACATAAAAGGTATTTCAATTTTGTACAATGGGACCGTTGGAGATTTGATGAAGGGCTTTGGTATTGGCTCCATTTGATGAAAATTTTGAGCCTCCCTTGATTTGATATAGGTTTGGCGAAAGGGTTGGAGATGCAAAATGGTTACTTTTTCCTCAAATTTGAATTTAATGAAAGAAAAGGCGAAAGGTTGGAGATGCTCTTAAGTCCTATATATATATACCCTTACTCTGTTAACAGAAACTGACTGACACCTAAAAGATGTAGTTTAGCAGATTTCTAGGTGTGTAGCGCTTTGTATCAAGGGGAAACACATGAGATTTCCCAATCCACGCCTCTTGGAGAAATTAGGAGTTATCAATGAATATAGTTCCTGATATTTCATTCTCTACTCTTCTTAGTAACAAATTTGTGTTTCAACCTTCCTCAAAATTTGCTTAAATCTGTAGTAACCAAACCAATGACATGAAATCATACAGCAAATTTAAAGGACAGGGGTGCGAAAAGATTTCATCTAGCAAATTCAAAGGATTTCAAGAATGAATGAAACGATTTCATCCAGCAAAATCAGGTAGTTTCTATTTTCCACTTTGTTATGTCACAATTCATTCAACCAATACACCTGATTACAAATCACTGAAAACAAGGAACTCTGAGTAATCTATTCAACACCAATACAGAACTAATTTAACTTGTGACTAGTCCTGCACACTACTGCCAAGGATCAAAGATGAAAATGTTTTTAGGTATTAGATGCAGTTTTGAGTCCACAACATTGTAAACCTCCTTGCTTGCTTACTTTCTGGTATTCTTACCTACCAGAAGATGAAGTAGGGAAAATCATTACTTAGATCTGCATATTTCAATTTGGTAAGTTTTGTTTGATATTAAGAGCATGAATCCCAAATAGAATGAAATTGAACACATGCTAAAGAGCCCTGGATATTTAAAAGGCAGCACATATATTAGTTTGATGGACAAGTGACGTAAAATTTGATGTGGCATTTTGGGTCTATCCCATACACATACGTTATCCATGTATTTATGGTATTAATCGCACGTAAGTTTCTGTTAATGCATTCACGGAGCAATGGCCACTCAAAACATATTGTTCTTGAGAGCAGGATTTGATATTTGAGTATGAAGAGAAAGATAGAGAGATATTTCAATGTTGTTCCCAATTTGATGACAAGAAAGCAAAGGAGAATCATTTGCACAGAAATACATCAAAACTTGGAATCATGATATCTTCTCCGTTGCTACAGCAAGACATGTAAGAGGCAATATATACATAACTCAAGAAACACAACAACACAACACAACAAGACAAGAAACACAAATGGGCAGAAGTCTTAAGCTCAGAGTCGCACAAATCTAAATTAAATGCAGTTGAATGATAAGAAAATTGCAAAATTACACTAAGAGCAAAAGAACACCAGAGAATTCAACTCACTTTCAAATTGTATTAGATGGAAATGCCAAGTTGGTCTAATCAGGAGTTTCCCTCTGGCTCATCTGAATCAGAATCACTTACATTGTAACCTACGATGGCCATACAGTCAACAAATGTAGCACAATTAATGACATTATGACCATGCACACAGATATGGGTAAGCACAAGCAAGCAGTCGCACAGAGAGAGAGAGAGAGAGAGAGAGAGAGATTACCTGGGCGTTTATTGCTTACTTTCCAAACTGAGGATCTAATTCTAGAAGCTCTTGTCATCCAAATTCTTCCCTGAAATCCCAGAACAGAAAATCAGTATATCTTCCAGTAAACCAGCCTAAAAGGTATTCCAGAAAAAACAGTCCATTATTAAATTTAACAAGACCTTAGTACTCAAATCAACTAAAGCATGCCTTAATCCCAACTATTGTGTCAGCTAAATGGACCTATCATCAAGAAAAAAGAATACCCAACATGAAAAAACAAACGTAAAAGATAAAAATTATACTAGATTTTACCTAGAATTGAAATATGTGGGCAAGATACATTCTAGATATGGCCCGAAACACCAACAAAACTACATAACAATAAGATTTAACTGATGGATTACATTCATTGTAAGAGCATCTCCAATCCTTCATCTTTTCTTTCATCAAATATAAATTTGATGAAAAAGTACTCAAAAATCATCTCTAATCCTTTCATCAAATGTTCATCAAATGAAGGGAGAGTTATTTTTTTCATCAAATTGAGAACTCATCCAATCCTTCATCAAAGTTGAATTTGATGAAAATTTAAAAAGATGAAGTAGTGGAGATGATTTTTTTTCATCAAATTGAGAACTCGTCAAATTTGAATTTGATGAAAATTTAAAAAGATGAAGTCTTGGAGTGTTTTTTTTCAATCAAATTTGATGAAAAATGAAATTTGGGATAAGAATGGAATTTTAAAAAGATTTTGATAAAAAATTGATAAAGGATTGGAATAGTTCATATTCAAATCAAACGTTTTACTCAAATTTGGAATCAAATTAGATGAAACCAAATTTTGGTGAAGGGCTTAGATGGTTTAATCATGACTCGTATCCCACTAACTTTAAATCTACCCCGTATACCCCACTTTCAGGATAAACTTGGGGTAATTTCTCATGGTTCCTAGCATTTTTCCCCAAAACACACTAACTTTACATCTACACTCTACCCTTCACTTTCTTGTTAAACTCTCATGGTAACAAGAATTATTCAAGATTCAATTCATTTTCTTTTGCTCAGTTTCTTAACAACCAACCAGAATTCAAAAGTTCTTTAAAAAGCCCACACGAGAAAATCAAATCGAATCATCCAAAAGATACCTACTTTATGATACTACAGGAATTAAATTATATATATATATAGAGAGAGAGAGAGAGAGAAGAGAGATAAAATTGACCTTCTGGGCATCTTGAGGGACGCCATAGCCGTTGTAATACATCTGACCCACCAACACCTGCATAGACACATCGCCGGCCTTGGCATCCTTGAGGGTGTCTTGGAACCAACGCTTCGCACAATCGGAAACCACCCTTGACAGCGGCGTACGGTGGTTCTGCTCCTCAGCGCCGCCGCCCCTGGTGCTGCTGCTACTGCTCTTGTTGTTCTCCATCTTCTTCTCTGACTTGGGCCTCCTCAATTCGCAGCAGAATCTGGGTGTCTCCGGCGATACCAAGCGGTTCTGGGATATGGGTTTGGATCTTTTGGGAGTCTTGATAAGATGGTCTGTGAGTTTTTGTTGAAGCTTAGTTGTTGCTGCTCTGGGCAGTGATTTTCCCATCAACTGAACAAAGATTCATATATCTATCTGTGTGTGTATATATACAGAGAGAGAGAGAGAGATGAGAGTATATCTGGGATTCCTTGGTGGGATTGGAAGAGAAGTTGGTGGAATATTTTTGTGAATCAAATTTTGAGAATTTGATTTGATAGGGTTTTCAAATGGAGAGAGAGAGAGAGAGAGAGAGAGAGGAATTTGCAAAGGCAGTTTCTGAGGATTATTCATCAGTAATGTTTTCACGATCACGACGTCGTTTTTGGCTATGTTGACTTCTTTGGACCATAGTCTGAAGTCAAAAGTCCACGTTAGGGCTCACGTATTTGGTGGGCTGTATGCCAAATTACAATGGATCCCACACACCACAGCCCCCGGTAACGATTTTATTTCTATTTTTAAAAAAATTAATAAAAAATAATGCGTTTGGTTTAATTTTAAAATTATGATTTAAACGTAAAATTTAATTTAAATATGAAATTGTGAGTTAAATTTTAAAGATAAAAAATTTATTTGATTATGGGTTATAAAAATAGTTTTAAGTTATGAGTTCTATTTTGAGTTTTGAATTTTTGAATTTTAAGTTGTATTTTAAAAAATTGTAGATTTATTTTTTTTAAATATTTAAAAATGTTTAAGAAAATTTTATTTTTTTATTTTAAATATTTTTTATTGTTATTTAAATATTTTTAATTTAAAATATTTTATTTTATTTTGTAAATATTTTATTTTTTAATATTTTAAACTCAAAACATAACTCAACACTTAAATCGTAACTAAATACATAACTCAAAATTTATAACCAAACTCTTTTCAAAACTCTATTAAAAACAATCAAAAAAATATTTTTAATTTTGTCTTCAAAATTATTTTTTATTTTATATTTTTTGAAAAAATATTTTTTTTCAAAAAATATTTTGTTTATTTTTATTTTTGAAGAATTTTATTTTTTTATTTTTTCAAAAAATAATTTTATTTTTTAAGTATTGGCCAAATAATTTATTATGATTAGATATATATATATATATGGTGATCCAAAAAAAATTTATTTTAAAAAATTAAATATTTAAAAAAAATTTAAAAAATCTAAAAAAATATATGTAAAATATTTACAAATATATTTATCAAATAAAATAAAGTATTTAAAATAATATAAAAAAAATACAGCACACAAATGCATGAAATACGGTGCACATTAAAATATAAAATATTTACTCTAAAAAAATAAAATTAAGAAAAATTTTAAATATTTAAAAAAAAATAAATCTAAAAAATTTTAAAATACAACTTAAAACTCAAAATACAATTCAAAACTCTTTTCAAAACATATAACCAAATTTTTTTTTTTTCAAACTACGACTCCACACTGAAATCATGATTCTAAAAAAAAAAAATTTAAAATTAGATTTTTTTTTTTCAAAAATAGAGTTTTAAAAAGAAATTGGTTTTGAGTTTTGAGTTGTATGTTTGGTTATGAATTTGAAAATAATTTTCGAATTAAATTTTGAGTAGTTTTGAATTATGTGATTGGTTATGAATTTTAAAAAGAATTTTGAAATTTTTTGATTGGAATCATAATTTCAAAACTAAACCACATGCAAGCAAAGTTTTTTTTTTTTTTTTTTTTTTTTTTTTTTTTTTTCTATGGACTTGTAAGTTGCATCTCTATCACTACTGAGTAAGAAATCCATAAA
This sequence comes from Camellia granthamiana, assembly GCA_036172215.1. Lineage (NCBI taxonomy): Eukaryota > Viridiplantae > Streptophyta > Magnoliopsida > Ericales > Theaceae > Camellia > Camellia granthamiana. The sequence goes on along the minus strand of CM069912.1, from coordinate 26,695,160 downwards.
ATTTGTAAATTAATTCGGTTCAGTCTAATTTGATAGATTTGGATTATATTTTTGAGTCTATGGTTCCGTTCTGAATTGAAAAATGAACAACCATGTTTTACGGATCAATTTCATATTACACTTCACAATTCCAAATTAAAATCGATTCGGACATTATACAATTTAAACTATATTCATATCATACCTTCATGATACATACTATCTGTTGGCTTATTTTTCCTACGAAGGAAAATATTATAAATGCGAGAGTGCCAACAAGGATTGAAAAATCCTTACAGATTAAATTCAAGCCAATTATCAAGCGATTGTGTTGACAATTCTTTCGCCTTAACAAAGAGGATTTCAAAATTGCCGAAGTGTAGAGAAAAAAAAAATTAAAAGAAGAATGAGGGAGACGAAGAAAGATGATTGAGTGAACAATCAAAGTAATAATTACTTACCTCTACTCCAATGCTTCGAAAAGGAAGTGCATTAAATGCTTCGAAAATGAAATGCTTCAAATAAATGCTTCAGAATATAAATTTATGTTAAACTACTCCTAAGATAAGGAAAATGACAAGAAATATTGAAATCAATTGTCTTCGATTTGAATTCTGGATCCTTTACAATGTAGCCATTAATGGCTATTTATAGAGGAAAAAATACAGCAATAACTACTTAATAACTACCCATTTCTTCCATCTTCATTCTTGTCTTGCCATGTGTCCTTCCACTCATCCACTTTGTCCTTCATATTCTCCATCATCTCTATAACTTCTTTTAACTTCCAGATGAATAAGAGGATGCCACGTGTCCTGCAATTATATAAATAATAAAAATTACAGATTTATGGTGCTAACATTACCCCCCACGGCCCTTAGAAATGATGTTTATTTGAATTTTTGAAGGGCCGAACCAAGCACATGATTAATCTAAGCAATAAAATGCTTCGAATAATATCAACAAAGTGCTTCGAATGATGTAATAGCACCAATGAAGTGCTTCGAATGATGTAATAGCACCAATGAAGTGCTTCGAATGAGTATGAAATTATGACTAGATGTCTCGAATGCTAACTATCGTGGACTAGTAACAAGCTTCGAAGGTGGTATAAAGGACCAAAATCATCTTTCGAATGTTGAAAGTGCCAACAAAGGACAAATTACATCCTTGGAAATATTCGGCAAAGCTTCGAAGGTTCATAACCACCATTATTGTTTCTTCGAAGCTATTAATGCAAGATGGAGTGCTTCGAAGGTTACAAAATTATAGCAAACGGGCCTTCAAAGCAGCTTTTGGCCAACATTGTGGTTATTCAAATTTTGTATGTTCTGGTTCATACATAATTAATGAAAATATTAATTTTGTACTTCGAACTAATTATTAATTCTTCGAAGACACCAAAACGGTTGTTCTTCGAACCAACTTATCATGCCAAAAATAGGCATTATTCGACAACTAATTAATTGCCATTTTACATATATTTGAAGAGAGATACACATTTTGAAAGTTTTTTTCGCCCCATGTTACATTTCGAAGGTGTTTATTGATAACAAAACCACAATTCGAAAGTCACATATGTTACTAAAAGATCAAAGTCGTCCTTCGAAAGTGCTCACGACATCTCTTCATACAAAATCCAAAGAGTTGGATTACTATGAAATTAGTTTGGCATTTTAACAAGCCATTAATGGCTATAAAATGATATTTCAATGAATAACATGCTTCGAAGTGTCTTAGGACATATTTCGAAGGTAACCACAAAACCAAATGATGATGGTTTTATGGATCAACCATATTTTTGGCCCAATATATTTCAATAACGAAATATTATTTGCTAGCCATTCCATCAAAGTCAACGTTTGATGTGATCCACAAATCCAAAATGGATTTCGAATAACAAAAGTCATGGTATAGTGTGACCATGAAAATTCATACTTTTTGACACTTTGGGAAATGTCAAAAATTTTGAATTCATGAACAGTGGCTTATTCATTATTCTTGACCATGTTTGCTTTAAAAACATGACTTTTGCCGAATTGATTTTCATAATTATTTGGCAAAGTGGGTTGTTTTTCCATGTTAGCCATTAATGGCTTATGAAAATCACCCATAGATATGTTATTTTCATTACTTGACTCTCTAAAAATTGGTTTTGAGACCCCCCAAGCCATGCATGAAACATCATTCTTGGCCAAATTTGGCTCAAAAACATGCTCTTTCATTATGTTAATTTCATAATTTCGCTTTTTAAAAACGGACTCTTGAACCCTCCGAGCCATTGATGAAATCAACTATTTGCTTTTGCTATTTTCAACCATGGAAAAATTCTGAAAAAATTTACCAATTCCGGCCATTAAAGCCTCAGTTAAAGACTTGGTAGTGAGACTTGATAACTCATCATTCCATTGACGAATTTCCATATCAAGTTGATGAATTTCTCCAATTAAATGGTGTCTTTTTTCTTCAACCAAATAATATTGTAATGGATGAAAGTTTATTTCATCAAGAAAATGGATCTCTTCTTGAAGATCCAAAATTTTTCTTTTACGCCAATATATTTCAAATTGACAAGTTCGAATGGCGAAATCCAAATTGTTTGTCATTTCTTACACTTGGCAGTCCCACTGGGCGTGCCAAAAATTGTTGGCTTATTTTTCCTACGAAGGAAAATATTATAAATGCAAGCGTGCCAGTAAGGATTGAAAAATCCTTACAGATTAAATTCAAGCCAATTATCAAGCGATTGTGTTGACAGTTCTTTCGCCTCGACAAAGAGGACTTCAAAATTGCCAAAGTGTAGAGAAAAGAAAAATTAAAAGAAGAATGAGGAAGACGGAGAAAGATGATTGAGTGAACAATCAAAGTAATAATTACTTACCTCTACTCCAATGCTTCGAAAAGGAAGTGCATTAAATGCTTCGAAAATGAAATGCTGAAAATAAATGTTTCGGAATATAAATTTATGTTAAACTACTCCTAAGATTAGGAAAATGACAAGAAATATTGAAATCAATTGTCCTTGATTTGAATTCTGGATCCTTTACAATGTAGCCATTAATGACTATTTATAGAGGAAAAAATACAGCAATAACTACTTAGTAACTACCCATTTTTTCCATCTTTATTCTTGTCTTGCCATATGTCCTTCCACTCATCCACTTTGTCCTTCATATTCTCCATCATCTCTATAATTTCTTTTAACTTCCAAATAAATAAGAGGATGCCACGTGTCCTGCAATTATATAAATAATAAAAATTGCAGATTTATGGTACTAACACTATCATACCTCTTATATTCATATTATAGGAATTGTATGGAATTTGCTACTATGAAGCTGTTATTGCAATGGAATTTTGTTGCTATTGTTGTGGTTTTTTTTTTTTTTTAAGTTTTAATTTTGTAATTGTCTAATGGTGGGATCGGTGTTTTTTTTTTTTTTTTTTTTTTTTTGAATTTGGTGATTGCTTGCGGAACTAGATATTATGTTTGTTTAAATTAATAATAGAACAATATGCATATTTATGTTTTAAAAAATTATGAAATAAAAATGTTATATAATTTTTCTTTGTTAATAAATCCGTAGTTCCAAACCGAATCGAACCATGTTTAAATGGTTTGGTCCGGATTGATTCCACGATTTAAATTGATTGGATTGGTTCTAATTTTTATAAAATTGTAAATAACAGATTGGTCTTAATTTCACCTCAGACCGAACCAATTCGAACCATACTCAACCCTATTTATCTCTTACTCAAAAAAAAGCAAATTATTACTTGTCGGTATACTTTTTTGGGGGATAATTAAAAAAAAAATAGCGTTTGAACCTTATAATAAAATAAATTTTGAATTTTGTCAATTTAAATCTTACTTTTTATTTATTTTTAATTTAAATCATTCATCTGTTTTCGTTAAGTAAAATTGACAGAAAAAAGTATGTATGTATGTATAAAATGTCTAAAATACACTTTTTATTGAGTTTAATGACTAAAATATTATCCGGTCCAAAAATCCGAATTTCAATTTTATTTGTCCAAAGGTCCAGACGATTAAATACTTTGTTAAAAAAGACAAGCACAAACAATATGACCAACCTACCCTTATATATATATATATATAATAAAGCAGGACTGTTTTTTAAAATGTATCAAAATGTCTAAGAGATACATTTCGTTTGAACAACTGAGATAAATTTATATTAATGGTTCAGATCAATGATAGTTTCCGTTCAAACATTTCTCTCCCTTAGCCTTCCCACCCACCCACGTCTTCTCCCCACCTTCCCTCTTTATCTCTCTCTCCCTCTTTGTTCTTCTTCTTGAACAGAACCACCAAAAAAACCTCTCTCTCTCTCTCTCTCTCTCAAAGCTTTCATTTATCTCTTCTATCTCTTTCATACGCTACTCTCTCTCCTTTTGCGACGACCATCGCCATCGCGACACTAACGACCATTGCCATCGCGACCCTGAAAATGGCTAAAGCGAAGAACAACACTTTTGATTCTATCAAGGAATGGGTCATCAAGCTTCGCACTGTTGGTAATCTCTCTCTCTCTCTCTCCCTCTCTATATATATATATAGATATATCTATGGAGTTTGGGTTTTGGGTTTTGGGTTTGATTTTGATTTGATTGTTTTGGTTTCAAATTTTTTTTGAAGGATGTTTGTGGCTATTAATCATATTGTTTAATTTTGATGATATCTAAAATACTATTTGTCAAAATTTAGATTTTTTAATAGACATATTATTTGACACAAAATAATATCTGTTTAAAATATATATTGTATGGTACATTTGTTAAATATTATTTAAATAAAAATATTTTTAAAACTTTACTATTCACTTTTTGAAAGAAAAAAAAAAGAATAGGCTAATCACTATTCATCTTTTGACAAATTGATTGGTTGTATTATTTTGACAAATTTGGTATTGATGGGTTGTCTTTTTTTGACAAAATTGATATGGAGTGAAAGGTTATATTTAATTTAAAATCTCTACAATATATACAGAAATTTAAAAATGGTATATATATTCAGATCTATCATAAATATTAGTTAAAGAGATTTTTTACTATGTATGCAAATATTTGTTTAGCATATTATATATATAATGCATATAATTTAAATATAATACATCACGTGAGCAATTAGATTTTTTACACAATTGATTATATCATGTTATATATATATATATATATAAATTATTATAATAAAAAAGAAGAAAAAGATGGAGCAAATAATTTTATATCTTGCTTGTTTAAATTCAAAGTTGTAAATATTATACATATAGTCAAAATCTTGAAAATAATATAATATAATGTAATGATTACAGGAGAAGACTTATGTAATTTTTCATTGTAAATCTTTGAACATGTTTTGCCTACAGAATGAAACAGGAAAAAAGTTACAAAATGTTTTGAATTTGCTTACAAAAAGAAAAAGAAAAAGAAAAAGTGAACAAAGAAAATTTATAGTTTGACAAAAGAAAAGGTGCCCATGTCATCCATGACGTCAATAAGGAGCGTCTTACCTCCAACGAGTATATTTTTGTGTATAAATAGAAGTGTTATGTGTGGAGAAAAATTAAGAACTTGAAGAGAAAAATTTCTGTGTGCTCCAAAATTCTGAGTATATTGTATTCTGCTCTTTTACTTTCAAATCTAAGTGTAACCTTTATTCTTACATTTTCATATATACTCTTTGTGAGAGAATTATTATAAAAGAGGGTTTAAATACCACTTATTTTTATTCATTATTTTTGTAAGAGATTTTGTAAAGGTAAGGCATTTATTGTTAAGTGAGGCTCAATAGATAAGAGTAAGTCATGTGTCAAATCCACAAGCTTGATAGTGTATTTATTCAATTGATAGTAAAGAAATTCTCAAAGAGGTTCCTTGGAGAGTGGACATAGGCCTGGCGTGCCGAACCACTATAAATCTCAGTGTTTGATTTTCTCTCATTATCTCTCTTACTTTTATATTGATAATTATTATTCTGTTTTTTTTTATTTGTTAAAATTCTGAATATTGTGTTAATTTTAATATTGTAAAATTTTTAATAACCCAATTCACCCCCCTCTTGGATTGCCTACCTGGGATAACAATTGGTATCAGAGCCTAGACTCTAGTTTGTGTGACTTAATTGTCTTAGAGTAGATCATGACAACCCCTAGTTATTCCTTACCCGAGGGACAAGCATCCAATAGGCCACCACTATTTAGCAGCACAAATTTTAGCTATTGGAAAACTAGGATGACCATACATGTTCAATCTAATGATTATGAATGCTGGAAAATTATTTGCAATGGTCCAAAAATTCCTACCAAAGCCGTAGATGGACTTAGGGTACCAAAACCTGAAGATGAGTGGAATGAATCAAATACTAGAATGGCCCAAATTAATGTCAAAGCCATAAACATGTTGTACTGCGCCTTAGATGCCAACCAGTTCAACAGAATTTTCACATGTAAAACCGCAAAAGAAATTTGGGACAAGCTTATAGTGACTCATGAGGGAACCAAACAAGTTAAAGAATCTAGAGTCAGTTTGTTAGTCCATAATTATGAACTCTTTAAAATGAAGCCTGATGAGACTATTCTTTAAATGTTTACTCGCTTTACTGATATTATTAATGGCTTAACTTCTCTTGGAAAAATATATACTAATGCTGAAATTGTAAGAAAAGTGCTTAGGTCATGGCCAAAAAGTTGGGAGACAAAAGTCATTGTCATTACCGAAGCCAATGATTTATCAAAGCTAAGTCTAGATGAGTTAATGGGATCTCTCTTAACTTATAAGCTCATAATGCAAGAAGGAAAGGAAAAGGAGGACAACAACAACAACAAGAAATGAATAGCCTTCAAATCCACCTCGAAACATCAAGAAGATGAGGAAGATGATTCAGATGAGGATGAGGAAATGACATTCATCACTAGAAAGTTCCAAAGGTTTGTGAGAAAGAAACAAGGCGTACGAAAATTTTTCAGAAAAGACTTCAACAACAGAGATTTTCAAAGAGGAGAAAATTACAAAAAATCTGAAGTTACCTGTTACGAATGCAACAAACCTGGACACTACAAATCAGAATGTCCGGAACTTAAGAAAAAATTCAAGAAGGACAAGAATAAAGCTATGATTGCAGCATGGAGAGAAGATAGCGATGAAAGCGCCACAGAAACCGAAGTTTGCAAAAATGAGGTTGTAAACCTATGTTTAATGGCACTTGGAAACAAAAATGAGGTAAATGACGAACCTTTTATATTTGATGAATTACAATTAGCTTTTCATGAATTACATGCTGAATTTAAGAAACTTATTTTGAAAAGTAATTGTCAAAAGAAAGTGATTTCAAGTTTATCAAAAGAAAATGAATCATTAACTTCTAAGATAAATGTTTTAGAAAATGAAGCCATGAAAATGAAAAAGGAAAATGAGATTTTAACTCGAAAAGAGTCTTCAATTTTTGAAAAACATTTAGTTGTATTGCAAAAAGGAAATGGGTCTTTAAAAAATGAGCAAATTATTTTGAAAGAAAATATTGAAGACTTGAAAAATACTCTTTCAAAATTCACTCAAAGAAAAGAGACTTTAGATAAAATTCTTAAAAAACAAAATCGTACTTTTGGTAGAGCCGAAATTTGGATATAAACCTTTTTCAAAAGTAAAAACTGTCAAAAATGGCTTTGTGTATGCATCTTCTAATCACTCTTATCTCACATGTCATTTTTGTGGTACAAAAGGTCATATTTCACCTTCATGTCCTGTTAAAAGAAATCATTTTGCTAAAATAAAAAAAGATGTAGGTCTCTAAGGACATTTCAAGAGTGTCAAATTCTAACTTTTATGGACCCAAGAAAAAATGGGTACCAATAGAGAAATCAAATTTTTGTAGGTATGTTTCAAGACAAAATCTAGTAATGATAGATGGTATCTCGACAGTACATGTTCAAGGTACATGATTGGAAATAAAGCTATGTTCGCCACACTCCAACCAAAGGATGGCGGATATGTGACTTTTGGCGACAATAGTAAAGGTAAAATCATTGGTGTAGGAAGTATTGGTAAAAATCTCTCTCCTATTATTGAAAATGTTTTATTTGTTGAAAGTTTAAAACATAATTTGCTTAGTATTAGTCAATTATGTGATAAACGTTATAGAATTATTTTTGAGAAAACTCATTGCACTATTGAAAACACCTTAGAAAACAAAACTTTATTTGTAGGTTATAGACATGATAATGTATATGTGTTTGATTTGCATGATTTGTCTTCTCATTTTAATATTAAATGTTTATTTGCTATAAATGATAATGGTTGGCTTTGGCATAGAAGATTAGGACATGCTCATTTTGATTTAATTTCCAAGCTTTCAAAAAATGAGTTAATCATTGGTTTACCAAAAATTATTTTTAAAAAAAACAAACTTTGTGATGCATGTCAATTTGGAAAACAAACTAGAATTTCTTTTAAATCCAAAAATATCATTTCAACTACTAAACCGCTTCAACTGTTGCATATTGATTTATTCGGACCATTTAGAACATTAAGTTTATGAGGAAAATCGTATGCTCTTGTTTGTGTTGATGATTATACTAGATATACATGGGTATTATTTTTAGCACATAAAAATGAAACTTTTTATAATTTCTCAAGACTTTGTAAAAGAATTCAAAATGAAAAAAATCTTAATATTTGTAGTATTAGAAGTGATCATGGTAGAGAATTTGAAAATGATGATTTTATTATGTTTTGTGATGAGTTTGGAATTGATTATAATTTTTCTGCTCTTAGAACTCCTCAACAAAATGGAGTAGTTGAAAGAAAAAATAGAACTCTTGAAGAAATGGCCCATACTATGCTTTGTGAAAATAATTTGCCTAAATATTTTTGGACGGAAGCTGTTAATATTGCATGCTTTGTTGTAAACCGTGCCATAATTAGACCTATTCTTAAGAAAACCCCTTATGAAATTTGGAAATGTATGAAACCTAACATTAGTCACTTGCGTGCATTTGGTTGTAAATGCTTTGTATTGAATAATAATAAAGATAACTTAGGAAAATTTGATACTAAATCGGATGGAGCTATATTTATTGGTTATTCAATCTCCAGCAAAGCTTATAGAGTATTCAATAAAAGAACTCTACTTGTTGAAGAATCTGTGCATATTGTTTTTGATGAATCTAATAACATTAATTCCAAGAATCTTGTAAGTAATATTATTGTAGAAAATCAACTAAGCATGGAGAGCATTTACATAAAAGAAAATGAAGAAAATCCATTACGCGAACATGAAGAAGAAATGACAATGGAGAAACTTCAAGAAATATATGCTCTTCCAGAAAGCAACTCAAATCTACCAAAAGAATGGAAGTATGCTCATAGCCACCCCAAAGACCTCATCATAGGTGATGCAACGGAAGGTATAAAAACTCGTTCCTCTGTTAGAAATGTTTGTGGTAACTTAGAGTTTGTTTCACAAATTGAACCAAAATCATTTTTAGAAGCTGAAAATGATGAAAACTGGATTTTAGCAATGCAAGAAGAATTAAATCAATTTGAAAAGAATGAAGTTTGATTTTTGACCCCTCGACCTAAGGATCATCCTGTTATTGGTACAAAATGGGTTTTTCAAAATAAAATGGATAAATCCGGAGTTGTTACTAGAAATAAAGCTAGGTTGGTAGCCCAAGGTTATAATCAAGAAGAAGGCATTGATTTTGATGAAATTTTTGCACCGGTTGCTAGACTTGAAGCTATTAGAATGTTACTTGCTTTTACATGTTTGAAAGATTTCAAATTGTATCAAATGGATGTTAAAAGTGCTTTCTTAAATGGGTACATTTCAGAGGAAGTTTATGTTAAACAACTCCCCGGTTTTGAAAGTTATAAATGCCCGGAGCATATTTTCAAACTCTCAAAAACTTTATATGGCTTGAAACAAGCTCCTAGTGCATGGTATGAAAGATTGAGTAATTTTCTACTTGACAAAGGTTTTTCTAGAGGAAAAATTGATACAACACTTTTTATAAAAATAAAAAAGGAAGATATACTAATTGTTCAAATTTATGTTGATGATATCATTTTTGGTGTTACTAATGAAAATTTGTGCAAAGAGTTTGCTAAAGACATGCAGTGTGAGTTTGAAATGAGTATGATGTGGGAATTAAATTACTTCCTTGGTCTACAAATTAAACAAAGTAATGATGGAATCCATTTAAATCAAACGAAATATATCAAAGATCTACTCAAAAGGTTTGAAATGAAATTATCAAAACCTGTAGCAACTCCAATGAGCACATCAATAAAAATCGACAAAGATGAGTAAGGTAAACCTATAGATGAAAAGAAATATCGAGGTATGATTGGTTCTTTACTCTATCTTACTGCAAGTAGGCCCGACATAATATTTAGTGTTTGTATGTGTGCACGTTTTCAATCCGCACTGAAAGAGTCACACATCACCGCAATCAAACGTATTTTCAGATATCTTGTCGGCACTTCAAATTTGGGATTATGGTATCCTAAGAGAACCACCTTTGAACTTTTTGGATACTCAGATGCTGACTTTGCGGGATGTAGACTTGACCGAAAAAGTATTAGTGGCACTTGTCATTTTCTTGGACACTCTCTCATTTCTTGGTTTTGCAAAAAACAAAACTCAGTGGCTTTGTCAACTGCTGAAGCAGAATACATTGTCGCCGTTGGGTGTTGTGCACAATTGCTTTGGATGAACCAACAATTTCAAGATTTTGGACTTCACTATAATCATATTCCTATAAAATGTGATAATTCAAGTGTCATTAACCTTTCAAAAAAATCCTATTCAGCACTCACGCACTAAACACATTGAAATAAGGCATCATTTTCTAAGAGATCATGTACTCAAAGGTGACTTGAACTCGAATTTGTGCCTACAAATCCTCAATTAGCTGACATATTTACCAAGCCTCTAAATGAAGAACAATTTTGTTTTATCAGAACAGAACTTGGTATGATGAATACTCCAATATAATGTTTATATTAAAAATATTTTTTTTATAAATAAATAATTAAATAAAATATTTCTAATAATAATTATAAAAATAAAAATAAATTATATACATATATATTCTCTCTCTCTCTCTCTTTCTCTCTCTCACCCACTCTGTTTCTCTCGCACCTGCTCTCTCCCTCACTCTCTGTTTTCTCTTTCTCTCGCTCTGTCGCTCTTCCTTTCTTCTTCTCATCCTCAGTCGACTTCATCTTCATCCTCACCATCGTCTACAACCAGCCCTATCATCCACAACATCATCTATTATCCATCCAAATCCCTCACCAATTTATCGAGCTCCCTCATTTCTCTACCCAAAATCTGCATCACCATCTTTACCAATTCATCAAGTTTCATCACCGATCCATCAAGTTCCATGACTGATCTATCAAGATCCGTGACTGATCCATCAAGATCCATTGTCGATCTACAAAAATTCGTCACCGATCTACACGATCTTCTCTATTTCCTCCGATCATCAAGGTCATCACTGATCAACATGTTAAAATTCATTTTGCACTGTGTTATATTTTTTTACTTGTTGTATGTGCTCCAAACTCTCTTGGATTTAATAATGGTTGTTTCTACCTTGTCTGAAGAAATTGTTTTTGTTTTTATTTTCTCTTTTTATGCTAGTGCATTTGGTGTAGTTGTTTATGGCCGGATCTTAATGGCCTTTGGTATTATAGATTGGTAATCTATTTCTTCCAATTTATGTAATTTTTAGTGCATTAATTCAGGGGGAGACTCATATTATGTAATAGTTTGAGATTAAAAATTAAAATAAATAAATAAATAAATAAATAAGCGACGTTTGTATATTCTCTGCATAATTTTTGGGGGAGTATATATAATCTTTACTCCTTATCTACACCAACCATTTTTTTTTTTTGGCAGAATTTTTAAATATAAAAATAAATAAATAAATAAATAAGTAAATAAGAGGGAGAAGAAATGCTTGCAATTTTATTTCAAAAGAAGAAAATTTTACTCGATTACATGTAAGTTTTCAGAAGGCTTCACGGATTTTTTCCGTTTCACTTCTCTTAACAATTTTTCATGAGCCTCTTTTACATGCTTTTCTCTATTTTCGACTTCTGTGAGTCTCGACATTATAACCGTTGCATAATATTGCACCGCATTCTCCAACTGTGCATTTTTCATTTTTACCTCTTTCTTCTCCTTACACATATTAACCAGTTGTTGTTTTAACAAGCATACGTCATCTCTCCATTGCTGATTTTCTTGTACTCTTGCTTGTAATCGTTGTGCCATATTAGAAACTGTCGTCATTGCCTGTGTACTAAGAGCCATAGTATTATTAATAGCATCGATATCATTTCGATTACTAATAACACTAGGACCCTCATTTACAGGCATAGCCTGTGCTTGCACCACTGGTACCCTCTCATTTGCCTGCATTACAGGCACCTCATGCAGGTTTGAACCATTGATGGCTAATGTAAAGAATGACATGATTACACAAGAAGGTAAAACAAATTTTTCTCTCCAACACTTGATATTTTCGTCTCTTTGCCTATCATCCTTGTCACTTTTTATACACTCCATCAATCCAATCCTCAATGCATATCTGCTCAAATCTTTTGTTTGTCAAAATTTTGTGCGCTCGAGATGCTCCAAAATCCCCACAATAATCTCGACAAGACCTACAGACTATTATTATATTTTTGGCATCTCAGATTCTTTTACCAAATGTGTCTGTTTCCTATCTCCATATTTTATTTTGATGATGTTAAAGGGGGAGAAAAAAATATGACTTTGAATCGCTGTGCATGCATGTGCTTTAAATATTTTATGTTGCAAAATTATCAAATAACTTGTTGATTTTTATTTTGTGTCAAATCCTTTAAATATTTTATGTTGCAAAATTATCAAATATCTTGTTAATTTTTATTGTGTTAAATCCATAGAAATATTGCCATCATCAAAAAGGGGGAGATTGTTAATCATATTGTTTAATTTTGATGATGTCTAAAATATTATTTGCCAAAATTTAGATTTTTTAATATACATATTATTTGACACAAAATAATATCTGTTTAAAATGTATATTGTATGGTACATTTGTTAAATATTATTTAAATGAAAATATTTTAAAAACTTTACTATTCACTTTTTGAAAAAAAAAAGAATTGGTTGATCACTATTCATCTTTTGACAAATTGATTGGTTATATTATTTTGACAAATTTGGTATTGATAAGTTGTCTTCTTTTGACAAAATTGATATGGAGTGGAAGGTTATATTTAATTTAAAATCTCTATAACATATACAGAAATTTAAAAGGGATATATAGGTTCAGATCTATCATAAATATTACTTGAAGAGATTTTTTACTATGTATGCAAATATTTGTTTAGCATATTATATATAATGCATATAATATAAATAGAATACATCACGTGAGCAATTAGATTTTTTACACAATTGATTATATCATGTCATATATATATATATGGGAAAATCGGTCTAGGGTCCCTCCCCCACTTTTCGTAATGGAAGAGATCCACAAAATTATGTTTTGATGTGTAAGGTCCCTCAACATATATCAGATAAATTTGACCATACCCGATCAAAACTCATCTCTCTCTCTCTCTCTCTCTCTAAACTTCTCCATTCTCACCTGTCCAGATACACGCACACGCAGAGAGCACGAACCGTTCCGACTCCTCCCTCCGCTCCGCCACCGTCGCAGACCTCCGCGCCGCCCGGATCCGCAACCCCGATTGCTCCGTCATCGCCGATCAAGCTCAGCCATCGCGGGCGATCCAGAGGCGTTGATATTGGACACTGGTGGCGTTGTTGTTGCTGCGAAACTCTCTGGCGATGTTGGTGCCAGAAATTCTACCATCTCTCTGTCCACAGCTCGCGTGCAACCCTCTGAGATGAGATCGGTGTATGAGAGAGATCCACCATCCGTCCATTAGAGAGGGCCAAGAACCATGAATAATATTAAAGCTGTAACTGTCTTGGTCCTCTACGTGACGATCTTGAAGGAGGCCTGATCATGTCTGCCATGGTCGAAGGTCTCCTGGGTTGTTCTGGCCTCTCATGCCTTGCTGCCAAACGTGAACATGGCTCAACTGCCAACCAATTCAAGAGAGAAAGAGAGAGAGATAAACAGAAGGTAAACATGCGTTGATGAATCTGTTTATTCATATTTTTTAAAAATTTTTTGGTGATCATTTGAATAGTCAATCTCATATTCAAAAAGAGAATTGCCCTGTTTGTTTTGGTGATCAATTCCTCTGGGTTGGGGGTGATTTTCTCTGAGTTTGAGTAAATTTCTCTGGTTTGCATCTGTGATTATTGTGTAAATGGAATGGGGAATTTCTCTGCAGAGAGGAAGGCCAGAGAAATTTTAAATTTATCTGGAGAATGGGAAGGTTAGGGAAAGGTCAAAGAAATTTTCAAATTTTCTCTAAAAAATCCAGAGAAATTTTTGTTGAGATTTTCTCTATAACAAAATAGGTAGAGTTCTGCTGTTCTATTGATTTGATAAACTGGCCCAGAGAAATTCTCTCAAAGAAATTACCTTCTAACCCAGAGAAATTTACAAATGGGATTTGATGGAATTTGAACCCAGAGAAAATTGAACAAAATAAATCCAGAGAATTTCCCTTTTCTTTCCCTTCCCTCCTTACAGCAGCTTCCTCCATACCTTCTCCCTTTCCTTCCAGAGAAATTCTCATTATGAGAAATTGTCTCCAGATACATGTTTTAACTGATTCATTTTTTAATCTTCTAGTATATTACTTTGTGCATCCAAACATTTTTGAACTGATTCATTTTTCAAATCCGACACTGCAGAGAAAGAGAGAGTTGATCAGAAGCTTGCTGCCATGGTTGCGCGTGGTGTTGAGGTTGGTGTTGAACTGATTTGTCTCTGTGTTGAAACCAGAGAAATTCTCTGGATCAACCCAGAGAAATTTCAGTTCAAGCCAGAGAGTTGAACCCAGAGAAAATTAACTATGGCCTGGATGTATGTGGCCGAGTGCTCGGAGTGGTTTTCAGCTTTTTGTTCACCAAGATGAGGTGGGTAAACTAGAGTCAATCATGGATTATACTCTTGTCTTAATATAAATTATTTTTTGTGTGTGTGGAAGCTAAATTCCACTAGCAGCATCCTGGTTGTATGATTATGAATTACAAATTCTTCAATTCTGCCAAAAGATTTCGTTTAATGTTAAACATGCCAAAAGATCCATGCTTGAAACCAGAGAAATTCTCTGGATAAGAGAAATTTCTCTGGGCCAGAATTTCTCTGACCAATTTTCTCTGGACTGAAATTTCTCTGGACTGAAATTTCTCTGGCCAGAATTTCTCTGGACCAAATTTTTCTGGACTGAAATTTCTCTGGACTGAAATTTCTTTGGATCAAGGTTGAGGGACCTTAGACATTATGAAAATATTGTTGATGGACCTTAGACATTATGAAAATAGTTGGTGTCCTTTATGCTCTAAAATCATAATACCAAGGACCTGAAAAAAAATGCCCCTATATATATATAAATTATTATAATAAAAAAGAAGAAAAAGATGGAGCAAATAATTTCATATCTTGCCTGTTTAAATTCAAAGTTGTAAATATTATATATATAGTCAAAGTCTTGAAAGTAATATAATATAACGTAATGATTACAGGAGAAGACTTATGTAATTTTTCATTGTAAATCTTTGAACATGTTTTGCCTGCAGAATGAAAAAGGAAAAAAGTTGCAAAATGCTTTGAATTTGCTTACAAAAAGAAAAAGAAAAAGTGAATAAAGAAAATTTATAGTTTGACAAAAGAAAAGGTGCCCATGTCATCCAGACGTCAGCAAGGAGCGTCTTACCTCCAACGAGTATATTTTTGTGTATAAATAGAAGTGTTGTGTGTGGAGAAAAATTAAGAACTTGAAGAGAAAAATTTTTGTGTGCTCTAAAATTCTGAGTATATTGTATTCTGCTCTTTCACTTTCAGATCTAAGTGTAGTCTTTGTTCTTACATTTTCATATTTACTCTTTGTGAGAGAATTATAGTAAAAGAGGGTTTAAATACCACTTATTTTAATTTATTATTTTTGTGAGAGATTTTGTAAGGGTAAGGAATTTATTATTGAGTGAGGCTCAATAGATAAGAGTAAGTTCTGTGCCAAATCCACAAGCTTGGTGGTGTATTTATTCAATTGATAGTAAAGAAATTCTCAAAGAGGTTTCTTGGGGAGTGGACGTAGGCCTGGCGTGCCGAACCACTATAAATCTCAGTGTTTTATTTTCTTTCCCTATCTCTCTTACTTTTATATTAATAATTATTATTTTGTTTTTTTTTATTTGTTAAAATTCTGAATATTGTGTTAATTTTAATATTGTAAAATTTTTAATAACCCAATTCACACCTCCTTTTGAGTTGTCTACCTGGGATAACAGTGGCTAAGTGGCATAGCAGGTTCAATCACCTACAATTGGTCCCAAACTAACATGAAAACCAGTGTTAAGATCATTCATGCTAGACACGATTTTGCATAACTCATTTAGAAATCTAAGAAAATATAGGGGGAAAAGGAAAATAAAGTGAAAAGTTTATGTTTTTGTTTGGAATTTGTTAAAACATTAATTCGATCGATTTAAGATTTTATGAAAGGGCCCAGTAGATTTTGTGAAATTTATGTTTTTGTGCTTTTTGGGTTGATGATGATCTTCTAAGGCTCCTTTAATGGCAGCACAAAAATACCCACTTCGTTTTTGGAGGGGGTATTTGAGGTTTTTCTTGATGAATTCTAGAGCTAAAGACTTTGAATTTCTATGGAGGTTGTTTGGTGGAGATTTTCTCTCAATTTCTGGGAAATTTGTTGAATTCATGTCAAGTTCTGAATATGGGTAGTAAAGATTGAACGGGTATGAGGTAATTTCTTTTTATATTTTATTTTTTGATATTCCTTAATTTTATGTTAATTTTGAGCTTGGATTTTGGAGTTCTATAGTTTTTTTTTTTTTTGGTTAATTTTCATAGTTTTCTTTTTAGTGTATGACAATCCAAGGCATCCCATTCAATTCCAACCAAAGGGCATTCTGGACCTTTCACACCAATTTTTCTATAAAATCAACCCCTCCCCTAGCATTTCACATACAAGAATACACACACAAACTATATTCGGCTGAGAGAAAGAGAGGAAGAAGGGTGAGCTTGGTGGAAGATAAGAGAGGAAGAGAAGTTTAATTGCAATTCCAACAAGCTTCAAGTAAGCCACAACACAACTCTCATATTTTTCCTTTCAAATACATGCTCTTAGAAGTTTTAAACATTCATTTCAGATGTGTTTTGATGGTATTCTTCTGTTAAAAATAAAAGGAGTTAAGCCTTGATTCTACCCTTCTTGTATTTCTCTTAATCGGTATAAGACTACCTTTTTCCATATCAATCTCTCAAAATTTCCAAAGGCACACCTTCACCTTAAATTTCTAAGTTTAATACATATTGTTTAGCATATTTTCATCACAAGAGAAGTGAAAAATTTTCCCTAGTTGACCTCTTTTCTCATCAACTTTCTGATTTCAAGAATTGTACCAGAAAAATCTGTTTTACAGCCAACTTTCAAAAATTTCAGAAAAATGTATAAAAATCTTATAGACCTCAATTGTACATCAAAATCTTCCTTAAGGAGTTAGCTTTCAAGGACAATTTGTTTCATTAAAAAAGAGTGAACGATTTGTGAGAAAATTCGATTTTCGTAACGGTCGACAAATCTATAGAGTTAGAGTATTTCTGAAATAACTAAAAATCTAGAAAAACTATTCCATTTCCGAAAAATGTTCTAAAAATTAGATAAAATTATCTACGAATCATAGGAAGGTCGGATTTGGAAAAAATCAGAAATAGGTCTTTTAATCTTGATCTTTAAGTGACTCTAAATCTGGAAATTCTGTTTACATTGATGTTTTGTGCTCTTGATTTTATGAATGTGCTTACTTATATATGATCATGTCTTGGTATGATATTATATATGTCATGGTTATGTATTTTTTTTGTCCTTTGATGATACTTACACTTATGCAAATTTACTTTCCTTCTCGCTTGTACTAACTAATTACAACGATTAATCTAACGAAAAACTTAATGGGGTGGCTAATGGGGTTTCGACCACCTGATTATTATTATGAGAAGAAGTTATTGGTTAGTGAGATGCGTTCCCTTTGGTAAGTTAAATCTTGCGCAAGTGGTTGTTTCGCAACCCTTAAATGGAGCGGTTGTTCAAACCCTAGGTAGTTTGATGTAAGGAGGGATTTGGGCAAGGCCCATCATTACCATCTCTTTTGAGGCCCTGCAGTTGGTGCTACGCGATATATAATCGTTGGTAGGCATCCGCGGTAAGGTTTGCAACAAAGCAGCAAAAGATGGGGCATACCGAATAATCCTCATCCAATTCTTGGAGTTTGGAGGACGAAATCTCTTTGGGGGATTTCTAGACTACTAACAACTAATCATATAATCTGTGCTATGAACTTAAATGCCATGATCATTTCTTCTTCTTTTTTGTAAATGCTGTTGTGTATTGAACTGGAAAAAAGGGATAGGGTGTGTGTGCGTTTACTGGGCGTTCAAAACTCACGGCGTATCATGCCAAGTGTCGGAGATGAGCTTGTAGCAGAAGACAATGAATCGGAAACCTTCGATGACATTTGGCTAACCTAGAAAAGTTAGGAACTTCTTTTGTTGTTTTGTAAAGTCCATGTGAAATTTTAAATTTTCTTTTGGATATTATGTTGATGGAACGAGCTTTTGTAATTAAAGATATTTATAATTATTCTATTATTATATACTTATATTCCAACACCAATATAATTCCCTACATCACTTATGAGACCTTGTGTCAATACCTTTTAAGATCTGTCAAAAGGGTAGTGCGCTACCTAAAAAAACTAAACTTAGAAGAGAGGCTAATTTGACTCCCCCGACAATTTGGGATCTTATTTGGTTATTAGCCATAGGACTCATTAGTAATTTTCCCTTGACTACGACTCTTAGTATAGATTTGGGGCATCACAGCAGTAGTACTAACAGGTGTGTATTTTAATTTTAATTTTTTTAGATTGCATAGCACTGGCTGGTGTGCATTATTCGATATTTAATTTATTTATATATATTTTTTAGAATTGTAGAATACAGGCTAGTATGCATTGTTTGATATTTAATATTGCAGAGCACTTATTGATGTGCTTTATGTGGTATTTGGTAATTTTTTTTCTTTTTATTGTAGAACGTTAACAAGTATATAATATTTGTTATTTCTGTATTTTGTTTAGTGTTTAAAATTTTTTTACTTGCTCTTATATTTTCATTTGCAATATTAGTGAACATTATAAATCTTATGTGTTTGTTTCTTAATTTGAGTTTTGTAGAGCGTGTAATACAAGAAAAATTGTTGCAAGTTCTCTAAGAAGAAAAATATTTCAATATCTTTTTTTCAGTATCTTTATCAAAAAATGACACAAACTTCACAAATTTCAACAACATACGTATAAATTATAATCACATATTGATCCTAACATTATTTACACCGTGCCTTGAAACACGGGCATACACTAGTATACATATACGGCCCAAAACAAACAAATCACAATCCATCTCTCTCTCTCTCTCTCTCTCTATCTCTACTTCTCCTTCATGACACCAAAGTCGCCGTCTGCTTTACGCAACCACCTCATTCGTCACCTCCTCCCATCATCGTTGTCCTCTTCCGTCGTTCGTTGCTGCCGCCACCACTGAAGGCCACTCAAATCTACAGATCCATCATCATTCGTCCTCCACT
This sequence comes from Camellia granthamiana, assembly GCA_036172215.1. NCBI lineage: Eukaryota > Viridiplantae > Streptophyta > Magnoliopsida > Ericales > Theaceae > Camellia > Camellia granthamiana. Next base: position 26,675,339 of record CM069912.1, on the reverse strand, counting down.
CTACCGCCGGCCAAATCTGTAGATCTTCCATTATCGTATACAACCATATCTTCAATCACAAATGTGAGACCTAGATCGAGTATGATAGAGGACCATGGTAGCGTAGCTGAGAAATATGAGGAAGATGAAGTAAAGGTTAGAGGAGAAACCGAATAAGAGGTAAAGTAAGAAAAAAATCTGAACACTTCTCTCTCTCTCTCTCTCTCTCTCTGTGTTATAACACTTCTTTGTCTCTCTCTTTCTAGGAATTGTTAAACACCGAATGAATCAGGAATATGTGGTGTGTGTGTTTTTGAAGATTCGAAAGAGAATCATATATGAGTCTTGTGTATGGACATGAGTGTTGTTTGCCTAGGTTCATTTATTTATTTATTTTACATTTTTTTTTTACTATTGTAATATTGTGATCTGAGTGGCTTCAGATTCTACAATTTTTATTTTATTTTATTTTTTTTTTGTGATTGTTAGTTGTTGTTGATATTGATGATGATATGTTATTGTTATTGATGTTGATGATAAACCAGATTGCAAATCGATATGTTTGGCTTCGCAGAGAGAGAGAGAAAGAGAGAGTAGGTTTAACAGATAGATATAGAGATTGAATAGACAGGTCAAAAAATTAAACAAATAAAGTTTGGTTTGACTTGGTATTGCAATAGATAGGGTTGGGTCGGCTCAACAGATATGGTTTGGTTTTCCTTGTATTTCAATAGATAGAAAAAATATTTAAACAGATTATAAAGAATTTTGACAAATAGATTATAAAGAAAAAATTGAACAAATAATAAAATTTTGGACATATATTTGAACATATAAGGGAAAAATTTGAATAGATAGGCAAAAAATTAGATAGATAGACAAAAAAATTGGATAGATAGAATTTCATTTGGACAAATATTTAAACAAATAAGCAAAATTTGAATTAAAAAGGTTAAACAATTAAATATATAGGGTAAAAAAATTTAAACAGATAAAAAAAAATCTGAACGGATAGTCAAACAAAATATCTTACAAGACTTCTCACCAAACTATTAAAGCGTAGACCTCTTACCAACAAAAAAAATTCAGTGGACCTAATGTCTTAGACACTCTGTAAATTGGACTTATCACCAATTTTCTTTAAAATATTTATTTTTTCATCGATTTTACTTAATGAAAATAGACAAATAGTTTAAATTGAAAACAAATCAAAAGTTTAAGATTTAAATTGATAAAATTAAAAATTCAAGATTTATTTTATTACAAAACTAATACCTTGAATTTTTATTTTTATTTTTTTGGTTTTAAAATAACTCAAATTAATTTCAAATTTTTTTAATATTTGACATTTAAAAATAAGAATATATATGTATATATATTTATTTGTTTTCGAAATAAATTTTTACTTTTCCGTCCTTTATCTACCATCTTTAGCCACCATCCACAGAGACACTATAGCTATCCACCACCACCAATCACTGTTAATTGGCCAACCGCCAACGACCCTCTTAGAAGTGTAAAAATGGTTCGCGGCCCATGGACAGCTTGGGGTAGGCCCGGCCCGTTTGGGCCTATTTGGGCCCAAGCCTGAGCCCAATCTGAGTCCCTGGGCCTAGGCCGTCATTTTGAAGTTCGGCCCGACCTGTTTGGCCCAACTCATTGGCCCGCTCAAGACCCAGCCCGAAGCCCTGCCCACTTGAGGCTTAGTGTCTTTTTTAGTGGAAAATAAAAAAAATTGAGTAAAAAAAATTTTAAAAAAAAAAAAAAAAATTAGTCAGGCCGGCCCAAGCCCAAGGCCAGGCCCATCGGGTTGGTCCGAGGCCTGGCCCTCCAAAGGTCGGAATACCTCTGGGCTTGGGCCTAATTTTTTAACTTGTGGCTCAGCCCGGCCCGGCTTGAATTTTAACAGGAGCCCGCAAGACCTAACATGGGCCGAGCCGAGTTAGATTTACACCCCTTCCTCCAATGAATTTACAATTCTATCCACCCCGCTTTATTATACTTCTTTTTCGAATTGATTTTTTTTTTTTTTTTTGGAACTGTGTTTTATTGTACTTCAGAGCTTGTTTGGCTATAGCTTTTTGGCTAAAAAGGTACAAAAAAATAAAATAAGTTAAATAAGTCAATAAAACAAAATGTTAATTGAAATCATAATTATTTTACTTTTTCTCTCACAAAAGTCAAAAAAATCCAAATCAAACAAATTTTTAATCCCAAATTAAAATAATCAAAAAGTCAAAAAAACTAAATAAAAAAACCAATTACCAAACAACAACTCCAGAAGCCAAAAAAAAGTTCTCCCAAAACATAATATATATGTATTATTTAAACAAAGTTGGCTGCTGCCACAACAAAGTTTATGGCAATGGAAATTTTCACTTTTGTATTCTAGGAATGGAAGTAATACGCTTGATAAACAAAAAACGTGCTCGACTCAACTCAGAGAAGGATCGGTCAAATTACTAAGGCCTGTTTAGTACTGGTTTTAATTTTTTATTTTGAAAAATGGAATTAAAATATTTAATACAAGTTCTGTTTATAGACATGAAATAGTAAATAATTTAAATAAATTAAAAAAATACTAAGGCCAAGTTTGGGAAGACTAAATAAGTGTACTTTTTTACTTTTATTGTATTATGTGTAGAAAAACTAGAGAGGAGATGTTGATTGATGTGACCCAAAAAAGATAAAAAGATGAAATAAGTGCACTTTTTTAGGTTAGCCAAACTTGGCCTAACTATTTGAAAGTTAATAAAAAATATTTTTAACCACTACTTTCTGATTATTAATTTCACCTTAGAAAAAAAAAAAAAAAAAAACACCAAACTTACGTTAAATTTAGTACTAGTTGTCACCATTGCAACAAATAATAATAATAATAATTCCTGTCAGTATTGAATTTCAAACCACCAATGCATCAAATGTTAGGAAAATGTTAGAGATTTCAAAATTTCTACCAAATGTTTCACATGAATGTGGATCCCATACTTATGTGGGACTCATTCCATATGAGACGGTAAAACATTTGGTAAAAATTTTGGTATCCCTAACATTACTTCAAATGTTATTGTAATGGCCCGGTTTGACAATAGTTTTTTTAGCTAAAATAATTAATAAAGAAAAAATAAGTTAAAATAGTCAATAAGAAAAAATGTTACATTCAAACTATAATTATTTTACTTTTTCTCTCACAGTCATCAAATTAATTACAAAAAAAAAAAAAAAATCAATTTTTTCAAACACAACTTTTTTAGCCGATCGAAAATAGTTAAAAGGATCAAAAAAATCAACAAAAATAGTCAATTTCCTAAACGAGCCCAATATATGCATTTTCAATTTGGCTGAGAATCAGTAAGATTCGTAGGAGAAAGAACAAAATGGCAGAATTTTTTTTTACTTCAATTAACTTTCCTTTTTCTATATAAGATTACATGTGAAAACAACTCAATACAAATCAGAACCCCATACTTTCCAAATCTAAATTAAACTCCGCCAGATCTAATAGCCCTACATCGAATAAAGAGAATCGTAGATCTGAACTCAATTGTCTTTAAAATCGATTCTTTTTGAAACTCGAGAGGTTTCGAAATATCGACGAGGGACATTGATTCTAAACTGGCTGAGAGGCAATTATGCTGATGAACAGGGAGTGAGCCGATTCAATCGAGCGAGCAAGAGAGAGATCTATCGTGAGCATGTGAAAGAAACAATTGTGGAGAGCATATTTTGAGAACTGAGAAGTTGTATTTTGAAAGACACATGATGTAACGGTCATTTAGTTCACACCATAGGACGACAAATAAAGCATCGTAATATGCTCTTTTTCTTGTTGTGAGTTTGACTTAGAACCATGAAACAACTAGCGGATGCCGCAAATAACGCGTTGTATTAGGCTCTTTTTCTTGTAGTGAATTTGACTCAAACCATATATTAACTAAAATTATGTGAATAAAAACCAACTCGTGAATAATATATGCAATCCCGTGTACAATTCAAATAAGTAACAATAAAAATAAATAATAATAATAATTAATATCATAATATCTAAGATATTAATAAAATATAAGATGTTAAGTTCAAACCTTACTCACGCCTTTGAATAATAATTTTCTATTTCAACATATAAAAAATTATCACGTGACAAAAAAGAAGCCACCAAACACTTTTACACAATATCCAATGCTAACATATATAATAGTATAGTAATCTATAAATAGATAGATAGATAGATAAATCCTTTCAAAAATTCAAAATCCAAACACATTATAGTGATTAGATGCAAACGATACACGCTGCAACAACCCTAGAACTACTACAAAACAAAAAGAAGAAAGAAACAAAAAAAAAATTATATATATATATCTAAATATATATGCAAAGAAGCAACAAATAGGCCTGATCATGGACTCTAGTAGAACACACATCCAATCAGGGTAATCTATTCAAGAGACAATTTTGCAAAAATATGATATAATCCAAGTTACAACAGCAATGGTAAACTAGATACAAAAATACATTACTACATTACAAATCAATCAAATTATGTGTCACTCCGAATGCAATATATATACCCGCCAAAATCTACAAATAAATCGAATGACAGCGCACTTTTCACACGCATATGACGTACGTAGCCCAACCTATCACAGTTTCTGTGGGCAGGACACGACCACTCACAATAACTATTGAGAAAGAGAAGAAATATCATACATGGGGATAGAGGCAAGGGGAAAGAAAACGGTGTAGCGCAATGATCTCCTATTCACAAGAAGAGAGGATAGATGCTCTGCCTCCAATTCATGGCAAAAACCATTGGGTCAAAACCCTTAAAGAAGCGAGGAGCTTTAAGAATTACACCTCCGATACACTTCATGGCAATAATTTGAATGAACACGCAGCCCTAGAAAATAATTTTTCATGAATCACTCCAGCCATCAGCATCATCATCTTCATCACTTCCAGCCAATGCCTATATCACAAAAATCATCAATTTCAATATCACAATGGAACATATCCTAATATATGTGTGAATATATATATACACTAGTGGTGGATGCAAACGTCATGCCTTCGCAATTATACATATAAATTTTTGGGCAGTTTGATAAATGAAGAAAGCTGTTTAACAGCTTTGAACAAGGAAAACTGTATAGCAGTTTTGGACAATTTGATGAAGGAAAAAAAAAAATTTGTTCAGCAGTTATTAGAAGTGGAGGGCATTTTTGGAAAAAGGAAAACGGTGACAGGATTCACCCAAATGGAGTGTATACTTTATATAATAGCAAAAATAAATAAATAAATATATAGAAAGATATATATACATATAGAGAGAGATACCTGACGAATGGAATTTGCTTTCTCCAAAATAGCAGCAACTTTTAAATTGGTTTTAGGACCCTGAATGCAGGGCCTTGTCACAGCTGCAGGTCTCAAGTTGAACGACTGACAACCAAAATCAAATTCCATCATCAGCACAAACAAACAATTTATGTAAACATAAAAAATTAAAATGGGTGGAAATTTTTTTACTTCACCTTGGTTCTTATTTGTTCCAGTAGTGAATCTCTTTCATCCTCCACCTGTCCCATCTGAGGCCTAACCCGCTGTGTCACCTTCCTCAACTGCATGATGACTCAAAGTCAAGAAAGCATGTACCATCTAAATCTTGAGCACATTATAAAAGCTAGGAAAGGTGAGATCTAAAAAACCATCATTACCTTGCTTTTGTCAAGTGCAGCGACAGCATCAATGAGAGGATTTCGAGGCCAAGGAAGCTTCTTTTGCCGATTTCCATTTACCTTTCCATCTTCAAAAGTTGCAATTTGTCCCTCTGAAGTGGAAAAGATATGCTGGGGCCAATCATCCTGCATCACTGGTGGCGGAGAAGTTGTGTCTGGAGGATTTACCACTTTGCCCTCAGAAATTACAGAGGTCACGTCAAGCTTCTTGTCCTCTGAACTTGTTTGTGGTGCTGATTGATGCAGAGGCTGGATCGGGTTTTCCTGCAATGACCTGGGAGGATTTGTAGAACTTGTATCTTCAACATTGATCACTTGTGTGATTGGATTCAAAGTAGGTTGTTTTGTTCCTCCCTCGGAATCAAGGAAACCAAGTTGTGACCTCTCTTTAAATATGGTAGGCAACGCTAAGAATGGGTTCGTGGATTGTGTTCTACCTGAAGTTCGGAAATCATTATCACTATTTCCATTGACCATGGTTGGCATTTGCAATGATAATGGAGTGGAATGACCATGCTCAGAATTCTCATCTTTTACAGGTGAGAGTGGTAAAAACAGGTTTGAAGGTTGGGTAATCTCTCCCTCTATTGGCAGATGACCCAATTGAGCTTTCTCATCAGCTGCAGATGGCAATATTTGGGGAGAAGGATCTAGATTATGTGGTACCAAATCTCTCTCGGGAGCTAAAGAAGCATGTTGAACCTTCCCTATCCTCCACTGCATCGGAGGAAGAGGTGGCAATGGAGGCATCCCATCCAAATTGGTTTTACATGCCTCAGGAAGCAGGCCAAAAGAAGGCAAGATTGAACTTGATGGATCTGTGGCCTGCTCAGACACATCGAGTTGTGGTAGGGACTCTGATATTGAAGATTGACTTGGATGTGCCACAAAAAAATCAAATGAAGCATCAGTGTGTCCTTCCTGATCCATGTGATTTGGAGATTGTATCTGTGCCACATGAAAAAACAGCTCCACGCTTTCTTTACCTGAATGCAGAGATTCCACATCAAATTGATCAGCTTGTAACTCAACCTCTTGTTCCAAAGGAGTTCTTAGTTCAGGAACTTCCATATTTTGGATAACATTGATCTGCTGGGGAGATTTTGATTCTGAATCTTGGTCATTTTGATTTGAAGACAATGGGACTGTGTTTCCGGAGATTGCAACCATAGAGGAGTTGGGAACATTGTTGAGCAATTCTGATTTGGAATCATCATAAGAGACTGTATTGGGCATAACAGAGTCCAAATCCGATGAAGCAACAGCCTGCTGATCCACATCCTTTTCTGTACCAGCCTCTTGAAGACGATGCTGTGGAGAACATGACTCGTCGATTTCCAATCCATTCCGATGTAAATCCTGAAGAATAGAAACAGATTCTTCTTGCAACTTTGCACAACTTGTGGATAAAGATTTGCCATCATCTTCATTATCATCAAAATGGGTGTCAGCAATGGTAGTAGCCACAATCATTGGTTCTGAATGAATGGTTTCTGTTACCACATCATCTAGATGCACATGAACCTCAGGATCTGATGGATGATCTGGAGAGTTATGGAAATCAGATGGCGATTTAAGGTCAGCATCGTCCCTTCCAACCACACCATTATCAGAGGAAAATCCACAGAATTCCCCGCCATATGCCCCATTAAAATCCCTATAAATATTTCTCTCTCTAGAAAATGAAAAACCGACTTCTGAATCTGGTTCAAGTGGCGGACCATTTTCTATTATTTCTGGGAACTGCTGCTTTGCAAAGTCACGAGCCTGTGGACTATTATCTACTGCTGAAGTTGAGCTAATAGCTATCTCCCCAAACAATGGAGAACCATCCACTTCAGAAACTATGTCATCGTGCTTTACATCTGGATCACAAGTTTCTAGTTCTGGCAAGGCTGAATCAAGTGGCTGCTCTTCTGTACATGATGCAACTGAATGTGGTGAGTCAATCTGAACGTCGACCGAAATTTTCATACATTCATCTTCTGTGCATTCTTCCCGAAGGACATCATCTAACAAATTTTCACTGCTTTGCTTTGCAAGAGACGGCTCCAAGGTGTTTGAAAGATGCAGTGAAGCATCAGATAAAATCTGTGGATCCTCGTCATCAAACTCATACACAGGATGGTTTTCAGCAGACAACTCAGGAAGGAAATCATCTCTTGTTTGGGATGGAACATCAGAGAAATTAGATATGCAAGGTACATTATCACCCATATGAGTCGTATTTTCTTCAGGAATAATATCTCCAGCATTACGCTCATTGCAGTCAAACGATGTTGCATCCAATTCCAGTCCCACTGATGTAGGAGCAGAATCAGCAAGACATGAATTAGAAGTTGGTTCTTCCAATTCAGGCCTGTAACTCAGCATCTCAACATTATCAATGCAAACACCATCGCAAATTGTGTGCTCTAGAAGTTGGGTTGATGGACTCTCCCCATTGACAGAGCACCTGTCAGACAACATATTAACAATATCAGCTTCACAAATTTCAGTAGATGAAAGAGCTATAACTGACACATCACCATCAGATGGGGAATTCTCAGCCAAATTGCTTAAAGAATCAGAATATGAAAACCTAAATATTTCTTTTCCGGAGGAGACGTTTCCATCATCTGTCGCAGTTGAGTTTCCTATTGACTGCGAATCTGAAAAAAGAGCTTGAAAGTCCTGCTGTTCTTCACTTGCATCAGACTGCATTCCATGATTTTTAATATTCAAGAAGCGCCGAACATTCTTAGCCCTAGACTCAGCGTCTGTTTCCATCTCTGAATCCATGCTAGCAAGGGCATCCATGTAATTCTCTACCTCACTTGCAATATCATCAGATTGGTAACCATCTGCACTGCCTTCTATTGTCCTTTCCCCATCAACCATTATTTCCTTTTCATCTACCTCTTGATGAAGTGTAGACAGATCACTATCTGCTTCAGAATTAGGGTTCAGTTGGGGCACTTCTACAATTCCATAATTGACCACCTCACTCAACTCATCCATGGATAAGTTTCGTCCAGTCTGATCTGCATCAGGAGATGAACATGGACTATGCTCCCTCTGCAGTGATTCGTTTTCAGGATTCATTGTACTGATTTCAAGTATTTCAATCCCTGATTCACCAGGAATATTGGATGGTAATCTCAAGGGCGATGAGTTACCAAAACTTTCAGAAAAGACATTATGATCTGGTGTAGGGGTCTTCAAGAATTTCTCCATGTAACTTTTCCCAGTTTTTGAGTCAAATGGAAATCCATTCAGCTTTCTCTTCAGTTTCACACGATTTGCAGGGTTAACAACATGATTCTCAACACTCTCCTCCAAAAATAACTGATGCAATCTGCATATCATGCAATATGAGTCAGTAATCGGTAAAATAATCAGAGGAAATCTCATGCACCATTATGAAATCAAAGGTCTCACTTGGTCTTGGCATGTGATGTAGGCAGAACTTCTGGGGTTTCTCCATTCCTCCAGCGTGACCCTTTCTTCTGCCAAAAATAAAGAATAAACATAAATGTTAAACTTTGTTAAGATTTCAACGTGACACACACCCACAAACTCCAGTTGCAAGTTGCATTGACCAAAAAGGGAATGAGCTGATTGCCAAATCCATAAGTTTTTAATTCCCAAAAGTAACACTATAGTTGTAAAACTAATCATGACCAAAAAGTAAAAAAGAACTGAATTGAATATTTTAAATGTCGCAGAATTGGTATTTCAACTGATGGTCAATACAGAGAAAAATAAATAAATAACGCCCAATTAGTACACATTAATGGTCAATACAGAGAAATGGGAAAAAATGTGCTTCTCATAATGCAGAATTGAGAACCACATAACACCAGCTATTAATGTGAATGCATGTGTTCTCATGTGCAAGTGTTTTCACACATGCAGACAGGGCATAGACAGCAGATTTGAATAAGAAACAAATCAATCATTCTGGGTCTTTAATAACACAATGCGAAGCAAAAGTAGCATTATTCTCATTGATTCACCTTTGCTTTGCGGGTTTTCTTTTCCCTCTGAACTTCTGCATTCATCATTCTCGAGGATGATGAGTCCACCTTAAAGAATGACGGATCAGTGTAGCGCTTCAAACATGCACCCGCTCCCGCAACATCAAACCTGTTAGAAGCCATGTAAATTTAGTAAGATTTTCAATCCATAATTGGGATATACTGTTACTAACTGTGAAACAGCTCCAGTAAACCATGTCAAAAAGTCATACTTGTCTAGGAGGAATAACCGAGGTGGACCCCGACATTCTTCATAAGAGTCCATAACAAATCGAGGTAGATCTTCCTGCGTGATCAGATTCTGGCCCATACGCTGATTAGGATGCCAGTCAACACCTGCAAACATCCATATTACCATGACCTCTGTTGTGTAATATAGTACCATTTTTTGTTGGAGTCTAGAAAAGAGAGTGCTCTTCAGTAGACTCACTCAATATTCTCAAAGAATAAATGATAGATATATCCATAGTGTAACGCTAGGCAGTTTCATCAATAGAAAGGTACAATCCTAATAAGTAACCAAATTGAGGTTGCCCCCAACGACACAAGATTTTCAAATTGAGCAGCTGTTTTAGGAGAGTAATCCAACCAGTATTGTAAAAGAATAATGAGTGACTGGTTTGGGAGAGAAATGCTTTCTCGATAGAAGGGAATTCTGCCTCAAGCTGTTGGACACGAACCATTAAACCATGGCCTCTTGCAGCGGAAGCCATCACTTGTTCATGCAAGTCATGAAATATCTCAGCAGCAAACCTTCAGAAATCACAATAAACAAGCAATCATGTAGAATTCTCATGTCAAAACTTCTAAAGATAAATACAAGAGGCTTGAATTGCAGCGGATCGTAAATCTGGGAAAACAAAATTAGGGTCACAACCAATTATTCCTCAAGAAGGACCAAACTTTTATGCTATAAGATTCTTGATGCAAAAATTTAAGACATCGTAGATGATTTACTTGCTTCCTCATAGCTGTATAACACAGATTTGGAAACGTAATAATGACAAGATATTTTTGCAACATATATTGTGGGAACAAAAATAATCAAAGTCTCATGCAATATTAGCATATCCTACAAATCACATTTCTCAAAAAATATTATGCAATAAATCCTGGAACATTTTTGATACCGTCCTACAAAATCATGATTCTGTCATGGTGTTAGAAAGTGTAACACTTCTTTTTTTTAGGCTATGTCAGTGAAATGGGTCATCCAAGATCATGTTCCTATTAAATAAAATAAAAAAAACACAAAGTCTACCTTTACAACTTGTTCACTTAAGGAGCAAGACAAGACTGGGACCTGGAGATTGCTTAGTAAACTCAATCTAGCCAGCTAAGTAGGTTTAAAGTTCCTAACATCATCATCATTATAGACACTGTTATTATTGAAAACTACATGGGATAAATCTCATGAACTTCTTCACATGGGATAAATTACATGACAATGCAATGCCAGAATACGATTCATCAAAAACAGATTCTTGATTCCCACACGTGAATCGAAAGATAATTCAACATAAATTCAGAGAATTTGCAACGTTAAATCTTTGAATGTATCCACAAATGCGATTTCTATTAAATTTCTTATTCTTTAAGTTATTCAAATACAATACAAGAATGCAGGTCTCTGTATTATCCAATTTCTAATCTGGGTTTTATGGTTAGCTTCTCGTGCCCATTTGTTTTTACGCAATCACCCAATTAGACAATTAACCAGATTAACAAATAAAATAGCAAACAACTATTCCAATTCAATCTTTCATCTTCCATTACCCAATTTTAGAAATTCAGTCCAAGAACAGAAACCCAAAAACATCCAATTCCAACAGATCTCAGACCCATTCCCCAAACAAATTCCCATTGCCAAACATTTCATTCACCAGAATTAAACAAACATCATCAAAGAAACCCAAATCGAGGCCGTAATTACACAGAATTTTAGTTCAATTTTCAAAACGAGAGAGAGAGAGAGAGAGAGAGAGACTGACTCAGCTAAGTCGCCGAGCTGGCGCAAGACGCCGACGAGACCAGCCATGGCGACACCTTCCAACAAAGCTTCGGGATCATCCTTATCGGCTGCTCTGTAGAGCTCTTGATCAGCCAAGCTGAACTCATTCCTGACCTGATACCGAGTCAATGGCATATTCTCCTACTCCGATCAATTACCAAAACCCTAATTCTTCAGCTAACTTTAAACTACTCGCCTCTCTCTCTCTCTCTCTCTCTCTCTCTCTCTACAACTCCTACACAACATTCCCAACTTGAATTA